>QEOQ01000242.1:139756-171095 GCA_010279815.1 Brachionus plicatilis | reverse complement strand
AAAGGCCGTTAGACGGCCGACCGTGTGCAGACCGGCCGGCCACAAAACGGTCCAAAAAAAAATTTTACTTGGATGTTTAAAAAAAAATTTAAAGGTATTAAAAGTAGAATTTATTATTTATCAAAATTTTAGATCAGGTAATTTTTAATTATTTACCCCAAATTTTTTCGATATATTTCAAATCGTTACATATTTTATAATCGGTATTTTAGATAGTTTTTTTATAAAAACGATTTTAATAAAAATATATTAGATTTATAAAAATCGATGATGAAAATCTAATTAGTTTTAATTTTTATTTCTTTAAAATTTTTAATTTTTTTTAATGCCTTTAATTTTTTTAAACATCTAAGTAAAATTTTTTTTGTTTGGACCGTTTTGTGGCCGGCCGTTCTGCACACGTTCGGCCGTCTAACGGCCTTTCATTTGGCCGGCCATTTCACGGTCGGTCCGTCAGTTGGCCGCGGCTTGGTCGGCCAGTCACCCTCATTGGCCGTTAAATGAACCGGCTGTTTTTTGGCCGTTTGCACGGCCGGCCACGTGGCCTCTCGACCGGCCCCCAACACTAGTAAAAATATAGTTTTCGCTCAAATCAAAAGAGATATTGTAATTTAATAATTTATTTTTTATTAAAAAAAGCATATCAAAAAATTTACGAAGATATCTTTTGAATTTTTATAAAAAAATCAAAAGTGATAAAAATTGTCAGGAATCTTTTTATTCTAATTTTTTATCTCTTGATGTTCAAAACTAATATACTAAAATTTTTCCTTAAATATAAAATTGAGTTTAACACAATCTTTTTATTTTATTTATTTAAAAATTATATTTGCAATCTTGAATTGCATATTTCAAAAGTTTTTGATTAAAATGAACAAAATTTAACTTTGCCTTTGTTAATTCGTTTTTGAGTATTTTTCAAATTAAATTGAAACGAAATCATCTTGATCTGAAATATTCGAGTCGACCTTATTCCATTTTTAAAAAATTAAAATAATAATTTTTTTTGAGAAAATTTGTTTGAATTTGAATTTTGAAAACTAATTATTTATAAGGTATTATTAATCGATCTCTTACATTACTTAAAAGATCACTTAATAAAACATATTATTTTATTTTTTCTATCTATAATATTATTTATTCGATTAATTTGATTAATTAACTGTCTCTAATAAAAAATATTTATGTATCCTGAGTTTTTTTGTCACTAAATTTACTGAAGATGAGTATGATTATGATGAATATAGCTCTTAACTTAATTAATGAACAGTTGAAATTATCTCTTGATTTAATTTAATTATCTCCTGTGAGAGTTTTTTTTTGTGGATATTTAAAGATGATCTAATGTGATCGAATCGGCTTTTTGAATTGAGTGAGAGATATGTTGGGACAGGACTGAGTCATTCTATTCCATTGGTTGTAAGACTGGTGAAGGAATACAAAGAAGGTTTCGAATCAAGATATATTGAATACCCAACTCCATTGTGTAATTGCTACCTTACTATTTCTTCTTTTTTTCCTGAAAATTGAACTATTTAAACATGTGCAACATGTAACAATCTATTCCTATTTATGTCTTTTCAACTTTCATTTTTTTAGCTTATTTACTTTATTTCGATTCTTTTTTTTTATCTCATTTTATTAACTTTAATTTTATTTTTATTTTATTTTTTTTTTTATTATTTTTTTTAACTTATTCTGAAGGAGCTCTAGCTCTGTACAGAAAACAAATAAATAAATAAATAAATAATCAAAGTTTTATCAAAGTATTGAAATGTCTGATAGTGAGTATCGAGTAGTTGATGACTATGTAACTTCTGAATCAGAATCTGAAGACGAGGTTCAAGAATCCAATAAAAAGAAAAGAACCAGGAAGAACTGGATCTATGAGAGAACATTCGACGATCAAGAAGCATCCAAAGACTGGTTAGATAATGAAAAGATTTGGTCTTCTCTGAAAAGTAGTGAAACTGAGGCCGGTTTAAAAGTTGATTATCGATGCAACCTAGTTAAGAGAAAAGTACCTCAATGCGAAAGATAACAGAAGTAGAGGAAGAAACTCCACAAGAAACAGTTATACCAACAAAAAAGAACAAAAAAACAATTGATAAGGAAGCTGAAAAAGTAGTGCAAGAATCAACCAGCAGTGATATAAGTAAGAAAGTAGAAGCTCCACTAAAGAGAGGTAGAGGTAGACCAAGAAAAAACTTATAAGATATTATTTTATTTGAAATTTTTTTTTTTTTAAATCAATTTAATAAAAATAAGAGATACTTTAAGTAAAATTAGTTGCTGTTTTATTTAATTTAGGAGACAGATTAATAAATATAAGTTAAGGGTATTTAGTAAAATAAGAGATAGAAAAATATTAGTGATCGATTAAGTAATTTTAGAGATCGATTAAATTTCTCCCATTATTTATGTTCGTTTAAAATAAGCTCAAAGAGTCATTAAAGAGTAAATTCTAATTAAAACATAAGAGTTTAATCTCAAAACAATTAATTTTAGGTTTTTTTAGAAAATAATCCAATATTTTAATCAATAAATTATTTGAAAAAATCTTGAAAAATCAGTTTTAATTATAAATAAAATTCATGTTTTTTTTCTAAAAAACTATAGAAACGAAAATGATTAAAATTTTATTTTATGAATTTTACTCATGATAAAAATTTTAATTTCTAGGTTAAATTATAATATTTGAAAAAAAAAATTAAATTATGATGCATTTTCTTACTATTTGGCTATCTAATTCTATTTTTCAGCCATGCTTCGCTTGCTTTAACTAAACTACGTGATCATTCAAATGAAAAATTTACAAGACTTGATTAGAATTTAAAATTTCAAAAAATCTCATTCTAGGCTCATAGGAAAACCAAAATTTCAAAAAACTAAATAAACTGTTCAAACAACCTTATTCTAATAATGAAAGAAATTTTTCAATTTTCAATTTTTTAAAGGTTCTTCAGTAATCAATTCAATAAATTTTGATTTCTAAAAATGTTTAGGTGAGAAACCTTTTTAAAGTAAATTATAAAGGTATATTTTAAAAAAATTATAATAAATTTTACCTTATAAATCCAGTTTAAAATGAAATTTAAGTACCAAGTTATTCCAAAATTCTAAAAGCAAACAAAAATTATTCAATAAAACTTAAAAAATTTTATTTTTCAATGTTATTTTGAAAAAAAATTTTTACTTTTTAGATATCAAATGAGGATATTCGCTCTTAATTGCGTAAAGACGTCCATTGTACTCCTCAAAGCAAATCTAGCATTTATTTTAGTATTTGAATTGTTAAAATATTCAAGCCCAAACGCTAATTTAGAAAAAAAATCGGCCGAAAGCTACGAAAAAGGGTTTACGACGCGCAATGACTCACTTAAAAAACATGACTCATCTCTTGATCTATTGTCACGGCTAACATGGCTGTACACTCTCAATTCGGATAAAATTGACATTACCAAAATAGACTATGTCCAGTTTATGAAAAACACCAGCGACCAGACTAAGCCAATTATTAAACTAAAGACCTTAATCAACATGAGCGAAATAATCGAATTTAACATGGTCAAAAACTGCATTAAAATGGCCATTGTCTTCAACATAAACCTTACCACAATTCTAGTTAACATTCTTCTACTAAGCTACCTAATAGTTAATCAGAAAATAAGCAAAAATGGATTTTTTTTCAGAGTTCAATTGTGCATAAACCTTTTCCTTTTTTTAACAATTATTCCATTCAATGTAATAAGCATGAAGCGAATCTGTGGTCAGCTTGGGGTTGGCACAGTCTTTTCCACACTGAATAGCAAATTATGGACCTATCTGGACCAAATTTTCGTCAAGAGCAAAATGAATTTGGAGTCGCTGGGTGTCAACACAAACGACTATGTTCTTGTTGAGGTGAATTCTAACTTGATGCTCAGTCAGACTCATATGCCTCAAAAAGCCCAGGAAAATTCACCTCTGTCTAATTTTCATTTGAATTTATTTTTTATGATTTTTTCGGTCTGCTCACTCGGACTCTATTCATACATGGTCAAAGAAACAGACGAGTGTGAGCCGAAGACCAAAAAAGACATTGAGTGTCAGCTTGACCATTTTTGGCAAATTAAGTCCAAAAAATTGGAAAAAAAGTCCAACAATTCATTGAAATGGATCATTCACTCTATTTTTGTGATATTTTTTTTAAGCATTTGGGACATGGTGGATGTGCTCCAATTTCACAGAATAAACTCATGGGAAAAAACTAACTTGAATTTTTTCAACCCGCAAGTATCGAACTATGCGGATTTTTTGGCAGATTTAAGCCGTAATAAACTAAGCATAAGAAATACCTCAGAGCCAGTCCAAATAACGTCCAATTACTTAAACCGCTATGATGACAGTTTTTACAAACAGTTTTTTTCTCATTCTGAAGTTAAGTCTAACATTGCAGATCATAATTTTAGTAGCGAACTTGGCTTTAAGGTGACCACAAAAATAAAAGGACTTTTTGTTGTCAAGATGCATGCTCAGTTTGCATCGGATCTGCTTGTAATTTTTCTCTCTTTAGGATGCTGTTACCAATTATTGTCCATTGAGAAATATTTGGAATGGTTGGAGTACAAAAAAATGTTCTCAATAGACAGAAAATATTCAATTTAATTTAAGCTTTGTATAAAATAAATATATTTTGCGTATATTTTTTGTTATCTTTTTTAGAATTTATTCAAAATTGTAGATTATTTTAGTATTCATAAATTGGCTTTCTATACTTAGACTTGAAAATTTTATTTAGAATATTTCAAACATTTAATTATTTGAAAAACTTTAGTTCGTTCAGATCAAAAATTAAAAAAAATGTTAAGCAAAAATCATTAAAATAAAACGAAATATTTTTCATAAAAGAAAGAAGATTAAGCAAGAAAAAAATAAGATACATTCTAAAACTTCCTCTCAAAACCTCGCTTGTATCATTATTTTATGAATCAGAAGATAAATTTTATTTTTAATTAATTTTTTATTAAATTATTATTTAATTAATAATTAAAAATGGTTTAATTTTTTGTGTTTGAATCACAAAATGTATTCAATGTTGAAATAACATTGAAAAAGTGCGATGTTTCAAATATTTTTTTCAGTCTCAAATAAAAAAATAATTTTAAGTTTATCATGCAAGCATGAAAAACTTGTTTTTTTTTTTTTAATTTTGACTTTGGGTTTGTGCTATGAAAGTCAAAATTTTTAAAGAAAAAAAAAGTTTTTCGGGTCAGTTAGGTGAGCTTTGGTTCATCTTCTAGTGAAACAATTCTAGTTCCCAGATTTAAGTAGAGAGGGCATTTTGGTATTTTGGATTGTTGAAAAGGTAATACCAGGTCAACTAGATCAGAGCAAATTCTTTTTCTAAAGCTCTTTCAAATTAAAAAAAACAAAAAAGTTATTAACTTCAATTGTTTATTTTTATTTCAGTATCGAGAATTAGGCATTCTATTAAATAGCGACTTTATTCAGTTTATTCTCATAGTCTAAAAGTTTTTCACCTAATTTGAGATTTAATCACCTAATTCTATTTTGGTTCACCATTTCGTGAACGAAAAAATTAGGTGAACTTATAGTTCACAAACCCGAGAACAAAAATTGATCGCAAAATATGTGAACTATGGTTCATAAGCCTTTTCATTAATTAAAATCTAAATGAATTATTTTTTTTTTTCATTTTATTTTATCTTATTTATCTTTATTTTTAATTTTTTTGTTTCATATATTTTTTTTGAAGGTTGGTAAAGGTACAGATAAACAAATAAATAAATAATTTAAAAGTTAAAAAAATGATTTTCAACAATTTTTTCAAATTCCTAAATAAAAATTAAACTGTTTCTATTTTAATAAAGAGTTAAATTTCAAATATGAAAATGTTTGCTATATTAACTTTAAATTATTTTTTTATTTGAAACTGAAAAAAATATTTGAAACATCGCACTTTTTCAATGTTATTTCAACATTGGATACATTTTGTAATTCAAACACAAAAAATTAAACCAAATGAATATTGATATAAAAAATTTTTTTAACAATAATCAACATATTTTATTAAAATTTAAAATATTCAAAAATTTGGTTAAGTTATCAACTATTGTCGCTAAGGAGGATCTCAATAAATCTAAAAAGTCTTGACAGTAGTAAAGCATTTGATAAACTGGGGTATGCTGGATTTTTCTACAAAATAACTTATTGGAAAAATGGAGAATAATTTTTGCAGAACTTTATTTAGATATATAAAATATCTAAAGTAAACAATTTACAAATTTTTATTTACTAAAAAAAATAAAATAAAAATTTAATTTTAGGAAAAACGGTGCAATAAAATATGTTGCACTGGGTTGCGTTATTTTTTCTATTGTTTTTTTTTTCTAAATAAAATATTCAATTGATCTTGTTGGGTTTTTATTTCTTTAACTTTTAATATTGAAAATATGTATTAAATACTTCTCTTCTATCGGGCTTTGTGAATTTATAATTGTCCTAAAAATCTTCCTTTTTTGATAAATTAAAACTAAAGATAGAAAAATACATTTTATAAAATACTGTAACAGTGTGCTACATACTTTGAAATCTGTGCAAAATGCACTGAGCTTGAACATTTTGAAATCTCGTTTCCGCTAAATTTGCAGAATTTTGCAGACCTAGATAGCTGATGCAACATTGAAAGTTAGACAACGTCGTAATCACGAAACTAATTTTAAACTTATATTATTTTTTTCTGTTCTTTTTAACATTTTGTATTAAATTTCACAAAACCTGTGCTGAAGTTTTTTTTAAATTTTATTATTTCAATTTTTCGAAAGAAATTTTTTATTTAACTTTTATTTCAATTTCACAATTTTCGGATATTCTTCTATTAATTTAAAATTGTTTTTTTGTGGCACTATTGTACTTTTATATGATTTTGCTCTCTTAATTATGTTTTACTAAGAAAATTTTTTTAATAAATATCATTTATTTGTTTAAATTTTTCTATTCTTTTGTATAAAATCTATGGCCATTTAGGTATCGACTTCAATTAAAAAATCAAAAATTAGAATCAGTACATGAATTTTCTAGAAATGCTTAGTTCAATATGTTTATAGCAAAATTTTAGATATCTAATTTTGCGAAAAATTACCAATTTATAATATTAAATTGAAATATTTGCAGTGTCAGATGTGCAAAATATTGAAAATAAAAGGAACCAAACAAAGAAAATTTTGATTTATCTTTTAAAATTATTTTAAAAAATAAAATAATTATTTATTATTCAATTATTCATATTAAGGACAAAAATTCATATTGTGTCTTAATTGCTAAATTTGAAAAAATTTTGGTACAAAAAATTTTTTAAAAAATCTAAAAAAACATGACTCAAATTCCGTGCCTTTTGCTTCTTGCTCTTCTATTTTGGAACCAAATCTAAAATAGAAAAAATTTAATTTATAATCAAAATATTTTAAATAAAACATTTTAATACATTTATTTTTTCTCTACTTATGCCAAGCGATTTACTCAAGTGTTCTATTGTGATAACATCGGGATAAGCATTTCTCCAGTAGGTCGATTCGAGTACATCGATTTGTTCTTTGGTGTATTTGGTACGTGATTTTTTCGGCTGAATTTTTTCAACTAGCTTAAAGGACTCTTTGTCATTTTTAGCAATTTGGTTTGAAATTCCAAAGTTCGGAATCCTAGAGCTGTCAATTAGATTGAATTTGAGTCCGTTCGACCAGTCGAAGTCTTTTTTGCATCTAACTTCTCGGCCAATGGTCAAATCTGTTCCCACTGAGACATCCTGCTTGACACCACTGGTCCAATTTGAAAATTGGCTTGATTGTCCTATGAATTGGTCATTAAAATTTGATGTTAAGCAAAAACTGTCATAGCTATCTGATCCGAGAGAGGTCTTTGACTGAGGATTCAAGAGAAGAAAATTGGCTGCATTCATATCAATCGAAAGACTGAGAGAAGAATTTGTGGAAGTGGCTGAAGGAGCAGGGGATAACGAGGGTTGATTAGTCGGATTGTTGAAATTCATTTCAGTCGACTCAGTGATGTTAAAAAAAGATGCTGTTGATGACGAAGTCGATGAAGAGGACGTGGGTGATAGAACTGGTAGGAAAAGCCCATGAGTATAATTGTCTATTGAATCACAGAAAGAGTTGTCTTCATCTAATGGAAGCAGCGAATTCAAAAAATCGTGGTCTGCCTCGAGCAAATTTTGTGATGTGAAGATTTGTTCGCTTTTGATTAATGAATCCATTTAAGATATCGATTTGAGTAAATTAAATTAAACAAATTAAATTTATTTTTGATAACAAATTAATTTTGAAAATTTGGAGGATTTTTTATAATTGAGTTATTTAACGAACTTGGTCTATTAGTGTCCATGATCGAGACCGATTTAATTTGGCGCCCAGTTAAATTAGTCCTTTCTATTGAGACTATTTAATTTGGCGCTCTATCTTTATCAACAAATTAAAATTAATGATTTATATATGTTATTCTAACTAAGATTTTTTATTTTATTTTTTTATTTTAAATTATGTATTTTGAGTTACGATTTTTTCTTAATATAAAGCACCTTCAGTTCGAAACAAATAAACACAATTAGCAAACAAATATGTTTTTTTTTTTAAATTTTTTCTCAATTAATTAATATTTTGTGCATGTCCTGGCGATTGAAAAAAAAAATTTGAAAATAAAACAATATTTAAAATATCAACTATATTCTGTTCGCTTAATTGTCAAAAAATAAAAAATTATTTAAAAATGCTATAAAAATTAGCTATAAAAATGGAAAATAATAGATAAATGATCAAAGAGTGCAAAAATTTATTTAAACGCTTAAATTACATATAAGAAATTTTAAATTTAAAAATCAGGTTTAAATTAAGTCTAATTTATATAATAAAAAAAAAAGGCATTGTGAATTTTGGTACAATAAACACAAACCAAATACTAAAAATGCCAAAGCCTAGGTTCTGAAGGACCAAAACATGTTCTGTAAATTGTAGCAACTGATACATCCTCTGTACCACCAATATACCGATTCTGCAAAACTCTGCAATATATCTGCAAAATTCAGATATTGTAAATTTGTGATATTAAAATATCCATAAAAAAATCCAACTCAACTTTAAGTGGTGTTACAGAAAATGCATCAGTTGCTACAATTTACAATATACGTTTTGCTCTGTCCGAATTAAAGCTCTGGCGTTTTTTAATTTTTTTTTTGTTTTTTGTACTAAAATTCACATTTTTCTCAATTTTGCAGTATTATGCAGAGTCTTGCAGAATCGGTATATTGGTGGTACAAAAGATGTATCAGTTGCTACAATTTACAGAACATGTTTTGGTCCTTCGGAACTTACGCTTTGGCATTTTTTTACATTTTGTTTTTGTTTTTTGTACCAAAATTCACAATGCTAAAAAATGGCATCTTGAAGTTGATGATCAATTCAAAATATCATTTCAATTCAAAAAGTTTATCTTTAGGTATTAAAATAAATATTTGATTTAATCTAAATAATTGTAATGTAACATGCTTTACATGCAATGTAGATTTAGAAAATATGAAGAAATTGAAAAAACATTTCCTCAATACATTAATAAAATCGATTTTCAATTTAGTTGACTAATTTTTTGTAAAGTTTTTTTTTCATTTTATTACTTATTTGGAATTTTTTATTTGAATTTTTTTTTAAATTTAATTGTGAATGCTAGATACAAATACTTTTGAAATAAAAAATCTCAAATAAACTTTAAAAAAAATCAGTTAATACATTTAAATATTGAAATCGATTATCAATGGACTGAAAAAATATTTTTTCAATTTTCTTTTTTTATTTTCTAAATCTACATTGCATGTAAAGCATGTTACATTAAAATCATTTAAATTAAATCAAAGATTTATTTTAATATCTAAAGACAATCTTTTTGAATTGAAATGATATTTTGAATTGATCAACAACTTCAAGATGCCTAAAAAATAGACTAAAATTTATTAAAATATAAATATATCAAAGTGAGCTGACGTAGGACACGCTAGATTAAGGTGTCATTTAATTAAGGACAGATTGAAACAGGCAACTGAGTTACAAAAATATTTTCAAAATAAACTAAAATTGACATAAAGAGCTGTTTTGATTCAGGATGTTTGGTAATTTTACATAATTTTTCAAAAAATTACATATGCAAGAAAGGACAAAATTACGTTAAAAATTCCACAATAATGACATTTTTTAATCCATTTTTAAAATTTTTCATTAAATTAAATGAGAAAAAAAATTTACCGATTTTCACGTAAATTTAAGAAAAAAACCAATCGTTTATTGAAATTAAAAATACGGAAAAGTATAAAAGTTAAAAAAGGGCCATTAAAATCGATACCACTAATTTTCAATAAAATACCCCAAATTTTTTAGTTTTTTCCTCAATTATCAAGATTATAGGGATATAAGATATTTTTCATTAGATTAATTAGAAAGCCACTACTTTTTAAAAAATAACACTTTTTATTAAAGAATGATAACTAATTTAAAACTAAGTTTTAAATTTTTTATCTCTAACAATTTTAAATTTTTACTAATTTTTAATTGAATACAAAAATTTTTAAAAAAATAAAAAGGAAAAATTTTTGATTTTACAATTTATCAATTTTAATTGTCTTTTTATTATATTTTAACTTATTTTAATTTTATTTTATTTTTTCCTTACATTTTTATTCTATTTTTTTTTTATTTTTATTTTTATTTTTTTAATCTGAAAGAGCTTTAGCTCGGCACCGATAAAACAAATAAATTAATAAAATTTAACCATTAAATTGTCTAGTTCAGTAGGCATTCTTGTATAAAATATTGGCTCAGAAATTACAAGTGTCATCATCAAGCTCGAAACAAAGGTGCAATTTCGAATCAGTCCGAATGGACATCCCGATTCAATCGAACCGTAAAAATGGTAGACCTCTAAAAACTGCTGGATGACTGAAAAGACAAGCTTCAAACGCTGTTTCAAAAAGCATAGAATCCGATGAGTCCAAGGAAGAAGAATATGTTCCAAAAAGAGCAAGAATCGAGTTAAACAATCAAGAGATTATTGACAAAGAAACAAAATCGTGAGATCTATGCGGTGCGAAATTAAGAAAAGACGTTACTGGGCTTGTCCAAACAAATGTGTAAAAAATTAAAAAAATAGTGGCCGAAGTGTAAAAAAATTGTTTTTTTCTTATTTTTATGTTATTTTTTATTATTTGTGGTGTTTTTAATAAAATTGGGGTAAAACCTTAAAAATTTGTGGTATTTTATTAAAAATTTGTGGAATATGAACTAATTTTCTCGTTAAAAAATATTTCCAATTAAAAAAAAACAGATTTTAATTTCTTAATAAAAAATCTAAAATTTAATAATTTTAATATATAATTGATTCAGAATATAAACTTTTTCCAAATTTTACTGAATTTTACCTTTTCAAAATTCACTTTTGTTATTTTGTTTTTACGTAATTTTTCATAAAATAACCGAAATTTCCGTAATTTTTGTAATTTAACCAAAGTTGTTTAAAAGTCACAAGTCTTAAGTCAAGTCCAAGTCCTGATTTTAAACTTTGAAGACCGAAAAAGAATTGTGAAGACTTTGATGCTTAAATTGCAGGAAAATTCTGAAATATGGAAAATCTATATGCATTAGACAGCCAAAGAGTATATAAATTTTTTGATATAAAGCCTGATCTAGCAACTTAAAAAAAAAAAATTCCGGACTTGGACTTTATTCTGAATTTAACCTTTTCTTACAGATGTAATTTTTCGAAAAATGATAATGATAATTTTAAGAAAAATTATAGCTGATCAAATTTGAAGATTTGAAGAAAAAAACTTAATATTTAGTTCTTATTTTTTTACGAAAAATTTTTAAAAATATCACCCCAAGAGAAAATTCTTATTAGAAATCTTGAGGAATCTTTAGGAAAATTCAGCATTTAAGATTCTTAGAATTTACCTTTTTGATCTTAAAAAGTTATCGTAGGAACCTTAAACTGCTAAGATTTTTGAAGAAATAAGTTTTGTAATCTTAAATAAAAAACTTATAGAATCTGATTTCAAAAATCTTTTAAGAATTTGTCAGATCTTAAATAATAAACCAAAAGGAAATTTTTAAACGATCTTGTATCTGGAATCGTATAGAAATTGTATGAAATTATTTAAGAATTATTAAGATATTTTAAAAAATCTAAAAAAAAATTCTTATAAGGATCTTACCTTATTTAACTTGTAATACAAAATAGTTTTTTCGGTTTTAGACTAAGCTTCTGATATGAAAAATGACAAATTCAATAAGACTTTTATAAATTTTGAATTAAGATTCAATTTTTTTATTGAAAAAAAAACACATACTTTTGTTAACTTGAATAATTTTTTTTCCCAAGACAAAACAAAATACTTGAAAAATGAACTCACAAAAATAATAAAAAATTCAATAGGCATTTTTTTCTATTTTAAAATATAATAAAAAAATTGAATAGTCACAAATATGGCCGAACTTTTACTTGATTCAAAAATTCGCTTCTGGGTGTTCTTGCCTTTGATGGCAATTACATTTTTAGTCGGTATTATCAAACACTATTTATTCATATTCATGTCGAATGACAAAACTGTTGATAAACAGCAACTAACAGATAGTCAAGCACTGCTCAGGAGTCGATTGATAAGAGAAAATGGAAAATATCTCCCCAAAGAAGTATTCTTTTGAAAAAATTAAAAAATTCCCTAAAAAAATCTATTTAAAATTTTATTTAGTCATTTTTGATGAGAAAGAATTATTTTACTAATGAAGATAGTGGTTTTTTTGTCAAGCAAAAGCGTCAAAGCACAGTCAAAAATCCGATGAGCGATCCGAAGGCGATGACCGAAATGCTCAAAGGAAATTTCTTAAACATGATACCAATGGTTGTGATAGGTGGCTGGATAAACTGGGCCTATGCAGGATTTTTGTGCAGTAAAATTTTTATATTTAAAATTTTTGGAAAATCAAAAAAAATTCTATTTTAATTTAAGCCAAGGTTCCGTTTCCATTAACTTTCCGATTTAAACCAATGCTCCAAAAGGATGTAAATTTGGTTAGTTTAGACGCATCATGGGTTAGCTCAGCTTCGTGGTACATTATTAATTTATTTGGTTTGAGAAGTATGTATAATTTGGTGCTTGGTGAAAACAACGCTGCCGATCAAACAAAGGCAATGCAGGACCAAATGTCCGGAGCCGCCCTTTCAATGCCCGATGATATTAGCAAAGCTTTCAAGGCTGAAAACGAGAGTCTTACAATTACAGAACATAAATGGCTATTAAAAGGAATAGAACAAAGCTTTTTAAACTAAATAAGTTTTATTAAACATTTTGATTGTAAAATTTTCCTATTTTTTATTAAACAAAATAATAAAAGTTGGTTTGTTTGTTTGTTTAATTTAAAATAAGCTGTGATTTAAAAAAATATAGAAATCTTTATTTTTTAATTCAATGGTGAAGAGTTAAATTAATAATTATCAAAATACGTTTAAAAAAAATTTAAATTAAAATTAAAAAAATTTTGTTATTTTTAGTTTAGCAAAATTTTTGCCTTCCAAGATTGTTTCAATTTCTCTGTGAAGTTGTGAAAAATCTAAGTTTTTTAAGGTGGAATCAAAATTAAAGCTCTTGGGTTAGGGTTAGAGGAGAAAATAAGAAAATATAAATATAACAGATATAGTATCTGTTGCATAACTGTGTCGCAGTCTATCAAATTAAGAAATAGCTGAAATAATATTAAATTCAAAATAACAAAAGTGATTAAATAAAATTGGTTAATAGAGTAATAATTTAAATATGAAATGACATTTACACAAGTCTTAAATACTGTTTTATCAGTATGGGGTAGACTCTTATAAAGCAACTGAATTAAGTTTTTCAAAAATTAAATAAACTTAATCTAAATTTAATTAATTCAATATTTACAATTCTATTATTCGTTATGTGGCGATAATTTATTTCCAAAATTTTATTTCAGGCTTTTTTTTTACATCTAAATGAAAAAAGTGGTTTATAATTATTAAGTATTATAATAAAGTCAGCATTTTAAAAATTCATCAAAACTTATTTTATTCTAATTTTATTTATATACAGCGGTTTTAATAAAAACGTAACGCAAAAAAAGCCGCGACCAAACAACGGCCAGTACGGCCGTCCGTCCCGGCCAGTTTGCGGCTCCGAACCGACCGACCTAGGCGACCTAACCGACCGACCTAAGCGACCAAGACGGCCGACCTAAGTGACCTAGACGGCCGACCTAAGCGACCTAGACGGCCGACCTAAGTGACCTAACCGACCGACCTAAGCGACCTAGCCGACCGACCTAAGCGATCTAGACGGCCGACCTAAGCGATCTAGACGGCCGACCTAAGCGTCCTTGCCGGCCGACCTAAGCGTCCTTGCCGGCCGACCTAAGCGTCCTTGCCGGCCGACCTAGGCGAACAAGCCGACCCGTCCAGTCTATTTTTTTTTAATCATCTCATTTTTTGTTTAAATAATTTATATTAATAAATTACTATTTATGGTTCATATTAAATTATCTTATAAAATTTATTTTTCCCGAATAAAATTTTTTTTTTTTTTTAAATTTACCAAGAAAATTTTCATAACTTTAATCGTCTTAAAAATTTTTTAACTTTTTATCTGCATTAGACACTCTTTGTTTTTTGGTAAAAACAAATTTTTTTATTTACTTTTTTTTTAGGCAAATTTAAAGAGAACATTTTTATTTGGGTAAAATAAATTTAAGAAAATTAAATATGAACCATAAATTTTAATTCGCTTAAGTCGGCCGGCAAGGACGCTTAGGTCGGCCGGCTAGATCACCAAGGTCGGCCGGCTAGGTCGCTTAGGTCGGCCGTCTAGATCGCTTAGGTCGGCCGGCTAGATCGCTTAGGTCGGCCGGCTAGATCGCCTAGGTCGGCCGGCTAGATCGCCTAGGTCGGCCGGCTAGGTCGCTTAGGTCGGCCGTCTTGGTCGCCTAGGTCGGCCGGCTAGACCGCTTAGGTCGGTCGGCTAGGTCGCCTAGGTCGGCCGGCTAGATCGCTTAGGTCGCTTAGGTCGGCCGGCTAGATCGCTTAGGTCGGCCGTCTAGTAAGGTCGGACGGTTCGGCCGGGTCGGACGGCTCCGACCTGTTGGGACGCCAAAGTTACCGTTGGCCGGCCGGCCGGGTCGCTGGCGTTACGTTTTTATTAGAACCGCTGTATATAAAGAATTGGACCTTTGAGAAGTTCAGAAAGACCTGAAACCTTCTTTCAAGTCTTCATGCGATTGTAAATATGTTAAATACTGTTCAAAAGATTGATAACTTGAAGTTCATGATCATAATCAAATGATCAAAATTTAATTGATTCAAATCTTAATAAAAATGATAAAATTAGATTTTTTTAATTTTTTTAAAATTCAACATAAGATGTTAATTTAGTATTATTTTAATTAAAAAAAAATTTTCTAATTGACCTTTAATTGATTCTTCTAAAATCTTTATTTGAAAATTTTAAAGACAAATTTAAAATCGACATTAAGGTATCCAAATTATGACTTTAAATGATATTTTAGTATTAATTAAATATAAAAAATAATGTTTAATAAAGTATAGTCATTTATAGTTAAAAAATTGATAAAAAAATATCTTTTTATTTGAATCAAAAAATAAAAATTTTGATTTGAAATTTACATTTGATCATGAACTTCAATTTGCCTAAAAGATTTAGCTAAAGATTGATTGTAGAAAAAGTTTTTTTAAAAAACTTATTTAAAAATTAATAAAAATATGAGGAAATAGTCTTGTTCAAAATCTAAAAATAATGAGTTATGTGTTGAGTTTGTTGTGTATTATTGAATGCCTTTTGTGGTAATGTTTTCTTTGTCTTTTGACGAGATGAATTAAAAAAATATTTTAACCTTGCTTCTAATGGAGCTATTTTTAAAGTTTGATGGAAAGTTACTGTTTGGAGCAATTTGGTTCAGATAAAACATTAATAACTTTTTGAAAATGAATATTGGATAAAAAAAAATTGCTCTCAAAGTTTTGAGTAGGAAACGTTTGATTGATCCGAGAATCTTATTTTTAGAAATATGAAGTTCTTTTGAGAATCTTTGAATACCAGTGTTAAGAATTAAGCTTGAATAGTCGATTGTTGATTAAATTAGAGAATTGAATATCATGTTTAATTTGTTATTTTAATTTTATCACTTTGATTTTTTGTTGCACTTTTTGCATAAGTTTTCTTTTTTATGTTTGAGAGGGGCTCTCGGTAGTTAAGTTCAGGATCAATTTTAATACAAAGGAATATTTCATAAAGCTCAATTGGAATGATAAAGTCATCAAGTGTAAGAAAAAGTAAAGATTTACTTATTTAATTTTATTCTTGTTGCTAATTTTATTTTCAATTATTAATTTATAAAGAGAAAATTAAGAATCGGCAAGTTTTTTTTTTCTATTTTACATTTTTAGAAATAATTCCGTAATTAAATTTCAAATTTTAACATGATTAAGTATTGAGTTTAAATTAAACAACGTAATTTCAAAATTTCAAAAAATTTAAATAGAAAAAAAAACTTGCCAATTTACTTTTTTATTAATTGATTTAGTATCCTGAAGATTTTTGTGGCTGAGTTTTAGGGGGGTTATATTGTGGAGGAGGTTTATAGGGTGGAGGTGTATATGGAGGCATTGTATAAGGTGGTGGTGTATATGGTGGCATTGTATAAGGTGGTGGTGTATATGGAGGCATTGTATAAGGTGGTGGTGTATATGGAGGCATTGTATAAGGTGGTGGTGTATATGGAGGCATTGTATAAGGTGGTGGTGTGTAAGGAGGCATTGTATAAGGTGGTGGTGTGTAAGGAGTGGGTGTATACGATGGAGGTTCATAGGGAGGCATTGTATATGGTGGTGTATTTGGTGGTGGAATATATACTGAATTAACCCATGATACAATGCAAACAAATAAGAATCCAAATTTTATCATTTTGCTTTTATAACTTTGATAAATAGAAGTCATTATTTATATCGAATAGAAGATATTTAGGTATTTAATTCTAATTTTAATTTAATAAAAATGGAATTTGTTAGATTATCTAAATTCAAGCAAATTTTTTCTCTATTTTTATAAAAGCAAATATTTTAAACCATTTCAGAAAAAATAAATATAAGTTTAAATTTTTTAATTTTAGCATCGCGATTAATCAACAGACTTTATTATGAAAGTTTTAATTAATAAACAATGTTTTAATTTAATTTTTATAAAGAAGACTTTTTAAAATTCAAGTTTATTCAAATAATTGAATATATTGTCGTTCTAAGCTGCATCGATTAGATCAAATTGGATTTTTTGGATCCCTTTCATAGTAGTATGAATTTTTGTCCGAGCACTGTAATATTAAAAAATGGAATGAGATAAAATAATTTATTTAAAAATTTATAAAAAAAATCATCTGAGAAATTAAATATTTGAATGTTAACTCAAAAATATTAGCAATAGCAAAAAAATTGAAAATAAAATCAAAAGCAAATAAAATTAATTAAGTGTTTTATTTTCTAAATGTTATTTTAAACATCAATCAAATAATTTACATTTTCTGAACAGCTTCAGGGTTAGCGTCCAAAATGGAACTTTTTGTAGGATTTTAAACTGCTAAGCCCCCAAAAATGATAAGAATTGTTAAAATAGAGTAAAAATTCTCAACATTCGAGAACCCATAATAGATTATAAAGTTTTTTTAATAATTTAAAAATTCTAAATCAAAAAATATGACAGTGAATAGGACTTCTTTCACTAATTTAAACCTTAAATGTATTTTCCTGAAATATTTATTTTTTAATAACAAAATAGATTTTTTTGATGTTTTCGATGCGGGGATTTTGAAAATTTTTACTCTTTTCATTCTTCAAAATTTTACTACAAATGATACAGGTCATCGGATTAGAGTGCTTGCTTGAGGTTTTTTTTGAAGCTAAATTAGCTTCTTTGGACACTTCACTTCTAATGTAAAAAAAATTTTTTTTCCAGAAAAGTTAAGAAATGATTCTTCTACCTTCTTTCAAGAGCAAAATATAGAAGAGTAATATTGACCTTCAAACAAACCATATCTGAACTACATTGAAAATTTTTATGAGATTGCTTAGCATGAGTCAAAATAAGTCGAAATATTGACCAATTCTCAATTTGCTCTATTTTCTCAAAAATTTTTTATATTTTGCAAAAAAATATTTTTGATGATAGAACTTTAATTTTGGTGAAAAATTTTTTATTTTGATGATAAAATTTGAGTAAAAATTAGATGCCAAATTCTAATTTATTTAATGATGAAAATATTTATTCTCTTTTAGCAATGGAAAGGTTTGAAGGAAAAACTGTTGCAAAATATGTTCTATCAAATGGAACATAAGTTTTATTTCATTTACTAGGAGTTGTTTTGAAAATAAATTTAAAACATTGTTAGATATAATTTTTTTTAAAACGTAAACTAAAGCAAAAAATTCAAAAAACCTTTTAATTTTGGAAGGATAGATCGAAGTTTTATAGAAAATGTACTAACAGTCAAGTTTTTTAGATTTTTTTTCCGAAATAATAAAACCTTTTCTTGATTTTTATGTTTAAATTTTTAACTCAAAAATTTTCAAATTTCTCAAAATTAATAAAAATTATTTGTCTTGCTCCAAACTTCAACGCCGCTAATTTTACTGCATTGGATAAATAATATGTAAATTAGAGAGCAATGATATTGTGCATTTAAAATTAACGAGCAAGAGAGCATAGTGAAAATTTACCAAGAATTTTACTTTGCACCGAAGAAAATTGTCCAAAGTTTGCTAAATTTTATGTGTTTTAGATAGTATTTTAATTGATTTATTTTAATTGATTTTAATTTGTGTCCAAAAACTTTTTGGACACAAATTAAAACCTGAATAAATAAAATTGAAAAAGTAGAATATTCGAATAAAAAATTGAATATAAGATAAATTTGAATTTATATTTGATTCATTTTTATTTTTGAAATTAAATTCGAAAACTATCTTTTTTTAAATTAAAATTCGAACTTAACTTTAATTTAAAAAACAATTTGAATTTTAGATAAATTCAACTAATAATCTAAAAGTATTAAAATTTAAATAGAATATTTGAAAAATTACGTATTTGAAAATTTGTACTCTTGTAGCGTTGGTTAAATCATAACAGCTATTTTTTGGTACCTGGTAAGATGGATGGGACTATTGTAATCCAGGAAATGATAAAAGAGTTGTGTTTACGGTGAAAATTTGGCACACTTTTAATATCCAAATCAAATTGAAATTCAATTTATTTAATGAATTCTTTTTTAATTAAATGTTTTTTGATCAATTATTTTTTTGATTAATTTTTATTTTTAAATATTAAATTGAATATTTATTATATTCAGTTTTTGATGCAAAAATTTAATATTTTAAAATATTAATTCGAATATTTTAGAGATTCAATTTTTAATTTGAATAAATAATTTTCAAGTATATTATTCAAAAAAATTTTTATTCAAAAATTAAATTCAAACCTAATTTTCATTCGAAATTCGAATATCGGTTCGAATATGCATATTCAATTTCATCACTAGTTTTTAAAAAATATACTTGATTGTATGTCCTATTTTTTGAATTTTTTCCTCAATTTGAAAACAGTGAATTTTTTAGTTTTAAATTCCTTTTTTTTACAATGAAGTTTTTCCAGAAATCATGTTTTTAATAAAGATAATCAAAAATAAATGGGACCTAAGATCACCTGATTCTAGTTCAATAAATATTTTAAACCAAAATGTGAGTGTGAATTAATTAGAGATTTTTCTATACAATGACAAATTTTGAAAAAATTAAAAAAATTGAAAATATGTTGCAGCAATTATTTATTATAAAAATAAAAAAGCTAAAAATTAATATTGGTTTAATTAATAAATAAAAAAAAAAGTTTAAGAACTTTCAAGCAGAATTTCTTTGCTTAGAATTTTTTTGAAGCTTTGTTCTTGTTCTTGTTTTTATTCTTATTTTTGTTCTTGTTCTTGTTCTTGTTCTTGTTCTTGTTCTTGTTCTTGTTCTTATCTTTGTTCTTGTCCTTTCCCTTTCCTTTTTCACTGCTTTTTTCTTTCGATTCCATACTACTATCTTCACTTGAGTTTTCTTCTGAACTAGAAAGTGTGGTTGTTCCTAAATTCAATGTTGTGGTTGTGGTTGCAATAAGGGTTGTGGTTGGAGTAGTGGTTGTGGTTGGAGTAGTGGTTGTGGTTGGAGTAGTGGTTGTGGTTGGAGTAGTGGTTGTGGTTGGAGTAGTGGTTGTGGTTGGAGTAGTGGTTGTGGTTGGAGTAGTGGTTGTGGTTAGAGTAGTGGTTGTGGTTAGAGTAGTGGTTGTGGTTGGAGTAGTGGTTGTGGTTGGAGTAGTGGTTGTGGTTGGAGTAGTGGTTGTGGTTGGAGTAGTGGTTGTGGTTGGAGTAGTGGTTGTTGTTGTGGTCGTGGTTGTGGTTGTGGAATCTAACTGTGCTTGACAAAGTCCTTGTTGACAAGTCTTTAACAAATTAAATAAAATTAATTTTTTTATTTAGAAATTTTATAAAATTCAATACCAGATCTGTTCCACAAGTTGATCCTTCTACAGCAGGCCCTCTCGAAAAACAACTTGAATCAGTATCAGTTATCCTACAATAAAGGAATGAGCAGACGTCTGGCGCATTTATCGCACAAGAAGATGCAGTTGAGCCAAACATCATTTTGCACTGGTCATCCAATGACCAAATTTGACCAGTCAGTTCATAATTCGCATTTTGAACATAATCTGGAACTGTTGCTGAATTTATCAGGCACGATCCCTGAACAGAATTTTCACTTATTTTTTATTTTATTATCAAAAAAATTTTTTTTAAATATGAATTTAAATTTACCCATTATCAACCAACAAAAGTTGTTTAAAATAATCGATTGAACAACTAGAAAATCTTTGAATATTTGATATTTTGGAAAATGACAAAAATGGAGCCATTATATTTTGTTCAGATGTAGGACATACATTACCACTTCCATCATGACGAGAGCCAAGATTATGGCCAATTTCATGAGCAATCACCTTTTAAATTTTTAGTTTTGTAAAATTGAACAATGCATCAAAATTTTCTTTACATATAAATTCCAAAAACCTCCTGTTTCTTCAGAAACTGAATATTTATAACCATCACTACAAATGGAATCCAGCCATGCTACTCCAATTACAGGAGTTCGAGCTGAAGGAAGGGCAGTTGTGTCATCACTCCATAAGTCTTTACTAATAAATGTAAAATAAGTTAAAAAAAAAATTTTAAACTTAATCTTTCTTTTACTTAAAAACGCCAATCACATGATCAAATTCAAATGTCAACCCTTGTCTATCAACAAAACTTCGCAGTTCATTTAAAGTTAATACGCTCAGAATTACTTCTTTTCCATTGTAAACTTCATTACCTGTCTCACCTACAATATTCACATCTGTCCAAGTTGATTCTACCGGATTCTGAATACAAAAACCTCAATATGAATTTTCTTTAGAAAATATAAATTACAGTAATTATAAGAACATGAATCAATCTAATTCTCAGTCTTAGATCCGGGTCACTTTCAAGAGATCTTTGATATTTATCATCGACCTTAAGAAATTAGAATAAGAAAATTCAAAAAAAATTTTAAATTAATTACTCCATTGAATGTGTGTGCATAATATGTTCTTATGTGGTCAAAAATGGCAGTATCATCAGTTGTTTGAAGAAAGGCCTTGTGATCTTCATAGACAGTCGGATCGACTACCAAAAGAGTTTCTACTTCCATGCTTAATGGATTTCCATTAACAGCTCTTTTACGCTTTTGACTTCTAAAAAATCAGAGAAAATCAATCAAAAATTTTTATTTAATTTAATTAAATTAATTAAAATTTACGAAGTAATTTTTCTCGATTTGTGTGGTGGAATTAGACCATCATCAGAAAAATCGATATCAATTCTTTTTTAAATAAACAAAAATTTAAAAAAAAAAATTTTTTTTTCTAATTAATTTACCCATTAACCATTTCTCCTAATTTAGCACCTTTTTTTTATTACGTTATTATTTAGATAAATTGTCAACATTTAAAATAATAAATACCTCCATTCGAAGATATTATATTTCTTTTCAAGTTCGAATTGTCTCTTTTGTGCAATATATGACTGTTTTTACCATTTTCTTGCTTTAAAGATGGAAACAATTCAAAATGACCATTTTCACTTTCAAAAAATCTTGCATACTTTTAATTAATTAAATAATTAATTTTTTAATAAAATAATTAAAAATTTTAAGCGTTACAGCCTTGATTTGTCCATTTCTTTTGAACAAAGTAGCAAATCCTTTGCCAGATTTTTCTCTGTAAGTCTGATGGTCAGAATTCGATTCAAAGGCAATTCTCTCTAGCTTTCCATTTTTTAAATGAGAGACAGGGGGGACCAGATAATCATCGACCATGTTAAATGATCCGCTAATATTTTTTGCATACTGATTTAGGTCAATTGAGAAAGAACTAGGAAAAACATTGCTGCCTTTAATATCTTCTAGCTTTAAATCATCTATTTCAGAAATGTATCTTTCATTTTTTGACGGAAGGCTTAAACAGATTCCAATTTGGAACAGGAATAATACTGTCAGTTTATTCATATTTTGGTTTTTAGAATGATAGATGTATAAAAACAAAAATTTGTTTATATAATGTTGGTCTGAATGAGTAGGAGAATCATTTTTACACTTGAAAGAATTCAACATTAAAAAAATCCATGTTGATTTATTCATATTATAATTGTTTTAGAATTTGAAATCAAATTAAAGTATGATTTTTTAATAATTATTACCAATTTTAATCATTATTTTAATAAGGTAAATTCATGACTATAAACATGGCATTACATTTTGATACAATTTAAATATTTTTTTGTAAAATTTCAAAATTAACAAGAGTCATACATTAGACAATTAATTATTAACTAGACACTCATTAAATACCTTGATGGAATTTTATCTATAGACAAAATATAACCCACTGAAAAAACATTACTTAAAATCATTCTAGCACTTTTTAAGATCAAAATATTTTAAAATTTAGACAAAAATCAGTTAATTGCTTTTTTCTAATTTTGATATGTTTCTTAAATGAAAAACCAATTTTTTTTTAGTCTAGAAATTAAAGTCAATTTTAGAAAATTAAAACATAAATTAAAGTGCGACGCAAAATTTGAGTGAATTGTAGAGAAATCTAAAATGAAAAAGATTTTAAACTCAAAAAAGCTATATTTTAGTTACTAAAAAAATTAAGCTAGATTTTACGTGTAAATATGTAGGCTTAGTAAATTTTGAAGATGTTAAACAAAATTTGTTTAAAATTATTTATTTATTGAATAAATTCTTTAAATTTCTTATTTTTTCAGCTGATATGTTTAAGTTTTAATCTGAATCTTATTTCTGCAACGATTGTAAAAAAATAACTAAATGTAAGAAAAAATTTTATTATTTAAATCAGTTGATAATTCAACGCATTAACTATATCAAATTTCTGCAAATATTCTGCACTTTTATTTACATGCATTATAAAGTGTGTACATTTTTTAGATTTTTTGACATTTTCTGAACGAGGGTGCTACATTGACATGTTTCAGATGAAAGATTTTTCAAATTAAGCTTTTGACAAAAAGTTTTAAATTTTTTTATTTTTTTAGTTTTGATATTTTTTCAAAAATTCCAATTTCCAAATAAAACGCTAATTCAAATATAATCCAAAAAATTTTCTATTTAAGAGACATTTAATAGTTTCAATTAATTTTTTATCCTTTTTTTCAAAAAACCCATTTTTTTTTGCCTTTTATTTAGATAAATTTTCTATATTTTTAATTTCTAGATCGGTTTATTTTTTTAAATAATTAAAAAAAAAACTCTGCTGTTATATTTAGAATTTGAAGCTAAAAAAAGGACATAAAATATTTAAAATATTTTTTTTTTTTTAAATTCATTTATCTTATTGCAAAGAACTAGCAAATAAAGAGCTTATTAAGAAGACAAAAGATACTTATAAAGATTTTTAAAAGATTTTTAAAAATAAATTTTAGAATAAAGAAAGTAAATTTTTAATTTTAAGAAATGATTAATTTTTTTCTCGAAAGTTATAGATTTGAATAAAATTAATGAAAATAGCAATAACCATGAAAAGATCCTTGGAAATAAGCATTAATCATCAATTTTCTTGTTCTAAAGAGTGCACAATTTAGAGTGACTAATTTCGGAGTGAGTAAAAGGTTTGGATGGAAAATGGAGCTCAAATTCAACTTTCACAATTAACACCCCATCTAAAAGTTAAATTTTTAGTGCTTTAAAAAATTTATAAAAAAATTTTTTTTTATCAAAAATAATTAATTTAATCTCTGTTTTTTTCATGTTTCAAATTTTTGATCCACCATTCTTAATGGCGATTGGGGCTGTGAAGTTCATTTCAATTCGATCGTTTCAATTCAGAAAAATTTGAATAACTTTTTTACTATAAGGAATAATCTAGTTCTGAAAGATGCTTAATGTTTAAGCAACTTTTCTTAATCTGAAAATACATGTCTGCAAAAACTCTGCAAAGTAAGTGCACAATTGATTTGAATACTTTTTAATGGCGTGCAAAATGCATAAAATTGCAGAGTATTTTGCAGACTTATTTTACTGTATTAAGCAAATTTGCTTATAATTGAGCATTTTATAGAACTAAATTATCTCTTTTAGTAAAAAAGTTATTCAAGTTTTTCTGAATTGAAATGATCGAATTGAAACCAACTTCACAACCCCATGGCGATTTATTCTTTTTGTATCAAAATTTCTGATTGCATCACTTAAAATACCGAATTTTTCAGTTTTTTTAGAAGTCAATTAATCATTAATTAAAAGATACCTGCAAAATGCTAAATAATGCATCAAACATGCTAAATATTAGATGAGACTCTGCAAAAAATGTTCATTTTGCAGTAAGATGCAAGTCATTAAAAAAATTTTTGATTTCAACAAAAAAAATTTTATGTGATCAAAAAAAAATTTTGGTGATCAATTTTTGATCACAAAGGGTAAACTTAATATTTTGGTGATAAAAATATCACATTCTGGACATGATGCCTATGATCAAATTTTTTGGTAAACACTTTATCACATTCTGGACATGACCCTTATTTAATTTCAATGTTATAAGATTGCAAAGCTAACTCTCATTCATTTTTTGAAAATAAATTTGAAACATCGCACTTTTTTCATGCTTTTTCAAAATTGTATGAAAATTTTCAAGTCAAGTCATTCATTTGACTTTAAAATGACTTAAATTTTTGACTTACGCACAAGTCTGATCTGCAGCAACATCAACCACAAAACAAGCATCAGTGCTATAAAAACTAAAAAGATACTACCCATTAGTTTTAAGTACACAAATGCGACATCACTTGAAAATAAAAAAGACGCATTTAGCGCAAATTTGAGAGCTGAGGATTCTGATGTAATGAATGAATTTTAATAGATTAAAATATTTTAATTGATTTTAATGAAAATTTATTAAGTGGAAAAAATAAAATTTTTTAAGTTTAAATGAATGGATATAAAAGTTAAAAATTTGAATTTGTGAATTAACTTAACTTGAATTATTTAAAATATTGCCTGTTTTTGTTAAATGAATTAGAGATCAACAATTTTGATGTTAATTAGATAATGAACCATTATTAGACATGGCATGTTTAATAATGTTTGGTATTTATTTCCTAAAAATTATCAAAATCATTAGATTAATTAAGTTTTAAAATTTTAAATGATCTTTTTGACCTTAGAACTTGATCTGAAACTTCAATTTGCCGACATATATTAAAATCAGCAAAATTGTGAGAATGATATGAAAATTTTAAAATAAAAGTAAATTCTAAGAAAAAATTGGAAAATTAAATATGAGAATAAATCAATTAGTAGTAGTAGTAGTATACAAGCTGTGAGGGATCGAAGATCCTGAGCAGAACCGTCAGTAGACGATCTGCTTTAACAGTCTGTGTCCAGTTGTCATATTCACTTTAACTATACCCGAGAAGTTTATCAATTCGATTTTTAAATTTATTCGTGTTGACTGTGCTTCTAGTTGTTTTGTCTATTGTGTTCCAGTTACCAGCTGTCCTGTTTGTAAAAAAGTTATATCGAACTATACAATTTCTAATGATCTGTCTCTCAATAGCTAACTGACCCTTTCTCTTATGACCTGCTGGAGTGTCAAGACCATTTGAAGCTTTGGTTTCCATGTATTAACTCAACTTGATCATGTCCGTGGTGAATTTTATGTAGCTGGATTAGATCTCCACGTTGCCGTCTTTCTTCAAGTGTTATCCAATTAAGAGTTTCTCTTCTAGCTGCATATGGTTTCGACTTTAGTTCTGGGACAAGTTTAGAAAATTTTCTCTGAACACGCTCAAGTGTTTCTATGTCACAACGTCGATAAGGATTCCAAGCGCCGACTGCAAACTCAAGGTGTGGCGGTTAAATAAATCAATTAAATTAAATCAGCACATAAAAACAAATAAATATTTTTATATTTTTTATTTCCTCTCCAGGTGAGCTGAGTTCACGAAAACAGAAAAATTAGTCAAGTTCACGTATTTTCGTCAACTCAGCTCACATATGTCGGTAGGGCCCACAATGATGAATGATGAACAAGTTGAGCAGGTTTGGTGCTTATGTTGGTAAGGATAAAATACTCTTTGGATGCATTTTGACATCATTCAAGTTTTGATCCTAATGTAGCGTTCTCAATTAACAGAGTGAGAAAAAAACTTCAAGATCTAAATGAGAACAAAGCTGCTGGTGTCGACAATGTGCATGTTATTGTACTGAAAAGGCTCGAAGTCTACTTAGCTATTCCACTCTCTCTTTTAGTTGCGATATTGGAAGTTATTGAAATTTGGGATTTGACTTGGTTGGTCTGAAGGTTTAATTCCCTAAGAGGGTTTCGATTAGTTAGCTATTGTCTATTTGTATTTCCGATTTGAGTAGACACTTGTGTAACATATCTTCTTGGATCCAAATTCTATTCTTGAGTAATATTGCGGAACAGCGAAAGTAATATTTTAACCAAACAAAAAAGGGTTGGCTGTTATGGATGGATTAAAATTTTAAAGTTGTTTAAAAGTCACAAGTCTCAAGTCAAGTCCAAGTCCGGACTTTTTTTTTTTTTTTCAAAAGCTCGAGCTAAGACTTAAATTTTTTTTTAATTATTTGAACATTTTTTTGGGACTTTTAAACAGCACTCTGATTAAAATCAATTAACATTTCGGAGTAATTTTCTTGTCAGGTATTTGACCATCTTTCGACTAGATTAAGAGGATCGCTCATTTAAATTTTTTATTTAATAAATTTTTATGTTAATTTAGAATTTAAATTTTTTTGTGAGCTATTTTTGGGTCTTGCCTGTTATGTGATCAGTTGGTCACATATTATGTGACCAGTGACTTTATGTCGATTTGGTGACCAGGTATTTTTTCTGACTGGTCACATATTCACTGGTCACCTAATATGTGATCAGGCAAAATTATTTATTTGGTAAAAATATTTATAAATAATTTTAACGTGGTCACCTAAATAAACATCTGGTCACGAAAATTTTGCAATTGGTCACATAAATTCCTTTTGGCACCGATTCAGATCATGAAGAAAATTGTGAATCAGATTTTGAAGAGGTTAGTGCAGCCATTTGCAAGCTTAGTTTAAATCCAACAAAAAAAAATTAGAAAAGTTTTCAAAAATTTCATCAGAAGCTCCAATTGCTTCTGAAGCGACACAGTCTGCTGTAAAAAAAGTTCTTGGCAAACATAAAAACCCAATAGCTTGCCCGGACTGCGAGCAATTAATGAAAAATGAGCGTGGTGTAAAGCAACACATAGCAAAAATTCATAAATAATTTTTTTTATTGAATTTTTATAATTTTAAATTAATATATAAATTGGTCAAGTAAATAAAATAACTGGCCACATAAATTTAATAACTGGTCACTTAAATAATAAAATTTTTCTAAAAAAAAATCATTATTTTAATAATAATATTGCCTGGTCACATATTAGGTGACCAACTGATCACATAACAGGCAAGACCCCTTTTTTTTGCCCAATTTGTATTGATGGCAAATTTAATTTTGCGGTGGAAAAAATAGTTAAAATATAAATAAATAAATTTTCTGATATAAAATAATTTTGCTAGTAGAAAAAAATTATCTGAAAAAAGGATCTAGCCGATGAAAGAAACATAGGCACCATACAATTTATTAAAGTATACTTCAGTTTATCAGTTTGTTTAACCTTTTTTTAAATTCCGGCAATCTTAGTATTTTTTTGCAAAATATTTTTAAATTTTTATTTTTTCGATCTTATATCAATTTATCAAAAAAAATTAATAATCTGATAAAACCTTTAAAATACTAGAATATATGCCACTTAGTTCAGATTTATTTTGCTTTTATTGAAAATTCTAGTAAAATTGACTTAAAAAATTGAGTTTTATACATGAACATAAATTTTGCAAAATTGATTATTAACCTTAAAAAAATCTTGAGAAAAATTAGTGGTAAATTTTTCAAGAAAATATGACCAGAGTTATTCGGACAGAATTCGAAAAAAATAATTGCCTGAAGCTGAAGATTATGTGAGTGCATGACTAATGATTTTTAGAAGACAAACTTATAAAATTCGGTGTTTTAAAAAATGAAGGAACAACCAAATGCTCAAGATCGGAAGAATAATCAGTATTTATTTTGTGCCAGATTTAAATCAAGTTTTTAAAAACAATTATTTTATAAGTAAATATCAAAAGTAAATTAAAGCTGTTTTCAATGTTTCTAATTCAATTGAGTCCCAAATTCTTTATAAATCATAAAAATTAAACCAGATAATCAAGCAAAAACAATTTTCAAATATTTTGCATGCTCAAAAAAACAACACTCTCAAAGGTGAGTCTATTAAAAACCTAGAATTAAAAAAAACTAGTTACAAATTTGATGAAATTTTTTTAGAAGCTAGCTTAGCTTGGAAAACATTAAATTCATTAATCATAATGATATACTAAACCGATCTTATTTATTTTTGATCACTTTTAAGCTTTTGAGGCAAAAAACTTGTCAAAATTAAAAATTTGATTTTTCAAAAAGGGTGAACAATGCATGGAATTACAATTGTTCAGGAAGAAGAGACGCCAGCCGATTTGTTTAAGAGTCAAGAGCTAACGCTGAAGAAAAACTACCGAGCTCATAAGTATCGCATTGTGAGCATTACTTATGCAGTTTTTACTTGTCTTTTCGGAATTGTTTTGTCCACTATTGAGCCATTTAAAGCTTGTAAATTAGCTGTAGAAAAAAAATTTCTAAATTTTTATTTTTTATTTTAAAGGTTCAAAATGCGAATATGATATCAAGATGTTCATTGAGATATTCTTTATATTTATGCAGTCGGTGTCTATTATGTGGATAATATTCATGTTTGTTCTTATAGTGATTGCCAAGCAGCAGCAGAAAATAGCTATCAAACATCCAACTGGTTACAATAGACGCGTCTCAACAAACTTCAAGTCTTCTCAATTTGCTGGCTTTAAAGTAAGTGCTTTTAAAGAATTTTTTTTGAAGTGTATTTGAGGATCCTTTGAAAAATTTCTCAAAATTCCATCGTTTTAGGGCAAAAGTGAATTTTTATCTAGGTTAAAAATAAACAAGATTTTGGTTGTTAATTTTAGCTTTCTTTCAAAAGTTTCTAGATACTTTTTTAAATAAAGATTTTTTTAAATTAATCCAAAATAGTTGAACCTTGAAAAATTTGCTTTCATATTTTGCTATCAAAAAATAAAATTCACTTTTAATAAAATTGATCATTATTTTATTTTTGTAGGGTTTGTTTTAAAAAAATTTAAAAATCATAATAAAATATAAAATATTTAATTTAATTATTTTTATTTTCGATTTAAATTTTTGATTTTTTTAAAATAAATGTTTTAAGTTTTCACATTTAATTGCATGATAAATTATCAATTCTCTTATTATTTTTCTTGAGTTGGAGCATAAAATAATTAAAATCGAAAATATCCTTGAAAAAAAATACTAAATTGATTGATATTGAACAGGAATTATTTAGCGAATGCCTTGGTAATGATGAGGAAAGCTTTTTTGATTGTGTCAAAACTGAATCCACTTCTTCCAAAAAGCGAAATAGAAAAAAAATTGTGTGGTGTGGTCATTTAAGAAGCGGTTTCAATTTCAGCAGACCATATTCTTTTTAATAATAATAATAAATAATTAAATGAAAGCTATAATGTGCATGTTATTTGTTTATAGATATTTATATTTATGAAAATTGAGTTAAATCTGAAATTTTCTGATTATTAAATGTAAAAAGAATTTCTAGTATGTTTTTTGCAAAAATTAATTTAGTGCTAAAATCGAAAATTAGAGCTTTTAAAAATTAACATGCCATTAATTTATTTTTATTTAAAATTCTAAGATCATAAAAAAACTTATTCTGTTAATAGACAAGTTTTGGCATCACTCTCTCTTGCGCTAGTCATGTGAAAGACAAGATTAGTATGCTTGATAGGAAAAAATTCCACTTGGAAAAAATCCAGCGGAAAAAAATCCAGTGGAAAATCATCCACTCAAAAAACTATAAATACATGATTATTTATTATAAATTATTACAAAAACAATTAAGTAATTAGATCAATTTTTTTAATAAATAAATCATTTCTTCTTAAATATCTTATATTTGAGTCTTTAAATTCAACAATCTTGCTAAAAATGAATTAAAATTAACTTAAAATTGAGCCTATAAATAATTGCAAAATACAATTGGAAAATTATCAAAAATTGAAAAAAAATATTAAAATATTCAATATACAAAATTTAATTTTAGAGCACACTGTGGTTTTGATCAAAAATAATTTTTATTATTATAAGTATTTTAAAAATTATTCTGACTTAAACCCGGGGATAAAAAGATAATTTAATAAATAACACAGGGGTATGGTAAATTTTTTTCAGCTATATGCATCCTTTGACCGGGTGTAGTTTGCAAGGTTTTACGATAATCAAGTTTGTTTATAAATCAAAAACCAGACTTGTTTTTAAGTCACAGTTTTAAGTCTAAGTCACAAAAATTTAAGTCGAAGTTATGACTTGACTTAAATTTTTTTTTATTTTTTTTTAAGTCAAAGTCATGACTTAAAATTTTTTTTTTCAAAAAAA
>QEOQ01000242.1:122863-138918 GCA_010279815.1 Brachionus plicatilis | reverse complement strand
GTCGAAATAATCCGTATAACAAAATCCGGTTTAAAAAAAAAAATTCCATGCAAGAGTATTACATAGAGCCCTGAGCCTTTAATTTTGATACGAATAAAAGAGAAATACGGATAAAAGCATAACCGAATTAAAGAGAGTTGACTGTAATTCTTTGATGATCACTTGAGTAAAATATTGATCAAATTTTTTCTTAAATTTTTGAACCTTGATATTGTTTGAGTTTCATCGTACTCGTTAAAATACGATGATTAGTTTCGAAAAAAATAGTCTTTTGTCTATATTCTTAAAATCATGGTTTTTTTTTGGCTTATAAAAAAAATAATCATGAATTAGTTCAGATTAAACCATGCCATTCTTGTCTTCATTATGCTTCCTTGAGTTAAGAGCAGAATCAAAAAAATATGAGGTTTTAAAAATTCTCAAAGGAGAAAGCAAATTTTTTAAAACTTAACTATTTCTTCAAACTAATTAAAAATTTTTCCAAAATTGAAGTAGAAGTTCATTTTAAATTTAGATTTAAAAAATTTGTTCACAGCTAATAACACTCTAAAAAATTATTTTATGAAACCTGGAACACATGTAAAAAATTAATAATTACATTATATCTTCTTTAATTTAAATGAAAATTTTTTTTAAAGATTTATTTATTTTTTTAATCTGTGTCTATTTTAGAGAAGATCAAAGGGATAAAGAGAGAAATTTTTCAGGCCAATTAATTTTTTAATATTATTAAGTTTGTTCATTTTGAAAGGTAAATTTTATGATAAGAAAACACCACCTAAATAAAATTTTTTTTATTATAAAATTTACCTAAAAATTTAGCTCTAAAATATAAAAAAAATTTAAATATTAAATAGAGGTGATCTTTAAAATATTTTTTTAAATTTAAAATATCATCTCAAATTTTTGACAAACAAAGGGCGAAAAAAAAGGTCTCTTGTCAAGCTTTTTTAGAAAAAAAAAAGAAGAGAATGCTATCGACAAAAACAATGAACATCAATCGTCTACTAGCTTGGTAAATATTATTGCTTCATCAGATGTGTCCAAATTTTACTTTACATATGACTATGAAAATGGAACTGGTAAGAAAATAAAAAAATGTCTAGTTTGATTCTAAATTTTTTTCTTGTAAGTAAAAGGAAAAGAATTTTTTAGAAAATTCTGGTTCACTTCAATATTTATTCATTACCTTTTCTGTATTTAAGATTGCTCTTTTGGCGAATATTTTTGAAAATAAGTTTAAAATAGTAGAAAATGTTAAGTCTTGTTGTCTAATTTATTTTAAAAATTTCAATCGAAAAATTAAACAAAAAATACATGGAAAAGAAGTATGATTTTCTTAATTTACATGAAGTATCTTGGCAAAAAAGGCCTATCATGCGAAAATTTCAAATATAAGGGCAAAATGAGTTCAGAAAATCCCTTAAATTAGATTTGGTTTTAAGTTAAAATAAATTTGAATAAATTTTCAAAATTTGACAAAAACTGAAAAATGCCCATTTTCATTTTTGTTATACTTCAAAAATAATTTTGACTTAATATAAGTTATAATCTAAAATTTACCAAAAATATTTATATAAATTTTGATAAAAGAAAATTTTTTTTTCCTAAAAATATTATTGTTCATCAATATTTCAATTATTTGGAGGTAACAAAATTTTTAAATAGATTTGGAAACCTTCTCTTGTACGCATTGACCAAATGTAATTTTTTTTGCATTTGCCACAAGTAAAGCTTCATTTATTTCCATTACATAGTCTAATTTTAAAATTTTTATGGCGTGTGCTAATTCATTAACTAAAATTACTGATTTTTTACAAATTTTACTAGACGAATATAAAAATGACTTACTTTTATTAAACTTACTTAATTAGTTAAAATAATGATTTATTTTAAAAATCAAGTTTGATGCTTGTTTTTACGACATTTTATTATAATTAAAAAAAAAATTATTTAACTTTTTTAAAATTTTTTATTAATCCTTTCTCACTAAATGAACGGAATTGTAATATACAAAGAATTATTTAGATCTAAATTAGAAACCAAATTACAGAACTCACATTTTTTATCAAAATTTATACCATATAATTCCAAATTATTCGAATATTGTTCTAATTCAAATAATTTCTAATTGTACAATACATCCTTCTCTGACTCAAAAAATCTCTTAATGCGTCTTTTTGCTGATTTTTAGTTTTCTAAATTAAAATTATGTTTAGTTTATAATTTGATGTTTAGTTTTGACGATTTAGAAAAAGTAATAAGAATAATATCAGTTATGCAAATTTAGGAAAAAAAAATATTTTTATTAATTTAAGTTAAAAAATAATAAATCGAATTTTAAATGAAATTTTTTTGAATTGTTGATAAATTAGAATGTAAGTTGTGTAATCTTTTTGACATTGGTTTCCGATTATGAGTATAAGAGAAGAGAACGAATTACAAAAAATTGATCTTAATTAATTTTTTTTTTCTAACTTAACAAATCTATCTCTTCTGATTGGGCTGAAAGGAAGGACTAAGCTCCCTTCCAAACTGCCTGGGTTTCTCCCAAACTATATTTTTAATAAATAAATATGATCCTAATTAAGGATTTTAAAAAATTACCTAATATCTAATTTTCATTAAATAATTTTGGATTTGCCCCGGATTTTCTCGAATAGCTTTAGTCTTTGTTTTAAACCCATTTGTCACGATACTATGTAAAAAATAAAGTAAAATTTAGGAGAAATTAATTAAATAAAAAATAAAAAAATTTTAATTTTCATTGAAATGAGTTTAAATTTAAATTAAACAATTTGTAATTAGATATTATAAAATTAGGTAGTATTAGGAACTGAATGATCGAAAAGAGTTAAAAGGTAATGAATTGGTTTATCAAACATTATTTAAATTACTTAATTTTAAAAAATTTTGAATCAAACTTACAAAATTGAATTTTAATATCATATTTTTTATTTAATTTTGAAAAATTCTGAAAATTGTATTTAAGAGAAATAAAAATCGGCAATTTTGCAGAAGAAATATAAAATTCTAATTATTAATCCAAAAATTCTTTAAACTAACAAAATTCATATATTTTTTAATGAATTAGAATTTTTGCTGCAAATATTGACTAAAACTAAACAGCTAATTAATTAGTTGATACATTCCGCAATTACTTTTTTTTATATTGCACTCAATTTAAGCGTGTTTTATCGATTCACATCAAAACTACTTGAGCAAATTGGTAATTTCTTTACCAATTTGCTCCTTAAAGGATGTATAAACTAAATTATTAAATTATTTCTAGATGCGTAACGTTTAAATTTTTTAAAATAATTTACCTCTTTGTAATAAAATATTTATAAAAAAGAAACCCAATCGGAACGGAAATTGGAAAAAAACTTCAATTTACCAAAAAATCATCAGTAAACGTATTTAATTTAACATGGTTCAAACTTGTACACTTAAATCTTTATTTGCCTAAATGATACTGAAAATTTGAAGTTAATAATCAAAATTTAATGATCATGATCAAATATTATTAACAGAGACAGTTTCTAAGTTTTTTTAAATAAAATTTAAGTTTGGCTTCATTGTAATCATTTTGTAATGTATATGGATAAATCGCTAGAATTGACATTAATTGAATCAAATAATTGATTTTAATGATCAATAATAAGTTTTGTTCATTAACTTTATTTTCCAAAATTTTTGAACTGAAAATTAGATTAATGATAAACTCATGTTGGAACATAGTAAAATGGTAACCACAAAAATAGTACACACAAATTTAATAAAAGCAACCATGAATTAAATAAATTTTCAGTTTTTTCTACTAATTTAGTTGTATTACAATTAATTTTTAATTTAAACCATATAATAATAATAATAATAATAATAGAAATAGCTATGATGTGGATTTACCACATGAAATGAGGTTTAAAGCTCACTGTAATAGCTTTCTAAATTTAGTTTGTCAAGTTTGTTTTTGAAACTATTAATATCTTTTGAATCTACAATATCTCTTGGTAGACAGTTCCAAAATGTTGACACTCTGTTTATAAAAAAGTTGTGACGTTGATCGCAATTTTTAACCAGTTGTCTTTCTACTACAAATTCATGTGATCTCAATTGTGGTGCTATTGAATCTGACCCCATATTTTTAAATACAACTTTATTAAACCAGTTCACTTCATCAAAACCTTTGACAATTTTAAACATTTGGATTAGATCACCACGCAATCTTCTAGTTTCTAATGTTGTTAAATTAAGCTCTTTTAATCTATCCATGTATTCTAACCGATTAATACTTGGTATAAGCTTTGAAGCTCGTCTTTGTACCGACTCGAGCGCATTTATATCTTTCTTCCAGTGTGGTCTCCAAAGTACAACACCATACTCAAGGTGAGGACGTACAAAGGCTTTGTATAACTTACAAATAGAGTCTTTGTTCGGGAACTTAAAAGTTCTTTTAATCAAGCCTAAGACTGGATTTGCTTTGCTTATGGCTGAATTGATTTGAACTGACCATTTTAAATCTTTAGAAATAAAAACGCCTAAATCATTCTCCAAATTTGTTTTTTGAGCAGGTTTTCCATTTATCCTATAATCGTTTAAGGGGTTCGTATCACCAAAATGCAAAACCTTACATTTTTCTTCATTCAAACAAATCAGCCAATCACATGTCCATTTGTAAATAATATTCAAATCATCTTTTAAGATTTCAACTTTACTCATATCATCTAATATGGTTCCAATTTTCGTATCGTCTGCAAAAAGTTCATTGAAACATTTTATTTTTTCGCTTAAATCATTTATATAAATAATAAAAAGGAGAGGTCTAGTTAATAAAAAATCGAGAGAGATATAGTTAATAAAAAGTGTCAGAAAAAATAAAAAATAAAAACAGTGACTTATATTTATTCACACAAAAATTAATAACAATTTGTTTTATTAAAAAAAGTAAAAATTTTAAATTATTTCTAAAAGAAATTACTCAATCACGAACATTTGTCTCACAAAGATAACTCTATTCTAGCTTTAATTATTTTTATAGCGTTTATTTTGATCTTATATTTTGTTTCTTATATTTTATTCACTTTTATAAGTATGAACTAAGAACATTTGGCTGAAAGGAAGGACTAAGATCCAATCCGAAATGCCACGGTATAACCCGAACTATATTTTAAGGCATTGTGAAATTTGGTACAAAAATCAAAAACAAAATATCAAAAGTGCCAAAGCTTAAATTCTGAAGCACCAAAACATGTTCTGTAAATTGTAGAAACTGATACATCCCTTGTACCACCAATATCGGTAAGTTGAAGTTTATGATCATTTTTTGATGCTCAAAATGATCAAATCAAACTAAAACTATAAAATAAATTTTAATTTTTTAACAGAATTAGTGCAGAGATAAATTTTTGGTTTTAAAATACTTTTAAATCTTAAGGTAAAATCTGCAAAAATCTGCAAAAAATCATCCACTTAAAATATCATCATTTCGATGGTATACACTCTCCATTGTGCATTTTGATATTGCAGAGTTTATTTTTTTATTTAACATAGTATTTTAAATCCAAAAATGTATCTCTGCATTATTTCTTTTAAGAAATAACAATTTATTTAATAGTTTTAGTTTGATTTGATCATTTTGAGCATCAAAAATTGATCATAAACTTCAAATTGCCACCAATATCCTGGTTCTGCAAAACTCTGCAATAAATCTGCTAAACTCAAAAAATAGTAAATTTGGGATATTATATAATATAAAAAAATCCAATTCAACTTTAAGTGGTGGTACAAAGGATGTATCAGTTGCTACAATTTACAGAACATGTTTCAGTCTGTCCAAATCAAAGTTCTGGCCTTTTTTATATTTGGTTTTTTTTTTGTTCAAAAATTCACAATGCCTATTTTTAACAATTAACAATACACCTAGGGGTGCAGTAACCTTTGTGTGAATCATTCACACAAAAAATGAATTTTTTTAAAATTGCACGCTACATTTCTTAATTTCTTTAAAAAATTTAGAACACAAAATGAATAATAATTTGTAAAAATTAATTAAAAAAAAAATTAACATTTTATATTTGTTTTTCACTAGAAATCTCTCTATTACTATTTTTTGTCTCATAAAAATGAACTCTTTTCTAACTTAATCATTTTTTTCTTTTTATCTTACATTTTTAATACTTTTATTGTATTTATATTTTTTTAAAGTATGAACTAAAAACATTTGGCTGAAAGGAAGGACTAAGATTCATTCCGAACTGCCAGGGTATAACCCGAACTATATTTTTAATAATAAATATTAATACATTTCTTAATACTTCTATCTGTTATCTATTATCAATATAATTTATTTTATTGTTTGCTTGTGTGTTTGTCTGTGTCGAGCTAAAGTTCCTTGAGATAAAAAAAAATATAAAAATAAAACTCAAAAGAAAAAAATAAAAGAAAATAGAAAGGAACAAAAAAATAAATTTAAAAAATTTTTAATTAAAGACATTGAATTAAGAAAAATATTTTATGCCTGAATAAATGTAAGTAAAAGTATTGGTTTTTTACTTTTTTCTGGTTCTTCTTCATTAAATGTTTGTTAAATGTTATTGAAATATGGTGTAAAGTAAAAATTAATAGTTAAAAAAAATTCCATGAAAAAATGCTTTTTCTTTATTTAAATAAAAAAATAAAAAATCAAAAAAAAAAGATGATATTAAAATTCAAATTTTTAGCCAAACTTGGTCTTGGAAATTTTTTAAAACAAAAAATAAAATTTAGGTGAACTCTACATGAGAGTTGGGATTGCCATATTTGCTATGTGTTCAATGATCGATCGGTCTCTGGGCTTCATTCAAATGACCGAAACTTATATGAACAACTACTCGATTGTGAAAAGCTGCAAAATCCTTTTTGTCCTCTCAATGATAAGCAAAATAACAAGTTTGCTTTTCATTTTTCTGCAAACATTTTTCATTTTCAAATATGCCAATATTGTGATCAACTTTGGCAAAAACTCGGCCGTAATCGGTCTCATACATTTGGTGGCGACAAATTTTTGTGTCTTTTTCCGGACTGTGGTCCGCGAGACCGTTGACGAAATTCGCCACCATCACATGCCAATCCATGAAGCCAAAAAGCACATCGAAGAGAACTACCACCACTATGAGAGAGAACTGACCGCCAGACTCGGCAGTCTCAGCAATTCATCAATGATCCGCATGAAACAGCTTGGATGTGTTGACACCATGTCGTTCACTTCCGAAATTTCAGTCGGAATCTCGGAAGCCCAGGAAAAAATAAGACCCTATTTGTATCCTTGCATAATAGAGTACAGCCTGATGTGTCTCACAGTATTTTACATACTTTGGGCAAGTATTGAGCAGCGCTACAACCTGAACAACAAGTATGGCAATTGGGGCATTGGCAACGAGGAAAAAACAAAGCTAATAATCAATCCAAGCTTGCCACAATTGACCACCCATGACAAGGCAGCCAGATTCGCCAGCTTTTCGCACGAAAAGCGTCATGTCAACCAGTTTGTAATCGACTGTGGAAAGAGTACCACTGGTCTCTTCTTTGGAATATTCGCACTCTTGTTCACACTTATATCTCTTATCATTTATTTTATCTACAAAAGTGAGAATGTTTCCACAGCTGTAAAAATAAGTGAAGTGACTGAGCTGCTTCTTGTTTGCTTTTCGTTTGTGATTGTGGTCATGCTGCTGATTAAATTCAAAATGTCCAAGTTCAATTACAGGCTTCAGTTTGACATTGGCTACAATGAAACATTAACTATTCTAGGCCTAGCTGGAATCTACATATTCGGCTTTTATAGCATCATAGCCGTGCTGGACAATGGCATAGAAAGCTACATAGAAATGTTTTCTATTCTAATTCAAATTAGCTCGATTGTGGAGGCTACTCTTCAAACTGTGCTAATAATCGAAGGCCTCAAGATGTACACCACTGACCGATGGGTTAAAAAAAATAAGCCAGGTCGGTCGCTGCTCACTTTGCTAATTCTTTTGGATGTAAGCTTGTGGTTGTCGGAAACTTTCAGCGTGAAAAAATATGACATGAACACCATACAATTGGATTATTATGATATTGTGTTCTGGTCAATTGTAAATTCGGTGTCGTCGCCGTTGGCAATCTTCTTTCGATTCCATGCGAGTGTTTGCTTGTCCGATATGTGGAAAACTCTTTACGAATGATGAGATTTTTTTTTTCCCAAGTCCCTTGTGATTTTTATCCAGTCGAGTTTAGTCAGCTATAAATAGAGTACTTGTCGCTACAAAAAAAAAAACACAAAATAGATTTATAAAGAAATTTTATTAATTCCTTGTTTAAAATTATTTTTTCAATTTTTTTATGAATTCTTGGCTTGGTAAATTTAGAAGAAAAAAAAAAGATTGAAATAAAATTAATTTTAAAAAAACATTTTTTTTATTAATTGATTTTGTTTTAACTAGAATAATAAAAAATAGTTCGATAATTGTGAATGCACTCAGAGGCGATCTGTGTAAAATGGCGGTTCTGTTCACAAATGATACAGTAAAATTTAAAAATTAGGTGTCGAGACCATATTATTATTTTACGGAAATAAATAAAAAGCTAAAAAATTGTTTATTTATTTTTTTAGAAAATAAATTTATGAAGATTTATTTGAAAAATGTTTCATAATTATTATTTTAAAACTTGGAAATTTTATTTTTAACAAAACTCAGTAAAATGTATCATTGAAAATTTTCGAAAAATTTGCGTAAAAAAATATTTTTCCGTAAATTTTATGATTTTTTTTCAGAATTTTTTTTCGAAAATTTATATTCAATATCTTCGAAATAGTTTAAATAGATTATTTATTAATAACGACGATTTTTGTCAAAGTTTTTAAAAATAATTTAGTTTTTAGTCGAAAATTAGAAGATTGCTCTCAGAAAATAAATTTATCTTGATTTAATATTTTATCAGCTGATAGATCACTAATTAGAACTTTTTTTCTAAATTTGACCAATTAATCTGATTCAACAGTTCAAAATTTAAGTTTTTTCTTAAATTATGCTTCAAATCGAAATTTTACCCTGCCTTAAAATTTGCTTGGATATTATTCATTTAATTCTAATTAAAATATTTTCAACATTTTAAAATATATTTTTTGGCCTTTTTTATTCAATTTAATGAATATTTATTTTTCTTTATTTTTAAAATCTTAAAATTCAAGTCTGATGAGATTATATAACATATTTAACTTAAAAACTGAATTTAATTAAAAAAAGATGAACTAAATTTAAACAAAATAAGATTCATTAAAATAAAGGCTGTCAATATCGAACATATTTAGTAAAAATTACTACAAATTTATATAAAATTTATTATTTTTTATTTATTTGTTTTATCTGTGCCGAGCTAAAGCTCCTTCAGATAAAAAAAATAATAAAAATAAAAATGAAAAGAAAAAATAAGTGTTTAAGTATTGAACATTTCAGGAAAGAAAGAAGAAATAGTAAGATAGCAATTACACAATGGAGTTGGGTATTCAACATACCTTGATTCAAAATCCGCTTTATATTCATCAACCAGCTTGACAACCAATGGAACAGAATGACGCAGTCCTCCCACTATATATCTTTTGATCAATTCAAAAAGTCGAGAGGAGACAGTTAAGAATTTATGTTTATTAAAGGTTTATTACTTGATTTCCTTTTGACTCTCAATTTTATTTTCATATGTTTTAATTTTAAGTCAATATTTTCCTTACTATATTTAGTATATGTGGAACGAGTATTGAAGCCTCATCTTTTGAAAAATCAGATTAAAAAGAGCTTAATAGTTTTGGATCAAGCAGGTTGCCATACAACGGAATCTTCTTAGCAAAGCTTATATTCCTGTGGCTGTGAATTAGCTTATGTCCCTGCATCTTTGACAAGTAAAATCTTCATTTTCACCTATAATAGAGAAAGTTACATAAATTTTAAGATATTCTTCAACCAGCTGATGTTTGCTGGTTCAAACTTTTAAAAAACAAATATAAGATTCATTGGAATGACTGGTTCCTAAATGACGAAAAATTAATTACGCGTAATGGTAACATTGCAGGTCCAAGGTAAACAAATTGAAAAAAATTAATTTAATTTAAAATTATAGTAAATGTTTTAAAGTTATGATCGAATGACAAACTGGATAACTAATAGCTGGATGGAATTAAGCAAAGATTATATAAGTCAATCGTTTATTTATTGTGGTATAGGTTCATTTGACCCATCTAAGTTCCATTAAATTAAAAAATTAAAAAAAATTTATCAAGATGGGATTTTTCCATTAGACAAAACTGTGGATTTCAGAAACGAAGATGACGATTTTAACATGGTGTTTGACTCATATAACATTGAAGATGGTGATGAAGAAGACGATGCCGACAATGAAAACAGAAATGGCGACCTTGATGACTATGATGACGATGATGATGATGATGATGATGATGATGATGATGAAAGAGAAAGCAAGAGCGATAATGAAACAGAAAAATCAAACATGAGAAATAAAACGCAAAATCAAGAAGATGCCTGAATTTATGATTATTATAACGCAACAGAAACAAACAGCTCTTCTTGTTTAGAAAGCGATTCAGATGGAAACAAAGAAAACGAGATCCCTTAAAAGAAAAGAAAAATAAAAACTGGATACACAAGAACAGTAAAAAAATATCCCAAAATAAACGAGAACATGCTAGCTCAATCCGAATCTCTTGCTTTATCCAGGTCGAATGCTTTTTTCAGATCCCCAGCTCCATCCAAGTCGAATGTTTTTGAAATAGTACTAATTTTTTTTAAGATCCAGTTCCGAAAAAGATGCTTGGATTTCTTGTGAAAAATGCGAAAATTGGATCTGTAGAAATTGTCAATACGATAATGAAAACTAGTGTTCGATAAATTTTTTTTTTTTTTTTTTATGTTAAAACCTTTGGGCTTTCACCCCTTCAGGATTATGTTTATTAAAATAAAATAAAAGAAATAAAATTAAGAAAAAAAAAAATGCAGATCATAAATTGATCTTTTTGTTCTGTTCTGTATAGCTTGAATTTTTGAAATTGAAGCTTTAGAAATTGTCGAAAGAACAAAAAAAAGAATAATCTATAATCGATCCAATTAAGGATCTAAAAATTCCTATTAGTGTTTTTTTTTTCAGCTTCCATGATTTGTGTGAAAGGATCTTTATAATATTCAGTCTCTGTGCACATTTTTCTTTTATCCTTTCTATCTGATGGTTAAAGTTTAAGTTTTGATCTAAAATGCAGCCTAAAAAATTAACTTCTTTCGCTTGCGGTATTTGTTGATTATTCATAAAAAGATTGAGAGAATTATTTCCTTTACTTTTTCTCGAAAAGACTATGCAGTTACATTTGGGAACTGACATCTTTAGCCTCCATTTGAAGAGCCAAGATTCCAATTCACTGAGGTAGATTTTTATCTCTTTATTTATTTTATTCCCACCTTTCTTATAAGTGAAGACTGTATCCAGATCGTCTGCAAATAGCATTGAATAAGTTTAATTCTGCTTATTATTAGTAGGTAGGTCGTTGATGAAAATAGTAGATAAAAGAGGACTCAAGACAGCTCCCTGAGGGACACCAGTCTCAATTGGAAAATTCATGCTTTTCTCTCCCTCAACGTCCACTGAGAAAAATCTTTCCGAAAGAAATGACTTTACTAGGCCTATTAATTCCATTGGGATTCCTATTTTAATTAATTTGTAAATTAATCCATTATGCCAAACTCGGTCAAACGCCTTAGCAATGTCGAAGAACAAACCACACACTTTTCTTTTCCTATTTATCTGTTCCTTAATCTTTTGGGTCAAGAAAAAAAGATTATCACTAGTTTTTCTATTATTTCTAAAGCCTGCCTGGCAATTATTTATCAAATTGTTTTTTTCTAATAAAGCGCTTATTCTACCACCTATAACCTTCTCAAAAAGCTTCCCTAGACAGCTTGTCAAGCTGATAGGTCGATAATTTGTTGGATCTTGTTTATTATCGGACTTTTTGGGAATCATTATTATTTTAGATAATTTCCAGCTTTTAGACCAGGTTTGTGTTTTTAGACATAAATTAAACAAGTCTTTGATTACTAAAATGAAATCTAGAGAAAGTTGCTTTAGCATAATATTGCTGATCCTTTCTTCACCAGGAGATGATCTATTTCGCAGCATCTTGATAGTTTTGATAATTTCATCAGTACTAATTATTTTACTATCTTTATTTTTATCTATATTTAATGATTCAATACACTTATTGACTTATTGTCAAAGGCTTCCTCCTCTTTACTTGAAGAAAAAGATTTTGACAAAAATTCAGCAAATGCTTTAGCCTTATCTTGATTAGTTGTAAGAGTTGAATCTTTGTAGATAATGGAAGGTGTTTTTCTAATTGATTTCGGATTTCGGAAGTTATTAATTCGCTTCCAGAAAGGATTGCTTGAGACATGACTATTTCCTACTTTTTCAAGAAATCGATTCCACTGAGAACTTCTGAACTCTTCAATATCTTTTTTGAGATCTTTGGCTAAAGCATTAATTTCTCTTTTTGTGGCACTTATTAGTTCTGAACTACTCGTAGCGTTTCGTTTCAGTCTCCGATAAAGTTTTCTCCTTAGCTTTATCTTCTTAATTATAAAGTTAGGTAGCTCACCAGACCTGAAAATATTAGAGCTTTTTGGGATGGAGGACTCTGCAGCATTGATAATGGATGTTACAACAAATAGGCTGAGTTCCTCAACATTATTTTTGGTGAGCTCATTAGGTTTGCAATTTAGTTTTACCCTAAACAGATTCCAATCCGCTAGATCATACTTGAATCTAGGAATAATTTGGTTAAAATAATCACATTTATTCATTCTGAGATCAAAAGTTGCCCAAATTGGGTAATGGTCACTTGTTAAGTTGTCTTCCAGGACTTTGAATTCTTGGAAACAGCTAGCTAGTGAAGGCGAGCCGATTATCAGATCCAAAATTTCAGAATAGTTTTTACCTGGCTCCTTGCTAAATTGATTAAATGTGGGATTCTTATCATTTAATAATAAACAATTTTTTTCTGATAGAATTTTTTCAAGAATAAGACCATTTGAATTTGAGGTCGTACAGCCAATTTGCTTACTATTTGAGTTAAGGTCACCTGCTACAATATAGTCTTTTGAATATTCACCAATCTTTTGGAAATATTCGGAAAAGAGTTCCCTGTTCGGCGGATTATAGTAATTTGATATTAGTATTTTTCTCTTTCCCCCGCATTCTATTTCAATATTAATAGATTCTAATTTTAGATACTCGAAGGCCGAGACATGTGAAAAGTTAATGCATTCTTTAATGAGAATACATATGCCTCCTCCACTATTTGGTCTTAATTCTCTAGATCGGTGTACTGTATTATACTTTTCAAATCTTAACCAAAAATTGGCATTTTCCTTGCTGAGCTTTATCTCGTTGAGAAGAATTATATCTGGTTTCTTTTCACTTAGGAAATTCTTAAGCAGCTCAATTCTGACTCTAGTTAACTTAAAACAATTCCACTGAACAACAATAAGTCTATTTAAGTTTGGATTCGAGTGCATGGGTTAGGGTTATAATAACTGTTAAATTTAGCAGATATTGAATATATTAAAGACCTTTCACAGCTAACTTTTCTAATAAATGGACTAAACCTAGCATAATGGAAGGGATATGCTATTTTTCGACAAATTTATTTAGTATAGTATAATTTCGACAAGTAAATTTCGACAAAGATAATTTTGACCAAAAAAGTGTTAATTTCGACACAATTAATTTCGGCAGATGATAAACTCGACAAGATAAAATTTAGACAAAAATAATTTAGACAAAAATTTATTACTAAAGAAAAATCAATTAAATCTATAAAGTCATTATATTTTTTTTACATTTCTTTTTTTTTAATTCAATTATTTACAATTAGAAACAAATTTTAAAAAAGATATAACTTCTTCAAATTTGTAATTAATTAGACAACTATTTAGTTTTTGTTTTTGTTACGTGATGATCGTATTAAATTTAATTCTAAGCTTAATTCTTCAAATTGACTAATCAAGTTATCCATTTTTTTTTAATTTTGTCCAATGATTTTTTGTCGAAAAAGCATACAGCGAAAATATACTTGATTATTTTTTAGTCGAATTCAGTCGAATTAATTATGTTCTAAATTATATTTGTCGAAATTAACTTGTCGAAAATATTTTGTCCGAATAAAATTTGTCGTAATTCATGGATACCTAATGGAAGGTGTTAAAAAAAAAAAAAAAAAAATTCATCGAACACTGGTTTTCATTATCGTATTGACAATTTCTACAGATCCAATTTTCGCATTTTTCACAAGAAATCCAAGCATCTTTTTCGGAACTGGATCTTAAAAAAAATTAGTACTATTTCAAAAACATTCGACTTGGATGGAGCTGGGGATCTGAAAAAAGCATTCGACCTGGATAAAGCAAGAGATTCGGATTGAGCTAGCATGTTCTCGTTTATTTTGGGATATTTTTTTACTGTTCTTGTGTATCCAGTTTTTATTTTTCTTTTCTTTTAAGAGATCTCGTTTTCTTTGTTTCCATCTGAATCGCTTTCTAAACAAGAAGAGCTGTTTGTTTCTGTTGCGTTATAATAATCATAAATTCTAGCATCTTCTTGATTTTGCGTTTTATTTCTCATGTTTGATTTTTCTGTTTCATTATCGCTCTTGCTTTCTCTTTCATCATCATCATCATCATCATCATCATCATCATCGTCATCATAGTCATCAAGGCATAAGAACATAAAATAGATGGATACAAAAAAGAATATTTTGATCTTTGATATGTCAGGATAAACCAATCTTTTGTTGTCATAAAGAATGTGCGAAACATATCAAAATACTTATAACAGCATCTTTTTTTCTTATGTTTATGTAAAAGTAGAATTGAAAAAGACTTACAATAAGTTAGTTTAAAGAAGTATTTAGCAATAAAAATAATATTAATCATAGTTTCTTGATTCGCTTTCATAATTTTGGCCAGAGTTTGGTTTCTTTTGTTCTTGTTCGTCATTCGAGTTGTTTAATGAGGTAGCTGATGCAACTCTTTTATATTTTGTTCCTGATCTTCCTAGAATTAACATGGAATTTGAATTGCCAGCGCCATTAGTTTTTTCCTACCGAATTTCTTTTTGTAAACTCATTATTGTCGGAGTTGATTTCTCTAGTTCATCATTGGAGTCATTTTCATCTATATCTTCGAATGGAAGTTCAATTAACTCTTCAACTTTGTCAGATACAACTTTGTTAGCAAAGGAACACTTCTCATGGCCCATTTTCCCACAGTCGCTACATTTTGGTTTTAGCTTTGGGCAATGTTTCCGAAGATGATCAGGTGAATTACAGATGAAGCAGTTGGGTTTCTTCCCGACCTGCGTAACTAGGACCCTCCAGCTTTTTAATTTTGTAACACCAATAATATTATTGATTGCTGATTTTTTTTAAAATTTCACTTTGATTCTAATAGTTCCGTTTTCAACTTTAATTGGAGGCTGATCAGTTCCATCAAGTTCAATTTCGCTTTTATCTCTTGAGATGTATTCCGTTTCAAGTCGGTTTTCTTGATTTTTTCCTAAACTTTTTTCAATAAAATCTTTCACTTCATTAAGATCAGTTGTCAAAGGGAGCCAATTAATTTTGAATGTGCAATAGTTAAACGGGGAGTTGTAGTTGGCATCTAGTATTTCGAATTCATCATTAGCTAGTTTGATTTTTTTCCCAATTAGCAGGGTTGAGTCAAAATCTTCCTCAAAAGAGACGTACCAATTAAGAACACTGTTAATATGACTTACTCCCTTGATGAATTTATAGCACGATTTGTCTATCTGATAAAGCGCGTTGACAACATCTTTTATTTTGATATTTGGGTTATCTTTTTTCATCTTTATACGAACTGTGTAAGGCACATTTGCCGCGTTATTCATGATAAAGGACGATACTTGTCACTAATTGATTCAAATTTTCAATTTAAAATATGTTTTTTTTTTTTTTTTTT
>QEOQ01000242.1:102795-122838 GCA_010279815.1 Brachionus plicatilis | reverse complement strand
AAATAGAGTGACATGTCACTAAAATCGATTAATTACGTTATATATCTTTATTGTTTTTCCTAACATATTATAAATAAAATAATTGAATTAAAAAAAACATCACACATCTATTAGATTTACAGCTTTTGTCTAATAAATTGCAATTAAATCATAATAGCTGAATATATTTTATAAATCGACAATAAATTAAGTACTATTTCAATAAATAAATAACTTGAACCGTATGATCTACTTTGTCGTCGATTACAGTGAACTAGTCTTTTGATCTTTTCAGATTATTAACTTTAATCTTGACAGTGTAACAGCATTCCTTCTCAATATTTTTTGGCACTAAATTTTTTATGATAATAAGACAATTAGTGGTATAACATTCTTCAAGTCTTGCACATCAGCTTATTTATTTATTGAATTGAATTAACCTCCTTTAAGGAGAAGTAAAAGAAAATAAAGATAAAATTTTTTTTTTTTTTTTTGTGTTTATTTAAAAAATGAAAAATTATTACCTAAAAATAAAATTACAAAAATAAAAAAGGAACGTTAGTTCGAAAATAGAAAAAGGCATGAAAGTTAGAAAGCAAGATAATTTGGACCAAAATTCATGAATTTCTTTTATTTTGAATTAGCTCATTTAGGAGAGTTCTGTAATGTTTTAATTTTAAATTGCAAAGACATAACCAAATTGAATCAGATATACCATCATTAGAAATCAGATTAATCTTAAGATTTTCTTTGAATTGGTTTATATTTACTGAAATTTTTTAGGTTTCAATTTTAAAGTATTTGGAAATAAGTACTAAGTCGGAGGAAAAAGATTTATTAGAGAAGGGGTCACTTAGAATATATTTTAAGAATTGTGATGATAGATAATTATATTTAATTGTATCAATAAAAGTTAGCTTTGAAAATAGATAAAGTTCATCAAAGTTGAATAATTTTAGTACTTTTAAGACTCGTGACATGTGACAGTAGGCTTTTAAACCAAACATTTGTCTAATTAAGTTGTTTTGTAATTTATTTATTGAATCCTTTGTGGTCGAATTAAGAGTTAGAGCCTCAAGACCATATGTGAATTTAGATAAGCAAAATAATTTGTATATAAATGATTTGAATTTAGGTGAAGAGGTAGGACAATTTTTGGGCAGAAGATATGAAATTCCAAAAAAGCTACTCTGAACTTTTTTAAAATTTATAACTGCCTTAGTGTTAAGGTCAAGATTACAATCTATAATGAATCCTAAGTATTCTAACTGATTTGCTTCTTCAAGTTCGGATCCATTAAGGTAAAATACCGACTTAAATAATTGAGTGCCAAAGTTAACAACTTTTGTTTTATTAGGGTTAAATTTTATTTTCCATTTATTCCTATAAGATCCACAAATATCCAAAAGCATTTGTAGATGGGAGTAAACTGGGCTTATTGAGATTATATCATCTGCGTATACAATGATAGAAACATTAAGATTTTTATAAAGAACTCCAAGCTCATTGTTAAGGCATTCTATTATAAGATCATCAATATATATGTTGAAAAGAAAAGAAGATAAAATAGCTCCTTGTTTTACACCAGTTTCAATTTTAAAGGGTTTAGTTGTTAGATTATTTGGAAGACATAAAACAGCTAGTGCTGAGTTATAATAAATCCTAAGCAATACCAAGTAGGAAGTATACAGTCTCTTTAATAGTTTATAGAATAAGCCATCACGCCAAATTTTGTCAAAGGCCTTTTCTGCATCTAAAGATGCTATCCTACATCCAGAGCCTTTATTGATGTAGTTAAGAGTTGTTTCTTTTAAAACAAAAATGGCATGGTTACATGAGGTTTTTTTCTTAAAACCAAATTGGTTATTAGTAACTTAAAGTAAAGATCAGGGGAGTTAATTAGAATAAGTTTTTCTAGGATTTTAGCAAAGCAGTTTGAAATAGAAATAGGTCTTATATTGTTTAGATCATAGCTGTTTTTTAAATTGTCTTTTAGAATAGGATTAATTTTTGAAGTATTTAGATTTTTTGGGATCTTATTGAATAGTAGAAGTTGGTTGAAGAATTCAAGTAGAATTTCATAAAAGCCAACAAAATTTATATTTTTTAAAAGGTTATAGGAGATTTTGTCAAAACCAGTTACTTTTGAGTTATCAAATTCTGATATTATTTTCTTTAGTTGAGACAGCTCAAAAAAAGGCAGAGTATCAGGACGAGAGTAGTTCACAAATGTTTCATTCACATGTTTTTTAATATTTAGCTGATCACTTGAGAGAGAGGATTCATCCTCTTTGAATAAATTTAAGAAGTGAGAAAAGAGTTTATCTGGTGGGATGGTTATTTCTTTTCTAACATTTCTTTTATTTTTAGACTGTGCAAGTCTTTTCCAAAATCTATTCCTATCTTTTAAAGAGAAAAGACTTTCTATTTTTGCTTGCTCTTTTAATTCATTTAGATAAATTTGTTGTCGTTGAGCTCTTCTAAATTCTTTCTTTAATTGTCTTCTTTTAGGTTCAAAGGAGGGATCCGTTTTTATTTTTTGATTGATGTCAATTAACTTATCTTTTATCAATTTTAGTTCCTTATTGAAACAATTGTTTTTCTTTGGTTTTTTAGCTAAATTGGAGGAAAAGTAAATATTTTGATAGTCTAATGCTTCATTTGAGGGTTTAGAGATTGAGTCACATATTGATTTATAAAAGAGATCAACATGCTCTTGTGCATTAAAAATAGGTTTCGAGGGATCAGTATAATCGAGACAAGAATTAAAAAAATTATAAGATAAATTATTATTATAGAATTCAAATACTTCAGATATTTCAAGTTTTAGTCTGGGTTGGACTTGAGGCTTAAAATATAGAGATTCAGTCTCACAGTCGAGATTTTCATAAGTAACATCCAATTTAAGGGCGAGGTGATCACTAAGATTTCCCAAGTCACTAAAAATGTTACATTGAATAGATTTTAAGATATTCCCTTGATCTGAGACTAAAATATGGTCAAGGTTAGCATAATATGGGGGGGAATTTTTTTCATACTTTGTATAGGTATACGAAGTAAATTGTGTGTTTAATGAGTCCAGTAGGACCAGGTCATTATCATGTATAAAATTGTACAGTAGAGTATCTAGCTTATTTATATTTGAGGATTTTTGACAAGTGAGCCTGAATGGATCTGCATTGAAGTCACCTATTATGAACATTGGAATATTTTTGTCTTTAAAAAATTTCATGTGAGCTATTAAGATTGATAGAGTAGTCTCATATAAAGCTATCGAATCAACCTTATTCTTATTATTATAAAAGGGCATATAAACCCCAAAAATTACAAATTCTTGACCTTTGATTTTTAAATGGACATAGCTCGAATGTCAATTCAAAAAATCACTTTCAATCAAATCACAAGAGTCTTCAAGAAACCAACATTTGCCACCATAAGGTCGCCCTGAAGATTTACCAAAATAATCAAGCATATCCGACTGATAGAGTGGAGTATTTTTATGATACCTAGATGAAGCTAAATCCTTTATAATATGAAATTCATTTTTTTTGGTCCATAATTCATTCAAATAGCCAATATTCGAAATATTAACTAAATGATTACAATAAGATAAATTTGATTTTAAATTGTAACAATTAAGAAAAGAAATAGAAAAAGAATTTAAAGGCATAATAATTACGTAACTATTGATTAGGAGTATTGCTCGTATTTGCTTCAGATGAAGATTGTGTATTTTCATTTGTTCCACTTGAGGAGGTTTGTGCATTTGAGGATGTTGATATCGTGTATCGCTGGCGTAATGCAAATGTTTTATGGTAGCGATTAATTACAGCACCTCTCGGCCAGTTATTTTTGTCTTTAATTTTTTCAAGATCGAACACACTAATGGAAAATTTAAATGATTCAAATAAACCATGAGTTGTTGCTATTTGTTCAAAATTGGATTATTGTACAATTGAATGAACTGCTTTTTTCACATTTTCTTTCGACTCTTCATTAGAGATGCTCCCAAGGTATATTTCTACAGTACGTTCACAAGATTTTAACCCGGTAATATTACCTTGACCAGATGTTTTTACATATGTTTCAATTGACGATTTTTTAGCCTTTTTTCGTGGGCCAGCTACTTTATACTGGTTTTCTCTACTATTTTCTATGGGTTTAGAAGAGCTATCAGGTAGGGATGAATCAAAGGATCGAACACTTTTTTGGTTAAATGGCTGAGTATTTGGTCTGATTGGGAAAGTCGTTTTGAGGAATTCTTGCGAATTGATCAAGTCTTGAGACATAAAATGAGGTTAACTCCGATTTACATTGATCATCAAACGACCTTAATGCGAACTGGGATAAATAAATTAGGCATTCAGGTTCAGAGTGGGATGGAACAGATTCATTCACTTGCTGAGATTGCTCCATCGTAACCACACCTTTTTAATTTTGTTAAAATCTTAGTTTGTCACGTGATGACGCAATTAATTTTCAAAATTCAAATTCAAAAATTTTTTTTTCATCATATTTTTGCACATCAGCTTATACTCTACGTACTTTCCATTTTTATCAAGACAGATTCAGATTTTTTAGTTCTCATGTTGAATGTTTCAAGAATGTTTCTTCAACTATCTCATCCTAATTCAATGCGCTTTGAAATGAACAAATTAAAATCATGTAAATGCAGGTCTGGGATGATTTTCCTCTTACTTAACTTTACATTAAACTCTTACTACTTCTTGTTTTGAGAAAAAATTAGAAACGTTGAATTTACTGAAATGAGAACGATTTCATAATTAAATTCTATGTTGCTAAATGCTTATTCTAGTTGGTGACTTCCAGTTTAAATTCTTGAATATTAGTTTAACAGCTCGCTTATCTGTAAAAAACTTGAATCTGATAATGATAAACCAGAATTTTACATGCTTAAAGAAAATTTCAAAGCTTTAATTTTACATTGAATATTGATTGGAATTGATTCAAACGCAACTTAGCTTTCCACCTTGCTACGTTTTCAAAGTTACGTGAGCATTGCGCAAAGACCTAAACCGCAAGCATCAACTGATTATGCTAGGCATAACATATACCCCCATCCTAGAAAAAGAAAAGACCCACATTCTAGGAAGACAACAATATTATTTAACAAAAATACAAACAAAACAAAATAACAAAAAACATAATCTTTCACTACTGAGTAAAATAATTTGTCGATTTCTTCATACTCGATAAGAGCTTTTCCACTAGACCCCTCTGGAATTGCCTTGTCTGACCTTAACTCGTTTATTTGTCTCATCGGTTAAGCGTTCTGAAATACGATTTTCGTTGTACTCGAGTTGTGCTTCTCGTATTCTCCCTGCCCTTTTCCTCACGCTGAGGTCTTTTTATCTTACTAAAAAACTTGTGAGTTTTACTTGAAATTGTATATAAAGACACTGAGTTAATTGGATTCGCCGTTTGCGTGAAATTTCATACTGTGCTGGCTTTTATTTATTGACATGAGCGACCTTTTTTCTTTTCTTAACGCACTTATGTAATCTTTTCTCCAGAGATTATAGGCTGCGTAGTTCTGCCTCTCACTGGTCCTTGTCAGTTTCGGTTTGCACTTCTTCACGAAGACGAAGTTCGTTTCGTCGTTCTTCAACTTGACTTAATTATTTTTCTTTTCCAGAGTTCTTCAAAAAATGCAAGTGTTTTGTACTTCTTGGTTTATTTCGGGAAAAAATATCTTTTCATTGCCAAGAGGCTCCGCTCAAAAATATGTCAATTTGAGAAGTTCAAGGCAACTTGCTCAAATTGCACATAATCGATGGTGGTAATTTTGACTTTGGCTGTGTCATAACTTTTAACCAATTAATATTACCGAGTCCAAATTTAAAGACGATGTCGCGAAGCGCACTACGGAAACGCAGTTCGCATCTTCTACCGTGGGAAACGACTTGAAAAGACGTCGTGAACGTTGGTGTTGGTTACCGATTTAACAAATCGGAGATTATTCGGTTCGATGGCTGATAGGAATAGAAGGTTTGACTCATGCTCTTCTTCAAGCTGACAACATTCTGCACCTTCAAGTCTCAATTGATTTTATCAGCCAACTGATCCAGACCTTGAGCAAAAGAACTAATACTAGGAACTGACTCATCCAGCTGATATTCTTTCTTTTACTGTTTTTGGATTGAAACGGTGCAACTTACAGTTTTTCTATTTGGTGGTACATCCTTTCTCCCCGGCCCCGATATATCACATCCGAAGGGGACTCGACTCTGATAATTTGCTGAAAGCATTTGAAAGAGGGAATTTTTTGGAAATTTTTTGAAAAATATCAGCAAATGAGTTGTAAATTAAATCAAAACAAAACGATTTTATAAGTTTGAAATTAGAAAAAATTTAAATTTATTAATGCTAAATTATTAAAAGATCGGGAGATCAGGGTTTGGAGCTACTAAAAACTAAAAATCAGCTCAAAGGGAGTGTGATTTGTAGATGAATGCACCGATCTGTTGTAGGCGAATTCTAACTTTTTAAAAATTATGTCCCAGTTTTTTTGGTATTCGTTTGCAAAACATGAAATCATGAAATCTTTTTGCGAGCTGATTAATTTTACAGGATTTAAAAACTGATCAATTGCTTTTCCAAGTTTGAATCTAAAAAAATCGTCTAAAAACTCTTTCTTTTGTCCTCTTTAATCCGTAATTGCATCTCAAAATATTGAATGAGTAAAATTAATAATTTCGCAAACCTGGTTTTGTGATAAGACAAGCTTAAATGATGCATGCTCTCGTACTTCAACATAGACTAGCTTCTTATCAAGGACAACCATTTGGTTATCAAAGTATATCCACGTTTTTTGGTCTGCTGTAATGTTGGACAGCCTGGCTGGTCCAAAAACAGCATGAATAAGGCAGCCAATTTTGCGGCCAGACCGGTGGCCAAAAATTTGGACCAAAAAGTTGGCAGTCAGATCATAGACGGAAGTCCAAATGTACGGCCAGTTCATTTTTTTCAAATAATATTTTTATAGAAAATTTCGAAATTTAACCTTTTCAAGAGAAATTATTTTTTACTAAAGATATTTGTCATTTCCTTTTGAAATAAAATTCTTTAATTTTCTTTAAAAATCCATTTTTCCTTTTTTGTTGAATTTTTACCATTTTCCACCTTTTTTTTACAAAAATTACCGAAATTTACGTCAGTTTTCGTCAAAAAATTCAATCAAATTTTAATTTTTTTCCTTTTTCAAAAATTCAAAAAAAATTTTTTTTCATGAAAATCTGTTTTTTCCGAGAAATTTCGGAATTTTTTTTTTCACACTGAATTTTACAATAATTATCCGGTAATTTACGATAATTATCCTTATTTTATGAAATATTCCCTTTTTTAGATTACCATATTTTACGTAAAATTTGGTAAATTCACGATATTTTACCATATTTACCGTGAATTCAAGGTATCGTAGCAGCACTGTAAGCATTAATTAATGCTTTGTTTCTTTTAAATTTTTTAATCTAAGCTAAAATTTAATATTTTCAAAATCGTGAAAAGAAAAGCTTTAATAAGAAAATTGTAAGTCTGAAATACGCAATTCAAATCTAAAGCGGTATACTGTCTGGATTTGTCAAATCACTGGTGACCACTAGTGTAGGTCAATAGAGCCGAAAAGTTCGAGCCAGGTTCAAACCTTTCAATAAAAAAAAGTTAGAACTTTTGAGGTTCAAACTTTTCTTCAAAATTTTTCATCATTTAAATTTGCAGAGTTAAGCAGAAATAAAATTTAATTATAATCGAGCGTAGTGCATTTTGCAGAGATTTTGCACATCATTAGCAGACTTTTACAGTTGATGCAAATTTGAAAGTTGCACCATTCTGAATTCACAAAGTTGATTTTAAACTTTTAGAAAAAAGTTGTTTAATTTTTTTACACTTTGATTTGATCTTTTGTACTGAACTTCATAAAACCAAAATACATCACCCTAACTTTGAATACTCACTTTTTTCCTAAGTTTATAATCCTAGTAAAAATAAAACTAACTGGATTGGTCATACCATTGGTGACCACAAAGTGGCCGTCTGTCTATTATTTGGCCAGCCAAAATTGCGGTCCAAATTTATGGCCGCCGTTCTGACCGCCAAAGTGGCCGTCCGTCTAGGCGGTCTTGCTCGCGGTCAAAAAATTTTCGCATCAATGACATTAAATAAGTTATTAAATAATTAAGCTTGATTTGATCATTTTGAGCATCAAAAATTGATCATAAACTTAAAATTGACACCAATTTCTGTCTGTTATAAAAAAATATAAGTTTTTTAATTTTTAAAAAAAGCAACCAGATATTAATATATTGGACTATTCGAAAAAAAATTTTTTTTTATTATATATTAACTTCAAATCCCAGCAAAATATCCTCATAAAAAATGTAATTTCGTTCGTTTTATTAAATTAGGTATTTGTTTAAACAATTTCTTTTAAATTCATTTACGTAAATTTTGAATTAATTTACTTTTTTTTGTTGCCAAAAGGATTTTTTAAAGAGAAAGCATCATTCTGAATAAATGCTAAATACTAAATTACATATCTTTTGGATCATCACTTTGGTTACATACTAAATTACAGGCTTAATTTTAAATATTGGAATGGTATAAATATTCACTATTATGGTGAGAATATTACCATTAAAAATGAAATTTTATTTTTTCTATTTACAAATAAGTCTTTATTTTGTATCATCATATGCTGATCCAAGATGTCCTTTTCCATCATGTTCTTCATCGTATTACTCAAGAGGATGCAGTATTTATTGTAATAGTGACCAATTTCCAAATATTACTAATCCGATTCCAAGCAATAAGATTTATCGTATGAGTTTTAGAAATTTGAAATATCTTCCAAGCAAGGCTTTTGATTCTTTATTCATTGATTATTTATATATTTATGCAAATAATTTAACAACTATTGAATTAGATGCCTTTGAGAATGTTCAAAAACTAGACGATCTTACCTTGGATTCGATTTCAAACATGAGTATTATACTGACAGGACAACAAGTTCATATAGCCAAAATGGTAAAGAGGTTAACAATTAGACGATCTAACATCCAAGATGCTAATGTCTTGCAAACAATGAAAGATTTAAGTGAATTCTCCAATTTAAATGAGTTGAATATTCAATATAACAATTTTTCAAATTTTGAATTCAATTTTACACAATCGTTTCCGAATCTTTATGAATTAGATATTAGTGACAATTTTCTCGAAAATGTTCATATTGAGTCAAGATCATTAACTAGACTTTATCTAAATAGAAATAGAATAAATAAATTAAATGGTAAATTGTTGGAAAATTTGACAAATTTGAGAGAATTATACTTGGAATCAAATTTTGTAGCGCAGATAGAACCCTCAATTATACATCATAGATTGTACGGTCTTTATTTAAGCTCAAATAATTTATCCGAAATTCCGTCAAGTACATTTTGTGGCTTAAAAAATTTAAAAGAACTTCGACTTTCGAACAACAATTTGGGTTCTATTAAATTGTCTTGCCTAGAAAATGTCACAAGGCTGTATTTATCAAATGTACAATTGAATGGATTAATTGATGAACAAAAAATGGGCAACTTAATAAAAGTGAATCGTTTAGATTTATCTAATAATTACATTCAAGAGATAGACTTTTCCAATCTTCCTTTAATTACTCATCTTTATCTTAGATCAAATAATTTAACTAGTTTGAGCAGAAAAACTTTGAATGCAATTTCAAATGTGAATCACTTAGATATTTCTTCAAATAGAATAGCGGACTATTCGAATTTTAATATTTTAAAAAATTTAAGATCGCTTTATTTTCATAACAATTTAATCAAACATTTTTCAGATCAAAACTTGGCTTCTTTGACTAAACTTGAATATTTAGGACTTGGAAACAACATGATTGAAGGCATTAAATTAGAAAATTTAAAGAGTCTTAAAAATCTTTATCTTCAATCAAATAGAATTGAAAAAATTAGAAAAAATTCCTTTTCAAGTTTATCTAATTTACAATCACTTTATTTAAATAATAACCTGTTAACTAGAATAAACGTAAATTCTTTCAAGAATAACAAAAATCTAGGCTATTTGTACTTGGGCAGCAATCGTTTGAAAACAATTGCCGATTTGAGCGAACTCTCAGTTCTCAGATATCTAGACTTGAGCAATAATAAAATAAGCAGATTGCCAAACTATGCTTTTGAAAGAAAAATCAGTGAAGCAAATATATTTGTGACACAAATTTCAATCAACTTGCTAAATAACCCCATTGAAACTTATTCATCAAAATCTTTGTGTTCCCAATTTTCGTACTCATTTGGATTCGCTGGCATAACATTGTCTATTGATGATGTAAACATCATGCCCAAGTGCATGCTCAAACAACTAAAATCAGACAGAACAGTAATCTATTCAATAAAAAGACCAAGCTGTGAAATGCTCTTAATGGCCAAAAAAGAGAATATAACTCTGAATGGCAATTTGTCACCAGAATGCGATCCATCGCTTTCAATCGATGATTGTTCATCAAACTCAAGATTCAAATGTCCCAAAGGTGAAGATTTTATCAGACACACTACATGGATAACTGGAGATCCTCATGTATTCTCATACAAAAACAATTATGAACTCTGCTCAATTGGTTCGGACGCCATTTGCTTTCAACATGGTAGCTTTGTTCTTTATTGTACTGACCAAAATATTGGCAGAGCTAATCAAATTGCCACTGTTTTGACCAAGATTAAATTTGTGTACACACTACAAAATGGCGCCAATGTTACTTTCGAAGCCAATCGCACAAGCTTTCCGACCACTTTTGACAATGGACTTGATTACATAAACGAGTATACAGATGATGTTCAAAATAACAAATCAGTGGAAATGGTTGTTACTACTAGAGGAATAGTCCCTTATCGTATTTTGTTCATTGAGCAAACTAAAACACACATTTTGATATCCAAATGGAATTCCTTCTATTCAATTTTGTTAAGAGCCAAACACGAGACTTATACAGAAAGTTTGGGATATTTGTACGAAGGCTGTCAGACTACAGGTGAGAATTTTTCTTTGCGCAAAAAACGAAGCACTGATCAAAAAAGATGCAGTACTCTTTGCTCTGGCATTAGGCTTGAAGTAGATGATGAGAATATGCCTCAGAATGTGCTTGAGGATGCGTGCATGTATGATTGTGTTCAGGTGAATGAAAGTTTTACTCAAATGGTAAGAGCCAGTGCTCAACTTTTTGATCTTTCGATTCAAAATGATTCTACAATTTCAGAAGCTATCTTTGAGTTGAATGAGCCTTTAGTTGAAGTAGATGAAAATTTTGAAATTGAAACAATTCGGTCAAGCAAAGCAATGAAGCAAGTTGTCTCTTATTTTATCATGACCAAAATATTATTAATTAGATTTTGTTTAATTAATAATTAATCTTTATAATTTATTTTTAATTTTTAAAAAATGAAACTTTGGACTAAATATTTTTATACTTTTTAATAATAAATGAGTTGTGGTCAAAATCTGACTTAAGTCTCTGGAAAATTTGAGCTTTTAATGTTGTAAAAGTGTTCAGGCTTACTAATTTTATAATAAAACGATAGATGCGTCTTAAATAAGCTTTATTTCAAAATTAAACTAAAAAACAAGTAAACGATAAAACTAAAATATATATATAGTATTAGTAGTTGGTTAAATCGAGGTATAATCAAAAACCATTAAGAATCAAAGACGCACGGGTTTAGAACCCTGGAGACACCAAATAAAATACAATAGAATTAAATATAATAGAAATTGAATTTAGTTTTTTAAGAACGAGAACGAGAGAGAATTATAAACTTTGAATAACATTATTAAGTCACATGATCTCATGCTTTTACAATGTTCAGTTTTATTTCGCAATTTGGCTTCTCAAGAGTACAATTCTTCATTTAAGTGTATAAATTAATAAAAATAAATCGAAATTGATCTATCTCTAAAATAAACAAAACGAATGAAATCCAAAATTATTTTTTTTATTGAACAAGTCTAGGATGAGAAAAGAGGAGGGTGGTGGCAGCCACACTATGTGGTTTTCTACGAGTCTAAAGAAGAGCTGTATTACGGGTACATAGATCTACGAGTCTTTGTCCTAGTCTTGTCGTATGAGGGTGCCGCTGGCTTGACCATCATCCAGTATAGAATCTTAGCAGAGCGAGAACTTGTTTTACAGCTGACCCTTTGGATAGCCGTAACTTTGGAAGCACTAAAGTTAAGGCATTCTCTCTTTCTAAATTGAGAATGTCGCTTGGTTTGTGGTTCCAAGCTAGTCTAAATAGTAGCCGAGTTCGCAGCCAAATTAAAAGTGCTCGGATGAGTGGCGCTGTTTATGATGAACGTCCCACGTGCTTCTTAGGGGAAGACGCCGTCATAACTATGCTGTATGCCGGTCCCAAGCCCGGATGAAAAAATAGGAGGGTGACAAAAATTTTACGTACAAATATTTTTAACTATTTTAATTTAAACAAAAAAAAAACCGGATCCTTGAAAAAAAACATTCTTTAGGTAACAAATTGTAAGTTAAGTCATTCTCTCTTTTTAAGGCATTCTTATGTTTTTTATTTTTGGACTAATGGTTTTTTATCCACGAAAAAAATGAACAATTTATTTCTTTGAAACGCTTCGCTACAGGTTCGAGAAAATGAATCCTTCTTTGGTGAAGTGAAAACACCAATGGGATTTGAGCATTTGATCCACTTTTTTCGTTGTCTTTAACTTCATGCCAAGTTAAATTTTTTCTTTAATTACTTCTAAACCTTAATTACATACAAAGTTTTTATAAAATTTTAAACGGGTTAATTATTTATGAAACTTAATGTGATTTGTAAATCAGATTTTTTTTTATATTTCAAGTTGCCTATGAGGCTTAAAATTTTTTTAAATAAAAAAACAAAAGGTATACATAAGTTATTGATTCAAGTTCATTAAGAAACATTATTCTCAAACGTCATTTTAAGAGTTTTAATTAATTTTTATTTAAAATTATTATTAAGAATATTATTCCACTTTTATATTATTTTTCGGAACTCAAATTTTGCGCCATTAATTTAAATTTTTTAAAAATTAAAAATTTTGTAATTCACACATTTTTTATATCAACTGCCCAGACTTTTAAAATTATCAACTTTCAAAGTAAAGCAGCTTTTAAACATGTCTTTTTAATTTTATCACATGCAAAATTTAAAATACTCCCAACCTCGTATACAAATTTTATAACATGGCGAAGATTTTTTTTCCAAAACAATCATTAAAAAACTGACAAGTTTTTTTAAATATAGTTGAGAACACTTCTTTATTTGTGACCAAAGTTGAAATTAATCTCATTTTTTAGTAAATAATTTATTTTTATTCAAAAAAAAAAATCCTGCTTGAGAGTGGATTTTTTCCCATCTTTTTAAAAAAGTTTAGACAATTATAATTCCAATTTTTTTTATTAAGTTGCTTAAATTTTGTTAATTTATCAGTTTAAATAATAAGTTTTCTTAAGTGCTTGAGAATTTAATATTGATTTCTTGCTAATATTTTAAAATGTTAGAATATTTCTTCAACTTTCTTGTTTGCTATTTCTTTCTTTAGTTAAGCTTACCACATTAATGAATTTTTTAAGAGATGTACTTCCAAAGTTGTTCAGATATAAACCTTTGATTATTTAATTTTTTTGTTCTTTTTCCTTTTTTTTTCTTTTATTTAAGAAACAAATTAAAATAAGTTAATTAATTTAAAATACGAATAAATTTGAGGTCACGAGAGAATGGAATATTTAAGCTATAAATTAATGATTCATAGAATATGGACAATTATTTGATAAGAGAACTTTATTATTTGAAAAGAAATTATTGAGTTTGTTCTAAGAGTGTTTCTTTTAGTTTACTCAATAACTATAATTTCAATTTAATTTATATTACCCTTAATATTGTGCGCTTTTTAATAAAAAATTTTCAAAAAATTAATCAAATTAAATTCGCACTTTTTTTAATTAATTAACTACTAAGCATTAGATTAATTTTAAATAATTCGACTAAAATACACAACCTCGTATACAAATCTTTTAACATGGCGAAGATTTTTACTCCTATACAACCATTAAAAAACTGAAAAGCATTTTTAACTTTAGTTGTGAACAAATTTTTTTCTAAATAAAATCTTTTTATTAAATACATTTCTTATTTTACTTATTTTATTATCTTTATTTCTTATTTTACATGTTGTCGTCACATTATTTATGATTTTTAATATCTTATAATGTTTATCTAATCTCCATCCTTATAATAAATAAAATAAAATAAATTAAAATAAATTAAAATTAAAGATAAGTTAGAAAATTCCACAAACCACGCAACACAAACATACAATGAATAGAAACTTTAAAAGTAAATTTTTTTGAAAAATAAATTAGTTATTACACGCGGCATTGTGAAATTCAAATACAAATTGAACAAAAATTCTTCCTTTTTTGATGAACTAAAATTAAAGTTAATAAAATATTCTAAAAAAATGACTGCAACAAAGTTCAACATACTTTGTTGAACCTTTTTTACTTAAAACAATTTTTCTCATGTTTAAATAAGACAAAAAACAAAATATCAATAATATTTAAATTGATTTTTGGTTTAATTTACTAAAAAAAAGAAAATAATGATTTTATTTTTATTAAAAAAGGTGCAACAAAGTATGTGGCACTTTTATGCATTATTTTTTTAAGTATGTTAAATTTAATTTAATTTCAATTCATCAAAAAAGGAAGAATATTTGTTCAATTTGTATTTGAATTTCACAATACCGTTACACACTAGAACTGGCTTCATTTACCTTATAGAATTTATCGTTTAAAAAAGATTTTTACTCAAAAATGTTCTATAATTATTCTTCTAAATGAAATAAAAGATAATCCGAATGATTTAAATTTTAACTTAGTTTTAAAAATTATAATTCATAATTAAAGGATCAACTAGACATCATAGAAGAATATACAGGAAGGTAAAGTAAAGTAAAGGATGAATTAAATTTAAAGAAATAGATTTTTTAAAAATTAAATTTAAAAATTATTATTTTTATTTTTAAAAAAATGTTTTCAATTAAATTTTTTTAAATTTTGACAGCTTTCACAATTATGTCTTTATAAAAATAAAAGAAATAAAGCAAACGATCTGAAGAAACTGAACAAACTGTAATTAAATTAAATCTATTAAAAAAAAATCAAAATTCAGTTTGTCGGGTTATATTCAGATCGTCAATACGCGGCTTTAATAATTAAAATTATTAAAAATATTTTATTGAAAATTATTTTATATACCGTATTTTCTTCACTAAAATTTAGATACCAAATTTTTGTACTATAGTGATCATCAATCCTTTTTTGAAATCGATTAAATCATTTTTTTTATCAACTGAAAATAACTACAAACTTTAAAAAACAAACAATTCATATTTTAAAATGGCATATAATCATTACCTGTGTTTATTTTATGCAAAAAAAAAATTAAAATACTAAATTCGGAACAAAATTTTTTATTCATTACTTTTTTTTAGAAATATATAGTACTAATTATCTAAATAGAACAAAAAAATAAAAATAAAAACAAAAAATATTTTTTAAGGACAAAAAAATATTTATTTTTTGTGTTTTTTGATTGGGCTGGTCTACCGCGCTTTTTCTTTATTACTTCTTCAGTGTTTTCCAATCTCCCCTTTTTGGCTAATGGCTGCTCGGATATCTCCTTTTCCTCTAGTTTTTCCTTCAGTATTAGCTTCAAAGGCCTGATCTTGAGATATCTTTTTGGGATTTTCTTCAATTACAGGCATTTTTTTAAAATTCCTAAGTTATTTTAGAGATTTATTTATTTATTTGATTAACTATATCGAACTAGAGATAAGGCTACATTGGTTTATATAAAAGTAAAATCAAAAGTGTTGATTTGATAAACAAAACAAGAAAGATAAAAAAAATTTCAAAGTGGCAATTTTTTTGAACATTATAGGATTATTTAATAAATATTTTAGGTGTTTTTAATTGTATAAGAGTTTCAATAAATTAAAATAGTGATCAATTTAAATGTTATTGACATTAATTACAAAAAAAACTAAAATGTTTTTATTTTGTTCCTAATTCAGTATTTTAGTTTTTAAATTGTATATTATTGTTATTTAAAAATATTATACGCGTTTTAAAATTAACATTATTTGATAATCTTTATTTCCTAAAACATGTAAGTTATTCTCTTTACACTTGTTTTGTAATTTTTCTTATGATAAACTTAACTACAAAACCAAAATAACATAAAATATTCTTATAAACAATTAATAGTATCATATCTTGTAAACTTTCATGTTACTATTATTTTTAAAATATTTTTTTTCGATATAGTAAGCTAAAACGCGGACTGAAAGGAAGCAGCCATCGTCCAAGCAGTCTGGTTAAATCCCAATTTGAATTTCTAAAATGTGTCCAGAAATGTTTTCCAAAATGTTTTTTGAAAATTTAATACTGAGTACTATGGTTAATTACATATTTAATTTTGATTATTGAATTTTATCTTGAATAATAAAAGTTTAAAAATTCATCAATTAAAATTTTATTCCGTTAATTTGGTGATTTTTCCGAAATGTTGGTAAAAAATAAAAAATAGCCAAATAATTTTAATCAAATGTAACATTTTTCACCATGGATACACAAAAATTAAATTTTTTTCAAAAAACACATAATCTAACCAAAAACATAATAATTTATTTCAAAAATGTCTGCACAAGGCCATCAAATATTTGGCAATCCAAATAGTTATTTTAGCTATTTAAATCAATCTTATGGCAAAGAAGACAAAAACTGGCTAAACAACAGCTTTGGTGATAGAAGCTGGCTAAACAATAGTATGTGTCTGCCGCCAGAGCAACGTTACCAATCTTTAAATGAAATGGTCACAAAAATTGTGGATGACGAGGCTCAAAAAAGTCTAATGGCTAGCGGAAATAGTGTCACACTCTCAAATTCATTTGGTCAAATAAAAAACCCTAATCAAAATCAGATTATGTACTTTCAGGCTCCTTTAAATGAAAAATTTTACCAACAAAGCCTTAGTGTAAACTCTAGCGGTGATACATACCATCCTCCAGTTGATGTTTTGCCAACTTTTGTGGCAAACTACCAAGCTAACTATGCAATGCCTATTTTCTACCCCCCTAGCTATTCTCATCAACTTGCCAATCTATCATTGGATCAACAGGCTTTTCTATTCCAGCAGCAAAATTCTTTAATGACGGCATTGGCATTTCAAGAAATGAATTCAGGCTACCAGTATACTGATCATTTAAACAATCAATTTCAATTTCAGTTTTCAAATTTTGTGCCTCATCCCGCAGAAAAGAATATTCTCAATGAGCATAAAGCTAACAAATATGCTGCGAATAGTGGCCAACAGAATTATCGAAGTCACAGAAGAACTGGTCCATCTAATGAATTGCATATTAGGCTTGAAGAATGTTTAGAACAGCTCAAATGTCTGGAAAATGAAAGAAAAAAGGTAAAACTGTGACTTTTAATTCAATTTTTTTGCTTTTGTTTATTTTAGTACAAATGAACAAAACAAAATGTTAAAAAATCAAAACTTTTTTTATAAAAATTCAAAATTAGTTCTGTAAATGCAATGTGCTTTTTTTTTTAGAAATATTTCTTGCTTTTCATCAAGTGGCGTTTTTTTTGCTTCATTGGTGGGTTTTGTTTTTTAAAGATACCTTTTGAAATTCTTAACTAATTAAAAGTATAAAGAATATCAACTTTAAAAAATCAAGTATTTTTTATAAAGATATAAAAAAGTAAGGCATCTTGAAGTTGATGATCAATTCAAAATATCATTTCAATTCAAAAAGTTTGTCTTTAGATATTAAACTAAATCTTTAATCTAATTTAAATAATTGTAATGTAACATGATTTACATGCAATGTAGATTGGCATCTTGAATTTTAGGATCAAAAAAATCAGACCAAATATTATTTTTTTATAACTTTTGAATGGTACCTGATTAAATCTCTCTGCAAAATGCTAAATAATGCAAAATACATGCTGAATATTGTATGAGGCTCTGCAAAAACTCTGCATTTAAAATATGCAGTCAAATTAAATACCTTTTAATGGCGTGCATTTGGCTGCAAAACGCAGAGTTTTTGCAGAGCCTCACACAATATTCAGCATGTATTTTGAATTATTTAGCATTTTGCAGAGAGACTCAATCAAGTACCATTCAAAAGTTATAAACAAAATACTATTTGATCTGATTTTTTGATCCTAAACTTCAAGATGCCATGTAGATTTAGAAAATAGAAAAAATTGAAAAAACATTTTCTCAATCCAATAATAAAATCGTTTTTCAAATTAGTTTACCGTTTTTTTGTAAAGTTTGATTTTCATTTTATTACTGATTTGAAATTTTTTATTTGAATATTTTTTTAAATTTAATTGTGAATGCTAACACAAATACTTTTGAAAAAAAAATCTCAAATAAACTCTACAAAAAATCAGTTTATACATTTAAATATTAAAATCGATTATCAATGGACTGAGAAAATGTTTTTTCAATTTTTTTTTTATTTTCTAAATCTACATTGCATGTAAAGCATGTTACATTACAATTATTTAAATTAGATTAAAGATTTAGTTTAATATCTAAAGATAAACTTTTTGAATTGAAATGATATTTTGAATTGATCATCAACTTCAAGATGCCAAAAGTAAGAGTAATTTTGAAGTTTTTTAATCATAACAAATAATTTTTTTAATCAAATTAGGAAATTAGTAATTATGTTAAAATGTATATCTTTTTAAATAAAGCTATTTCCTTACTTGAATAAAAAAAAAATCAAATTTAAAATTTTTTTTAAAACAATATAAACTAAAAATTCTATGTTTAGTTTAATATTTTTAATTTCAAAATGATAAGATTGCAAAAGTTATTTCAATTTTTTTTTTTAAATAATTTTGAAACATCGCACTAAATAAATTTTATGCTTTTTCAAAGTTTCATTGAAGTTTTTATTTAAAGACGAAATAATACACCATTTTGATCGCACTTTATTTGAAGTTTGTTTAATTTGAATTACTTGAAAAATTAAACAAAAAAATGCAAGATTGTTCACACTTTATACATTATTTACAGATTTGTTAATAAGTTCGGTAAAGAAACTGAAGTGCTATGACACTTTGTTTTTACGTACAATTACTTGAATTTACCTGAAACCAAAAAGAGCAAAAAAATAGACATTTCTTCGTAATTTTTAGTAAAATAAATCAAATTTTTTATTTAATTTAGTTTAGATCCTATAGATTAAATTACCGTTTTTTATGTAATTTTTGATAATATTAGTAAAATGTTCCAAAAATAATTGGTAAAAAAACGTAAAATAAAGTTTAAAAAGAAAATTAAAAAGTGAATTTTCTTCAATTATTTTTTTTTCTTTAATTTTGGGAGTATTACTAACCCATGAGAAAAAAAATTAAAAGATAGAAAAAAATTTGATTATCTTTACGCGTTTAAAAGGGAAAAAATGGACAATAGACCCCAAAAAATAGCTTAAAATTCTATAATAGTAAATTGTTGATTTGAAAAATAAAAATAATTTGATTATTAAATTTATTAAAAAGTTGATAAATTGTTTTTTAATTTAATGGATGAATTTAGCCAAGCTATTTTATAATTGCTATTGTTTAATTTTTTGTGTTTGAATTACAAAATGTATCCAACGTTGAAATAACATTGAAAAAGTGCGATGTTTCAAATATTTTTTTCAGTTTTTAATAAAAAATAATTTTAAGTTAATATTGCAAACATCAAAAACTTGGTTTTATAAATTCTGACTTTGAGTTTGTGATATGATGATCCTTAAGATAAAATTTGGAGTTTAAAAAACTATTTAAGCTCTGTTTTGCATTTTTTTTTAATTGAGCATTTGTTAAATCGCATCAAACGAACTTCAATTATCACTAAAGTAAAAGTTTTTAAAGAAAAAAAAATGTTTTTTGCGTCTAGTCTGTTAGAT
>QEOQ01000242.1:71711-102008 GCA_010279815.1 Brachionus plicatilis | reverse complement strand
TAAGTCGCTTGGAGATCGAGCGCTCTCCTTTCGACATCTTGATGGGCTATCGATGGGTCACGATCCGCACTCCAGGTATGAATAATCTCATCAGTTGACACTTGCGGAGTGAATCAAGTAAAAAAATCAAAGCTTACATTTCACGAAGACCATTAAAAGCAACTAAAAGATCGAAGTTTTTTTCCTCGTAATTCTTAGAATTGGTTAGTGATGACGAATTTATTTAGATGAGGTTTTTATTAATTAGAGTAGACTTCGAAATATATTAGGTTCCATTTAATTTATTAGTGTAGATTTATATAATTATACTCAAAAGGAAATTTATTAGATGAAGAATAGATATTAATTAGATGACGAATTGGAAATATATTAGTGAAGGTAGAAAATGATAGCCTTAAAGTTTAACTTAGAATCAAATTTAATACCAAGAAACTTGTTTTCTTTTTGGCTCACTATTCTGTTTCCATAAATTTTTAAGTTTAGATTATCACTCTCTTTTTTGTACCTAGAAAAGACTACTGAACACGACTTTTAATAAATGATTTTATGGAATTCATTAAACAGAAAAATAATATAAAAAAAAAGTAAAGTGATAATTGTTAACAAGTTAATTAATAATTTAATTTTTTAACACATATATCAATTTATCAAAAAATAAATGAAAATTCTTTCTTTCATACCACTTGTATAATTCTACAATTTTATCATCTCTATCCATTTCTCGCTTATCTTTTTGAAAATGACGCCACTCTTAATTTGTTCCAAACTACACTCAACAGCATGTTGTTCTATAATAAAATTCTTTATAAGCTTATTGACACATGGATGAGAGGCGATGTCTTGTGAAAAGGACTTATGCCAGACCTCAAGGCTGTTATTTGACCTGGGCATATCTTCATTTATATACAAAACATATTGCTTATCTAAATTCACATATGGTCTTGAGGCTCTCACTCTTAATTCGACCACAAAGGATTCAATAAATAAATTACAAAACAACTTGATTAGACAAATGTTTGGTTTAAAAGCCTATTGTCACATGTCACGAGTCTTAAAAGTACTGAAAGTATTCAACTTTGATGAACTGTATCTACCGTATTTCCTCGCGTAATATCCTTGGGATATTAAGCAGGACATGTCTTTAAAGCCCATGGGTAATTATATGAAATTATTGCTTTTTTAAAACTTTAATAAACCTCGAACATTAGATGAAACGGATATTTTTTTTATTTTTTTTTTGATTATTAAATATTATATAGCTGTTTATATGGGACTAAAGAAATAAAATTCTTTTATAAGAGATTAATTTTAAAAGATTAACTGAATCAAAATGACTGAGCTTCAACCACGCCTGAACATTAAGTTCAATGTTATTCAAAATTTGAGAGTAAAATTGGTTGCCGTGATTTTCGACAAATTAGTTTCGGCAAATTTAATTTCGACATAATAGATTCGACAAGTATAAACTCGCAAGTAGTTTTTTTCGGATGATATATTTTCGACATGTGTTAATTGGACAGTTTAATTAGAATTAGACATAATTGATTCGACAAAAAAAAATTTTTTACGAAAATAAGTCTAAATAAACATAATTTGTAATTGCTATCTTATAATTTTTTCTTTGAATTTTTAACTGTCCACTTTTTAAAACTTTTAATTACCCCATGTCCCTTTTTTCATCTAAACTTAATTTTTTTTCTTTTTCTTTTTATCATATTTTAATTTTATTTTTTTACTAAAACTTATTTTAACAAAACTTAAAATTTTTTTTTAATTTTTTTTTGTCTGAAGGAGCTAATGCTCGATACAGATATACAAATAAATAAAATTTAATTTTTGCCTGTTCAATTATTTATGTTAAATTAAAAGTGAAAAATTCTTTAGATAATCTACAATTTTAAGAGAATAAATATCATAAATAGCTTGATTTAGATAAACATAACAGGTTTTTAATTATTAAATTTACTAGTAGACAATTTAACATATAAATCTTCGGTAATTGATTGCTCTAGTTTAAGGCTATTAATTAAACTTCACAAATGCGAATCTTTTTTAATAACAGAATTTTCAAAATAAAGTTTGTCGAAAAAAACATGTCAAAATTAACTTTGTCTAGAATTAAAAAATTTGGCGAAATTATACATGTCCAAGTTAATTCTTGCGAAATTTACTTGTCTAAAATAGGCATAATCGTAAAATTACCTTGTTTCACTTTATGTCACTTAATGTTTCATATAATGTACAGGGGTTATTATGATTGCAAAAATTGCTTAGTTTCATATAATTTCCTAGAGACATTAGATCATGTCTCATTTAAGTTCCCAGTGGGATATTACGCGAGGAAATACGGTTCTGATCCTGTTTACAATCCGAATTACCAAAAATTACGATATTAGAATTTTACCATTTTATCCTGTTCTTTAGTACTGAATTTCACACAGGCATTTTTTAATTTTTCTACATTAAGATCGAGACTGAGATGAGTTTTTTGAAGATGAAAAAAAATTTCAATCAAATGAATTCAATTCGTTTGAATGCAAATCCATCTCGGGTCGATCGCTTGATTCACGATTCTTTCAAAGAGTATCATAGAGTGTTTTGCTTAATTAGCGGCTTTGATGAACTAAAAAATACAATTTTTTATGATAATATCATTCAAGTGGTTACCAATTGGTACAATGGGATTAAAGTTGTGCAAGAAAAGCGCAAATCAGAATTGATCAAGCATCAAGAAAAAAATAATGGGAAAAATGGCTCCGATGAGAACGACATCATTAGTTTGGCAAATGCCATCAAAGATCTTAGTTCAATGACCAGAAAAGCTCGAACTGATCTGTGGTGTGCTTACAACATTTTAAATTTAAATTGCAATCTAAATACTGGTGAAAGTTTGTTTGATAGTGAAACAAAAGTTCAAGATTTTTTAGATAAAACCTTTGAGATAAAAACTGATCTTGTTTTTTAAAATTTTTCTTCTTGTGCATACCAGAAAAAGTATTCAAATGATAATAAATTAGAAGTAGAATACTGCGATAAAAAAGATAAAATATAACTTTTTAATAGAATTTTTTTAATTGCAAATAAGTGGGGTTTTGTAAAATTCAAAAACAAAGAACAGAAAAAAATTTTCAAAGTCATGAATAAATATTTATAATCAAAAAAACTTTTTTTTGCCAAAAAATTGTTAAAAAAAATTTATCTTTTCCACAAATATGGCAGATCGTGGATCTGCTAAAAATTGTAGATGAAAAGTAAAATGACATAGCCAAGCTGTTAGGTGTATCTCCAAAATATGTTTCTTCAACTAAAAAACGATATTCTGTTACTGATACTGTGTATGATCGAAACCGTTCTGGTAGACCTAGGAAACTAACTTTTATATATAAAAATTAAATTTTAGAGAAATTAGAAAAAACGCTACATCTAGCTATCAAAACTCGCCACTGGTTAAAATTGTTACATCAACACATTGGAAAACAATCTTTTACCGTGCGTTGAACTCCTAAACCAATAAATCAAAACAAAACACAAGGGGTCTAGTCGGTTAGGTGAACTGTGGTTCACCTATTATGGGAACAAATCTTCTTCTCCGGTTTAGTGAACAATTAGTTCACTTAATCTAAAAATAGTTCACCTAATTTTAAAATAGTTCACCTAATCCTATTTTAGTACGCCTTTTGGTGAACAAAGAACAAATTGTTCACTAAACCCGAGAACAAAATTTGTTCTCCAAACAAGAAATGCTAGTTTCTAACTTAATAAAAGAGTTAGTAGAAGAGAAAACATCGATTCCTCAAGAAACAGTCGATAAAGTTGAGATGTTTTAAGCAACAAAAAAATCCTACAAAATTTATAATCTGTGGATGCTATTTTGAATGCGAGAGGGGTTTAAAACTACATTTTTCGAGGTATGATAAATATTTAATTTGATTTTTTTATTAAAACTTTAAAATAATATTACCGTAAACTCTTGTTTACTACCTCATGGGGTTCAAATAAAAAGGTGGGGGGGGGGGGCTTGTAAAATAAAAAGTAAATTTCTAGTATAGGTATTTTAAGATTGAAAAAATTAGAAACCCGGGGTAAAAAAAATTATTTATTTATTTAAATGGGCTTATAATATAAAATGCTTATTTTTTAAATGGGCTTATAATGAAAAATTCATAGTTTTTGAAAAAAACTTCGAATCTTCACAGAAAAAATATGATGAAATTCAGCTAAACTTCATATAAGTATTTCAAAGTTTTTTAAATTAAAATCCCGGGGTTATAATGAAACTTTTTTTGAAAAACCCAGGGCTTTAAGTATATATTATGGTGGTGGGACAATAGCTAAAACCATACTTGTACCCCGGGGTAGTAAACAAGAGTTTACGGCAACTATAAAAAACTTTGTTTGTATCGGATTGATTTTAATTGAGCATTAGCAGCAAATAAATATTAATATATTAATAATAATTATTACAGTAAATAAAATAAAATTGATAATAATTATTAATACTACTTAGTTCATTTAAAATTTTTCACATTATCTAAAAATAGTTCACCTAATCCTAGGTTTGGTGAACAAAAAACTAATTGTTCACTAAATATAAAACGTGATACTAGGTGAACCACAGTTCACCTAACAGACTAGACCCAACACAAGAAACAAAACAAAACCAACAAATCCAAAAATCTTACAAGACATGATGTTTATGCCACAATTAATGTTGAGCCCTTTCTTCAATTAGATAATGAAGATAATGAAAATCGTATTTTAATATTCATTTTTCCAATAGGGATGAAAGTTTTAGGAAGCGCTACAAAATGGCATTTTGATGGTACCTTCAAGACTTTTCTGACTCATTTCCATCAGATATTGTCAATTAATGGTTTTTATCAAAATAGAATGTTTCCCGCAGCTTATATTCTGCTCCAAAATAAAGAACGAGAAACTTACATTAAAGCTTTTACAAGCGTAAAGGAGATTTTGATTAAATAAAAAAAAATTAGAGATGAGTTCAATTTTATAATTCAACATTTATTGCTTACTTAATTCTCTTGTTTAATAATTGATAATTGTATATTTACAAAAACTTAAATTAATATTTTATTTGTGATTTTTTATCTAAAATTTATCATTTAATATATTCTTCAAAAAAATTAACTAATGAAAAAATTAACGCTATATCTTTGTTAAATTTGTCAGAAATGACATTTTTTTTGGCATCTTGAAGTTGCCGATCAATTCAAAATATCATTTCAATTCAAAAATTTTATTCTTAGATATAAAACTTAATCTTTGATTTAACTTAAATAATTGTAATGTTTTACATGCAATGTAGATTTAGAAAATAAAAAAAAAAATTGAAAAAATATTTTTTCAGATCATTGATAATCGATTTCAATATTTAAATGTATTAACTGATTTTTTGTAAAGTTAATTTGAGATTTTTTTTTCAAAAGTATTTGTATCTAGCATTCACAATTAATTTTAAAAAATAAATTCAAATAAAAAATTCCAAATAAGTAATAAAATGAAAATAAAACTTTACAAAAAATCAGTTAACTAAATTGAAAATCGATTTTATCAATGTATTGAGGAAATGTTTTTTTTAATTTTTTAATATTTTCTAAATCTACATTGCATGTAAAGCGTGTTACATTACAATTATTTAGATTAAATCAAAGATTTATTTTAATATCTAAAGATAAACTTTTTGAATTGAAATGATATTTTGAATTGATCATCAACTTCAAGATGCCTTTTTTTATGAATTTTTTATCTGACAATTTAGACTATAATAACCAAAGCATTGGAAAAAAGTTTCGTACATAATTATCTAATTGTACTCAGAAAAGGTGATCCAACAGGACATTGTCCAAAACAACATACAATATATCCACCCGTCGAGATATAGATGTTTTAAATAAAATGAGAGAATTTAAATTAGAGATTCAACACTTAAAGTTTTTTCAAATTTATTTTTCTTATCACGCTTCGAAAATGATCCATTCATGGACAATAATTTGTATTATACAACTTAAATATATTCTAGTCAACTTTTCGATTTTTCAATTATTCTCTTTTATTACTCATTCAACTATTCAACTATTCAATTTTTTAATTTTTCTTTTATTCAACTTTTCATTTAATCAATTTTTCAACTTTTCATTTATTTAATTATTCAATTTTTCAACTTTTCAACTTTTCAAATATTCTTTTTTTAAAACTAATTCATTTATTCAACTATTCAATTTTTATTTCATTCCATTTTAAAACTTTATTAAAACAAAAAATATATAATAAAACGCATGAAAAAAATAAAGTATATAGCAAATTATAATTCAGAGCATTTTTTGATTTTGAAACAATCAAGTTAACCCAGCATATTAACAAAAAATTTTAAAACAATATAAATTGTAGGTTAAAGAAATCTAATTTTAAAATTAACCATATATTGACTATTAAGGGTTTATTTTAAAATTAGATTTCTTTTAACAAAATTTTAGATAAAATTAAAGGGGTCCGGGGCGTAGCTCTGGTTTAGGGATTTCGGTTGAGCAAAAAGATTGAGGGTTTTTTTCTTAAATAGTTGAATAAGTTGAATAAGTTATAAAATTGAAAAGTTGAATAGTTGAATAAGTTATAAAATTTAAAAGTTGAATAATAGAAAAGTACACATAGTAGGAATAAAATAATAATCAAAAATGATAATTGTATAATTGAGGAACATAAAAAGTTGTCCATTACTCAAATGATCTGGTCAGACTCTATACCCATAGCTATACCCAATTTTCCTAAGTTAAAAATACTAACAACTCATTACTTTAATGAAAAAATTTTTTGAAATTTTGAATTTTTATTTAAAAGGTAAACAATTTGTTCAATGCTTCATCATTGTTAAAATTATTTTTCCAAATATGAGTTACTATGGTAACTTAAAAAATTAAAAATTCAAATAAATAAAACTTTTGAGCGAATAATTTAAACACTTTGAATGAAGTAGTTAAACTTCGATGAAATCAGGCCTTAATCACAAACTCTTAAATGTCTCGAAGTGTACCTTATAGAAGAGAAATTTCAGATGCTTGTAATTGGCATCAAGAACAAGCATTGAATAGTACAATTTACATTTTGTATCAAACTGGACCTACTGGATTTCTGCTTAATGAAGAAGGAGAGACCAAAAAATTCAAGGTATTTCTTGGCGACATTCACAATTGCACATGCTCAGTATTCAAAAAAGAAAAGGATCTTTGCAAGCATATTTGTTGGGTTATACTAAAAAAATTTCGGGTCTCTCGAGACGATCCTCGTAAGTTAAAAAATATCTAAATTTATTTAAATTTAAATACGATTTTCTAATTCCCAAGTGACTTGGCAATTGGGTCTTAATGAACGCGAAATTAATCAAATTATTCGCGGCGATGCTGCTCAAAATCAACAAAAAAATAAACCCAGTCAAGCAAAAAACAGCAAACCAAGTGACAAAAAGCCGGAAGAAGCGTCTTCAAGTACAGAGCAAAGAGAAATATTGGAATCGGATGTTTGTCCTATTTGTCAAGATGAATTTCTCTCTAAAAAACTACCAGTTTCATTTTGTAGAACATGTGGTAACAATGTTCACATCAAATGTATGAAAGTTTGGTCTGAACATCAAAAATCAAACGGAGAAATCGATCTCAAATGTCCTCTTTGTAGAGAAGTATTTTGTTCATTTGAATTGCTAGATCAGGAGTATAGAAACAATAGTTTGTTTAAAATAGAAAAAGAAAATCTACACTATGGAATTGTTTGTAAATGCTGCAAGAGTACACCTATTAGTGGAAAGTGCTACAAATGCACCAGCTGTAATGAGTTCTATTTGTGTCAGCCTTGTTTCAATACAGATTTCCATAATTCACATACTTTTGTTTTTAGAGAAGTATACTTTATTTTAATTTTAATTGAAATATTCATCTTAATTATTTTAAATATTTTGATAAAAATTTTGTAGAGTTTTGCAAAATTCACGATCATTTTTGGAGAATGACTACGGAAGGAATTTCATCTTCATGTAGCTAAGTCTTAGAACAGATGATTATCTTTATTAGGACATTAAAAAAAATTCAGATAATCCATCTTCTTTAAGAATAAATAATGAAAAGATACTTTGATAATTCTTTGATAATTTGATAAAATAAATTAAATAAAAAAAATCAAGCATTTTAAATCAGAATCTTTTTCTTAATAGTAACCTTTTTGTCTCTCTATTTCAACATATCGTTTTTAACTTTATTTTAATTTTTTTTAAATATTTTTAAAGTATGTATAGAAAATTTAGAACATTTAAATTTTTTTTATGCAAGGTTTGTTTTTTGAAAGCCATGCGGCTAAATAAAAAAATAAAAAGATTTTTTTTTTTTTAAATTTATTTAAAAAAAATTTTTTTATCGAAAAGTACAAAAACTAGGATAGAAAAAAAAATCGAAGTAAAAAAACCGCAAAAAAAAAGGAGTGAAATTTTCAAACAAAAAAAAATGTCTACAAAATTTAGAACTTTTATTTTTAAAAATTTAAAATGCCCACTTTTAGCTTTAAAACACTCAGCGACTCGTTTTGGTATAGATTCAATCATGTTTTTTACTTCTTCACTAGGAACTTTCAACCATTCATCAAAAAGAACGCTTTTTAAATGCTCTACTGACGTAATTTTTGTATTGACCATTTTGTGGTCAATATATGACCATAACTTCTCTATTGGATTGAGATCAGGTGATCTTGGGCACCAGGGGAGAACTGTTGTCTGTTTTTCTTGAAACTAATCTCGAACGGAATGAGCAGTATGTGCTCTAGCGCCATCCTGCTGAAAAATCCAGTCTTGAATCTTATCAAAAAATATCTCGGCTGATGGTAATAAGTTATTTTCCAGAGTGTCCATGTACACAAATTGATTAATTCTGCCTATATAAATGGAGCAGCATCCAGGACCTTTATAATTAATACATCCCCAAAAACCAGTCGAACCTCCACCATTTTTTAACTTTGGTAAACAAAACTTGGGGTGATACTTTTCGTTTGCAAAACGTTTTACAAATACTCTAGATTTTCTGTTTGATACTTCGAAATTAGACTCGTCACTAAAAACAACTTTTGACCAGTCATTAACAGTCATCTTTGTCGTTCTTTGCACCATTTGAGCTTTTTCGATCGATCGAATACAGTCAAAAGAGATTTTTTTATTGCAGTATACGACTGTATTTTTTTGTTTAATAGAACTTTTCTTACAGTGTCTTTACTAACAGTAACATTTGGAAATTTAGAACTAAAATCAGAGGCTAGCTGTCTATGGCTTGTTGTAGGATTGATTCTGACCTTTCTAAAAATGTACGACTCATCTCGACTGGTAAGCTTTCGGGGTCTACCAGAGCTTGGTAAATCTTTGACCACGGATGTCTTCTCATAATTGCGCTTTGTTGTAATCACACATTTTCTCGAAACTCCTACTAGATCAGCTATTTCTTGTTGAGATTTTGTCTTATCCTTCAATAGACCAATTATTTGCCACCTTTGAGTCTCAGATACTTTTTTTTTGCCCATTTTTATGGAAAAAACGCCAAAATGGTACAACTCAATAAAATGACCGATTTTAAAATCCAAAAATAATAAATCAAACGTAAAAAGTGCAAAAAAAAAATTTTGTGAAAAAAAATGGCCAGGGATTGTCAAGGTGTGGTAAAATATTAGGATAAAATAATTGTTCTAGACTTTGTAGACTATTTTTTTTTGTTCAATGTTATCTGTTTTTTTTTAATGGATTCTGGAGTGTTCAGAAATTTTTTTCCGAACAATCTTTATGTCAAAAGAGAGCTAATAAAATCATCTGTAAGATGGTATAGTTAACATTATATGTAAATATATTATAATTTTAGATTTTTACTACTAAAAATTTTTTTTTACAAAATTTTATTAATGTTCTAAACTTTCTAGACATACTGTATTTTGAAGGAGCATTAGCTAGGCACAGATAAACAAATAAATAAATGTTATAAAATACTCCAAACTTAACACTTATTTTCATTTATTAAAAATGACACAGATCAAGTTAGGTGAGAAATTTGCGACATTTGAAGAATTCTAAGCTGAATTTCAAAAATATTGCAAATGAAATTTCCACACATACAGTATGTCACAAAAAGTTAGAATCAAATTTTTTTTTTTATTGGATTGTCTTATTTTTCGATTTTTGGGTCATCAAAGAAAAAATCTATTTTTTTTTATTTCTTAATTTTTTATTTATTCAAATATCGAAAAAATACAAATAAAAAGAAAAGCAGAAAAAAATCCCAAAAACGATTACTTTCAATTAATTATTCGTTGTAGGGTCTTTTCAGACTAATCCAAAAATATACGATAGATCACGATTATATAGTTTTGGATGTCTACTGCAGTTTTCAAAGTTGTTCACCCTAGATGTCGCTTGGAAATTCCGCTTGGTTGTATTTACACATTTTTACGAAACTCCAACTAACTCAGCTATTTCTCTTTCAGTTTTTGTCTGATATTTCAAAAGACCTATAATTTGCCATCTTTGTTGGTCGCTGACTTTTTTGGCCTATTTTTCTTTGTTTTTAAGCAAATTTTTGAAAGTCTTTCTTTGATGAGATCAAGGAATAAGCTAATAGTCGCAATTTGTGAAAAGCATGGTCTCAAATTAAAAATAATCAAGTATTTTAGCATATTCGGTAAAAAAATCAATCAAGACATCGAATATCAAATTTTTGTTTTGATTAAAAAGCTTGATTCTAACTTTTTGTGTCAATTTTTTTTTCTTTAAAAGATAGTTACATATTATTGGAGTTGATTAATAAAGAGACTTTTATTTTTAAGCTTAAGTGTTATAATAGATTCAAAAAAAGAAAAAATGAGCTTTAGTTAGATACCTAATTTAAGCATTAAAATTTTTAATTTATCGATAATTTTAATTGTAAAAAATAATTTTTTTATATTTTACAATTTGATTCTAACTTTTTTTGACATACTTTCTATACCAAAAAATATTGCAATAATTTGGCATCAGATAATTTTCTCATGTTTAATGATTGTAATTCTAAATTCCATAGAACTTGTATAAACGGTTATATTCCATTGAAAAAATCTTGGTTATGTAAGCTATGTACAAAAATTAAGTTTTCAATTTTTATTTTTTTCCTAATTGTTGTTTTCATTTTTTCTAGCTTAATTATTATTTAACAGACATTTTTTCTTTCTGAAGATCCTTTAATTATCAGATAATTTTTCTTTCACAAGACATTGCTACGTAAAGATAAAATATCTTTCCGTAGCTTCTTCCTTATTTTTGAGGGTTAATTTTGAAAATGATCGTGAATAATTTTTTTTGAAAGTCTAATTTAGATGGGCTAAGATATGAAAAATTATTTTGAATAATTATTTAATGAAAAATGATATGTGAGAAAGGGATATATGGTTCCTCACAAACTAAAGACTCATCGCCTCAAACAAAAAACTTTTTCACATAAATTACTGCAAAATATTTATTTTTGGAACAAATTAATCAGAAAAAAATTACTCATATATTTAATAAAATAACCGGGCCCAAAAAACACAAATCCTAACCCTTTCATTACGTATAGTTTTTAATTAGTATAGTAAGTTCCAAATATGTATTGAATTCTAAATTTAAAAAATTCATATTTTCACCAAATTTTTGTTAAACATATGATCATAACTTACCATTAAATCACTTTGATTTGATTGAATATGACTTTGAAATAAAAATTTTGTTTAATAATAAAATAATGATTTTTAAGAAATAGAATTTTGTACTTGTTTTAAGCTTGGCTTTGGAAAATTTTCGTTTCCGTGTTGCAATTAAAAGTTAATTGACATGGTTCAATAAAAAATATAATTTTTTAATAAATAGTCTCTAAATTATTTTTATATTTCTCTTGTTTTATTAGATTTTTGATTTACTTTTAATCAGATTTGTTTTTAAGTTACAAGTTTAAGTGAATGCCACTAAATTAAAAGTTTTTAAGTCAAGTCATGACTTGAAATTTTGAGCAACAGAAAGATAAAAATTTACGTAAATTTAACTTAATTCACGTAAATAAGATAAATTTTAGTAAATTAGCAAAAGTAATTAAATTTATCATATTGGGTCAACAGTGATAGTTGACCAGTACTACTCACCTTAGATATGTGATCAAGACTGGTTACCTAACTTTCGAATGGGTAATATGTGACCAGAAGTTTAATTAAAAAAATAAAGTGACCAAAAAATTTATTACAAAACCAAAGATATTTAAAATTAAATCCAATTCAAGTTTAATGAGTCTAGATTAAAATTAATAGTAACGATTGGTCAAGTAGAAGATGCACTTGTAGTTTTTATTTCAAGAATAATTATTGCTCTCATATTATTTTTTTAGCAGGAAACCAAAAGCTTTTAGCAATGCCACTGAAAGAAAGCTGTTGCTCCAAAAGCAAAAGCTGGAAGACAAGTAAAAACAAAAGCATGTCTAGTTAGGCAATAATTTTTGTTTTCTCTTTTAAATTTCTATATATTTTGAATAATGATTTTCAACTTAAATTATATGTTTTATAAAAAAACTAATTAAATTAAGCAAAAAGTAATTATTTTCAACAAATTTTTTCAATAACTAATTAATAGGTTTTTTCAACATAAAGTAATTATATAGAACAAAAAAATAAAGGTAAATTAATTAATTTCAACATTGAGTTAATATTTTCTCATTACATATTAGTTAATGCATTCTTAAGCTTTTTTGTGATTCAAAATAAATAATATTTTTTCATCAAATAAAATATATATTTTTTTTTAGACATTAAAAATATGCTAAATATTAAATAAACTATGTGACCAATTAAGAAAATAGGTAATCGAATTCACTTATAACCCCTTCGAAAATTAGGTAAAATTTAATTATTTTACTTCAATTGCTGCAAAAATAAAAATTCCCAAAATATTTAAGAATTTTGAAAAAATTTAAATTTTATTTCATTTTTCAAATTTTTCAAAGAAAAAATTCATCAAAAAAAATGACGCAAATTTTTTTAAAATTCAATTTTATCAAATTAAATGACTTGAAGCCTCTTCATCTATTCATTAAAATTAGGGTTGTTTAAATTTTTATCGAAATTTTTATTTGACGTTTTTTTCCAAACTTTGAAAATCGTTTTTTTCTAATTAAGTAAAAAAACCTTCAAAATTTTTTGTAAAATTTGAAAAAAAATTAAACCGTGAAATTTCAAATTTTCTTATTGTGTAGTTTGTTAAATTGGAAAATTAATTTAACACAAAAATTTTGATATAAGAAAATCGATTTATAAAAAAAGGAAATCATAATTTTAAAATTTTGAACTTGAGAGTAATTAAATTGAATTAAAAATTGAAAAATTTAAAAAATTGCTTTTCATAATAAAATTGACCATATTTAAAGCAGACGATTCCATCCGATTTCTTTGGTCATTTTGAACTAAACCCGCATTGCTGAAAAGGTTTTCAGAGGATACTGAGGTTGCTGTTACACAATAATTTAATTCACATACTTGAGATAAAATAGGAATTTCTTTTTTAAAATGTCTTTAAAAATCTAACGGCTTAAAAATTGTATTCTTTTCTGAAAAATTATAGTTAAATAGCTCATAATATTTGAACTCGAATTTAAAATCTATTGATGAATAAATGCTTTCAAACCTCACTTGGAGAACCATTGTAAATAGTTATTTCTTTTAAACAAATCCTGCATTTTGCTAAACCATACCTAAGATCTTGGTTCAATTTCTTTTCACTTTTTTCGGTTAAAAGACGTTGGGGCTTCGGTATTAGTAGAATTTGTTCTATCGGTAAGCATTTTTAATAATTTTTCTATTTATAAATCAAAAAAAATAATATTTGATAATTTTATATTTTTGTAAATATATTGTTATTTGTATAATTCAATATTTAAAAATTAGGCATTTGAAATTTTTTTGACTTGAAATTATTTTTCAAGTTTCTTTTTGTAGAAAAATTGCTCCAAATTTTTACTTCAAGATATTAAATTTTAATCTTGAAGTTTTAATTTCAATCTGAGAAAATAAAAAGATTGAAATTTTGGCTTCAAGTAAGAAATTTTAAAAAATGTAGGCATTTCGAAGTTTCATTTTTTAATTATGAAATCTAAAAGAAAAATTCAATGTTTCAAAATTTAGTGCGTTTATCAACCCTAATTAGAATAGGATAATAATATTATTTCCTTTGAAAGTCAAATCTAACTTTTTCTTCTTTGCATTATTAATACAAATTATTAATTAATTTAATCATTATATCATTGTGTCACTGACTGTCATTCTTCTCGTAGACTTCTTTTTTTAAATCGTCTTATTCAAAAAAAATTAACTTTTAAATTTTTGATCACTCGTCAATTATCTCATCTTGATGGTTTCTTGATATAATTTCTAGCTACGATTTTTAAGCAACAATACAAAAATAATTGACTCATTTAAAATATCTTAAGCTATTTATGATATCTTACTATTTTATAATTTGTCTTATAAATTTTTAATTATCTTTTAAAATACCAAAAAACTGTATTTCTTTTTCTTTTTTTGCCTAGGTTATCTTATTGGGTCTCTTGCTCTTGTTGACTCTGTGAAAATTGGTCGTCTATTTTCATGTCATCAATATCTTCAGATTTTTCTGTATAATCTTCATTTTCTGAATCTGAGCTAGAATAAACTTCAACATCTTCCTCGTTTGGCTCTGATTCAGACTGTTCAGTTTCCAATCTTGGATTCATATCAAATTCATCGTCCGAAACACAATAGTTGCGAATCATTTTTATATTATTTTCATTTATTTTTAATTTTTAAAGGGAACAATTTCCTTACCTTCACTAATATATTTCCATATCTTCACTAATATATTTCCATCGTCACTAATAAAATAAAGCTTCACCAATAATATATAGCTCCACTAATAATATATAGCTCCACTATATAATTTGGGGATCATCTAATCAATTTTAAATATAAATCGATAGTTTATAGTAATAATCAATTTTTTATTTTTAAACGACAAACAAACAAAAAATAAGAAACAAATAATGAGAAATTATAAGAAATAATTAGAAAAATAAGCGACCAACAAACTTTTACATCCTAACAAGAGCCTTGATAGCTTTTTTAGGAGCACCACGCTTTCGTTTTTCTCCCATAGGCAAGTTCTTGATCTCGGGAGGAATGGCGAATAGTTTGAAATAACTAGCAACGCCGATGATGCGCTTGCAAATGTTCGTTTTGTCATAGCTGGGACAACTACACTTGCTGTGGCGGAAGTCTTGATTGTTGAGTGTGACGACTCGGCACATGTTGATTCCACGGATGAAAACATCGAAGCTCTTCCAACTTGTCTTCTTCAGCGCGCCCTCATAGGTTGTAATATCGGCTGGTTGAAGCTCGTTTTTCTTTGAGAGACCACTGGCAATATAGTGCTTGTTACCTTTGCTGATGATGTTCTTGGCGAGCAGGAGCCACTTCCAGGCACTGTCTAAAAGCGGTGTTGTATCAGCAGTTGGAGTTTGGGGTTGTCTTGATGGGCTATCGATGGGTCACGATCCGCACTCCAGGTATGAAAAATCTCATCAGTTGACACTTGCGAAGTGAATCAAGTAAAAAAAATCAAAGCTTACATTTCACGAAGACCATTAAAAGCAACTAAAAGACCGAAGTATTTTTCCTCGTAATTCTCAGAATTGGTTAGTGATGACGAATTTATTTAGATGAGGTTTAATTAATTAGAGTAGACTTCGAAATATATAAGGTTCCATTTAATTTAATAGTGTAGATTTATATAATTATACTCAAAAGGAAATTTATTAGATGAAGAAAAGACATTAATTAGATGACGAATTGGAAATATATTAGTGAAGGTAGAAAATGATAGCCATTTTTAAATATATTACAAAGTTTAATATTTTAAACATTTTGTAGTTTTTAAGACGAATTAAATTATGTAAGACTTATATATATTGTTTTTTTAAGATAATTAAAAATATGATTAAGATTTATTCATTTTTAATGTAAAAATCTGAATTTATTTCTAAAATTTTAGTTTAGAACGTAGAATATTTTCCTTTTTTAGATCTGAGAATAATTTTATTAAATGGGAAAACGGAATAATTTTTCGACAGGATAATATTTTCGGGAAAAAAAAATTCTGAAAATTTTTATATACACTCTTCTGAATTTTGATAAAAGGCCAGAGAAAAATTCTAAAAAAATTTTTCTACAACTCAAAAATGTAGCATATTTAATGAACCATAAATCCTGATCCAGTAGTCTGGTTTCAGCAATCCAGAGCCGTATTCTAAGAAAAAATTTATTTATTTTATTTTTATTATAGAATATTTAAATTTATTTTTATTTTTTATTTTATTTTTATTTATTTTTATTATAAAATATTTTTTTATTATAGAATATTAATTGTTAAAAAAAAAATTAATTAGCTTTTTTAAGAAAATTTCTCAAAAATATCGAAAAGCAACAAGAGACCATGTAGGTCCATTGCCTCATGCCATAATACAAAGTTTGGAAACACGTGAACTAAGCGAGCAAGACTACGAATTGCTGCTTCAACTTAACCCGTCAAATGGAGAACAAAAACAATATAGTTCCATTCCGGAAAAAGTGATCAAATCTTGGAAAACTGAAAAAGTTCGCCAAAATTCCCCTCTTCTAAATCCAGGTTTTCAGTGCCGGATATGCTTAAGGCCTTATCAATTAAATCAAATAGTCCGCAAGCTTCCTGATTGCAAGCATAAATTCCATCTAGACTGCATAGATAACTGGCTATTGCACAGTCATCCGACTTGTCCTATTGATGGCTTGGTAGTTTGGGATCCGATCACGGCCCAAATGGAACAAGAGGAAAAAAAAGCAAAGGCTGGTAAAGCCTGTGATATTCAGAAAAAAACTGAGCCTGTTCCGGATTTAAGCTTCGGAATCATAATCAACAATAAATCAAATTTTCAGGAGATAAAAAATGAGTCTAAAGCTAAAAATGAAAAATTTAAATCCAAGCTAAATCAACGTGCGCCAAGCACTGACAAAAAGCAGCATTTAACCGATAAAAATCTCCGAATAGAAATCGAAGGTAAGAATTTAAATTTGCATCCAAATGACTCAATAATTCATACAAGAACAATTTTACCTAAAATTTTGAGCAAACAAAAAAACTCTAGTTTTATGACTAGCATGATTGGAAAAAGGTCGAACAGCACTGACGGACTGACCAATGTTGGCTTTCATAACAATATTTTTGACAACTTGTTTAATATGAATAAATTGCTCAATTCCAAGCCGTACCAGCTCACTCGTCTTCCAGCAAAAGTAAATCATCAGTCTGATTTTTATGACAATGATGAGGACTACGAAAATTTTGAAGAATTGGATCAATTAAACGAAAACAATTCTGCTAGAGAATCTATCAAAATAGAAGATTATGAGTCAATAAGATCACATTTATCAACTAACAATAGTGATGGCGCTGCACCATCCAAAACTAGACTTTCAAATTCAAATATTGAGTTTAATCAAGGTTCACCGTCAATCAAACAAGCAAATCAGTCAAGCAGTTTGGCTAAAAATCGACTAAAAATAAGACGGTTGAACAAAACTGCTTCTAGTGTCAAAACAGCCAAAGAAATATTTGAATTTCCACTGGTTCAAGGAATAAATTTAAATCAAAAGGCTGAAAATAAATAAATATTTTTTTCAATTAATTAAAAAATGTGTCCATATTTAAAATGTTTGATTTTGATCACCTTTTAATAAAAAAAATTGAATTTTAAATTAGTTTAAGATGAAATTAATTATTTCTAAAAATGCTGGTTATGCCTGTTTTGGACAGCGATTAACTCGACATCTGTAATATGTGGACAGGGTGCTTAAATTTTGACATGTTTTTTCTAGAAATAAAACACAAAAATTTTAGTAAAAATACATGTGGTAAAATACATACATAAAATGCTTAAATAATGTAAATAAAATTATTTTAATTGGGTGAAATTGAAAAAAATCATTAAAAAAAGAAAAAAAAAACAAATAACCAATTTAACAAATTTAGCTTATAGGGGGTATTGTGAAATTTAAATACAAATTGAGCAAAATTTCTTCCTTTTTAGAATTAAAGTTAACAAAATATACTTAAAAAAATACTGCAAAAAAGTGCAACATACTTAGTTGCACCTTTATTACTTACAATAATAATAATAATAATATAAGCTACAGCAGGATAACTGCGGAGCAAGGCTAGACATAGCCTCGCTATGGTAGCTGTCTGGTTTTACATACAGTATAATAATAATGAAGTTTATGTAGATAATGTTTTGCGCTAAAAAAATTAATTAATTAATTAAACTACTATATACTTAAATATACTTAAAAAAATGCTGCAAAAAAGTGCAACATACTTAGTTGCACCTTTATTGCTTAAAATAAAATCATTATTTTCTTTTATTTTTAGTAAATTAAACCAATAATCAAATTAAATCTTATTGATATTTTATTTTTTGTTCTATTAAAGCATGAGAAATATTATCTAAGTTAATAGAATCAATGATTAATTTTTCGAAAAATATTTATTTTAAATTAAATTTTTGTTAATTAATTCTTTATTTTAAATAATCATTTAATTAATTATTGCTCATCAAAAATCATAAAATTTTCTTATACGACTTGACATTGATTCCTCCTTTTTCTTCTTTCAACTGGTTCTGAAGCTTGGCAATTTTTGTTCGATCTCAATTTCGAAATTAATGTAGAATTTTGACTCATTTTAAAAAATTTTTGTTTTATTTTTTAAATAAAGTTTCTATATAAAAATATTAAATCGTCAATTAGAAAAAGTCAAAAAAGTCAATTTAATGTATTATTTGTAAATTAAAAGTATTAGTCGTCACAAAATATAAATTTTTCGTGGAAATCAACTTGTTGATAGTTGGGACAAATTTGAACCATGCATTGACTTAACTTATAACAATGGTGATTATACGGCAACATTAGATCATATTATGGTCAAAGGGAACGACTTAGTCGATGTATCAAGGTATTTTTTAATAAGCAGATTAAGGGTATCTAAGAAAATTACTAAGCGCAGTGAAAGAAAACCGATAATGTCGAAAATTGTGATTAAAACACACGTTAAAAAATTTATTCTCATAGAATTTTCATTTTTCCGAAAAATATTATAATAAATAAAAATTGCTTTGTTGATTTAACAAAAATTCTTCTATTGACCCCTCAAATTAGATAACCCACCAAATCAAAAATATGTATATACTTTTTTTTCAGTCCATGACGAAGTAACTTAAAAAGCTCTGAGCTTTTAAATGATATACTTAGTATAGCAGTTTCATATTGAAATCGTTGAAATATTTATGAAGAAAAAAAAGTGTTTACATATTCTAACGTGATTTGATAGAATCATTTTTTCTATTAATTCAATTTTTTTTTAGTATGGAAAAATATAAAAAAATTAAAAATTCTTCAAATAAATTTATTAGTAACTAATTAAGAAATTAAAAATGGATAAAGACGAAAGGAGCTTACACATAATTTTCTTGTAAGTAGGAATTTAAGAAAAATTTAAGGATTTAATTAATCCAATTAAAAAAACTAAAGCCAGCTTTATATTTAAAAGTGATGCTGAATTTATGGAAGTATTGTTTGATCTAGTTGATGAAGTTGGTGATGATGATGTACTTGATGATGTACTTGATGATGTACTTGATGATGTTCTTGATGATGTACTTGATGATGTACTTGATGATGTACTTGATGAAATTCCATTAGAATTCGCCTCAGTAGTGGAATCTTGACTTTGGACTGTGGCTCCAGTTAAAGTAAAAGATGTTCCATTTACAATTGTTCCATTGCTATAAAATGTTGTTTTTACACAACTTATGTCTTCAGAAGCTGAATTTTGGTCACATTCTGTAATTATTCTTACACCGTTTTCTATCATTGTTTGTCTAGCTAGATTTAAAAAATTTAAAAAAAGAAATAATAACAAAGAGGATATTTAATATTATACCAAATGATTTGATTTTAGAATTATCAAAAGAATATTTAATAGTTGATGGAAGAGTCGAAATTAGTTCTTGCTTATTTTTTTCAATCTTTTGAGTGACTGAGGATATTTCAGTTGAAATAAAGTTTAAGTCGGTTTCACTTTCTTTTGTTACTATTATAAAAAGATCATAACTACCATTTGAAGTTCTTTTTTATTTAAATTCAAATGTTTTTAAGAATAAAGTGATTAGTATTGATTTACTCTTTAAGCCGAAATTCAGTTGATGAGCCCAAGATTTGACGAAATTTTTCATACAGTGGTTCTAGATTTAGATTAATTGTAGATTTGCGAAGGTAATTAAACATTAGGCGAGAAGATGATTCAGAATTATTTATTTGAAAAAATTCACTGAATTCGAAAACAGTTAAATTTTTCAAAGGAAAATCTGTCGTTTTTGATGATGCTGGTGATGAAGATGATGATGATGAAGATGATGATGATGTAGAGGAAAAGGAAAAGGAAAAAGATGTCTTTTCTATTATCCAATCAATAAAAAAACTAGTTTTTGTATAAACACCACCATCACCGCAACCAAATCCCCAACTCGTAATTCCTGCTAATTGCCAGTTGTCTCCTACTTTTACAACCAATGGACCTCCTGAATCTCCTTGACAAGTATCTTTTCCTTGACCATTTTCACCAGCGCATATTGAATTTGTGGTATTTATCAACAAGTTATTTGATTGAAAATATTTTAATCTACAATCAGATTCGCTCAAAATTGGCATTTCTACTTCCATTAAGATATCTGATGAAAATCCTCCTGAAAATAACCTACCCCAACCAGTTGCCCATGAAATTTGATTTGTAAAATCATAATTTTGACTTGGAAGACAAATTGGCAAAATTTGATCTGTGTATTCAACGGGTGTCTAAATTTATTAAAATCAGATTAATTTTGATTATTTCGCAAGTAAAATCAATTTGTGAATTTTTTTAAATTGATTGCTTCATTCAGTCGAATTATTTGTCATATTTTTTTTAATTTCAACTTTTTTTTTTGAGCGCTGGTAAGGTTAGTTTGAACTCTGATACAAACTTCAATGTAAAATTCTGTTCGAACCTAAGGAAAGTAATTTGTGCAAAACAGTGCTTAAAAAATTAAATGAAACATTTTTTTGACAGAAAAATTGATTTGATACTTACATAATTAAAAAAGGAATACATTTTAAATAAATTTATGAAAATCAATATTACTTACATTGAGTTTAAGTAATGCAATATCATTTTGACGATTTGCTTATTGAGGATGAACGATAATTTCAGAAACACTTCTTACAACTGAATAGTCTTCTGGATTTGATCGATCATGCAAACCTAATCTAACTGTGTAGTAAAATGGAATACTTAATTCGATGCAATGAGCAGCAGTAATGACCCATTCGGTATTTATTAATGAACCTCCACATGAAAAAATACCTAAATATTCTAATAAAACTTGCCATCCCCAGTCTTCTGGGTTCGCTCGTTGACCTCCGACAATTTTATTCAGTCTTTCTCCTCTTATTTCATTTATTCTTTTACCACATTCATATTCTTTTTTTTTAGATGTTGATTTTGAAGTCGATAATCCAATATTGTTTGTTGTTTTTTCTTTGAAGAAAAAAAATATACGAATTAATTGACAGTCTTGATAGGTGTTAACTTTGTAACTTTGTATTTGCATCAAGAGTTATAATTAAATATGTCAATTCTTTTTTTTTTTACTTAAAGTTAAATTCTCAATATCTGTATTTATTTTTTTAATTGCTAAATTCATTTTCAAAAAAAAATTGACCTTTTTGCTCTCTTGAATGGGTAGACCAAAAATAATTAGATTGTGCCTTTCTTTTTGGTTTTTTTTGTTATTATAATTTTAAAATGAAAATTTAAAATTTTTATATTATTGTTTCATCATATCGAGATATTTGTGCATTTTTGGTTTTTTAATTTATTAAAACAATCGATTTAGAGTCTTTCAAAATGAACACTTCAAAAGAGAAAATCTTAAAATTTTTAGACAATTAATTAGACGAGCAAAGGATAGAATGGTCGGCAACTCAAATCGGCACTCGGCTCTAGGTTTGTTGCTAGGATTAATTGACTTTTTTTTATTCTTACATTTCTAATGGTCAATATATATTTTTGCTAAAATTATGATTTCTATTGATCCAATCAAAATATTTTTCATTTTATTCAAAATTGCCAACAATACATGCAAAAATCTCGATATGTTTAAATTTATTAATTAATTTTTAGAAAATAATATAAATAATTTATTAAAAAAAGGCACAACATAGCAAAATATTTGTATGGAAATCGACGCATTAGCCTTTTTTAATTTATTACTATCTATTTGGAAATGCAAACATGTGTTCAGGTTATTGTCCAATAGAGTTGCAAAAAGTAATTCATTGTGTAATTTTTGAAATTGATTCTGATGAGAAACCAATGCATAGATATGTCATGCGAATTCAGAGAAGTTATTTATCTAAGCTAAATCATACAAACATAATAAATGCTAATACAAACTTTTTATTTATCGTTAAATTGAAAAAATTGATCTATATCGTTTAGAATTTTACATAAAAATATCAACAAAAAAAATAAAAATTCGTCTCAGTTGATTTTACATAAAGTCAAATTTTTAATAAAAATCAAAAAATAAATTATTTTCGTTTTCAACTTGAAATTTGCTGTCCCCTATGACATATAGAATTACATTTTTTTCTTATTGAATTTTTGCTTGACTAACAATAAGAGTCTGATTATACAAAAATTAAGAAAATAAATTTTAATTTTTTTAATTTTGGTTTTCCTTGTTGAAGTTTTTCTTCAGAGCTAAATTTAACCAAAATTTCTCTTAGTATAAGACAAGACTTTAAACCAACTTAAACCTCACGTCCAAATGTCGCATATTTAGGGGTGCAATTAATTGTTGAGTGATGAGAAGTGTTTTTTTGCAATTGAACAAATTTTAAACCCAAACTCCAATTTTTAATCCCATTTTCTTGCATCCAAATCTCAAGCATTGTTTTTACGTGGTTTACGATCGACATGGTCATACCAGGCCAAAGCTGCTTTAATTCTTGAATTAGTTAATAATAAGAACTAAATTAAAAATTAGCATGAAAATTGGCCTTGTGCTCTTCGATTTCTAAGCGAATCTCTTGCCTTTGGGAGTCCATTGTCAAAAGGAATACATTTTAAATAACAATTTTTTAATCATTTAGCTTAAATAAATAGCTTCACTCTTTGAGCATGAAAGATATAAGGCGTGATGTTATCTTTAAAATAAAGCCTCAATAAAGATCTAACCATTACAGTACACGAAAGATTTAAGCATTTTTCTCTCAGATATATTCAAAATGTGTAAATAAACAAGAACCTTATTATATTATGGTCATTCGAAGAATACCTACGATTTGCGAACGCCAGAAACCTGTCCTTCAAAAAGTTATTTTGCAACTTCATTTTTTAACGTATAATCTCGATTTTAACGTGTCACACTGTATATGTGACATGTCGTAAAATATCGAACACTGATTTTCAAAATGCGTTAATGACATGTCACTAATGTCGAAAATAGCCTAAGATGGATAATTTTTCAAAATTTTTGTTTCGACATGTCACACAGTTTACTTACAAATTTTTTTTATATATTTATTTAAAAAATATTATCTTATCTGAAACTATTAATGAAAAATCATGGGCTTAGGTCTATGCCTCTTAGTAAACCTGTCGGATGGAAAAGATAAGTGTTCGGTTATGAAGGATAAATAGAGTGGGGTGTTCGGATAGGTTATGTCAGTCTCTCAGATCAATGGGTCGGTTCGGCTAGGAAGGTTTTATCGGTTTAATCGATGGATAGGTTCGGCTTGGAAAATAACTAAATCTTTAACTAAGTTATCGAAATCAATTGAATGTTGGGATCGAACAGAAAAAAGATAATAATTTTAATGGCTGTGTATTAAAATAGCATTGATCAAAATAGCAAAATCATATTAGCGATATCATAAAAGCAAAAATTACATGTTGTTTTAAAGTTCAAATTAACATTTTCAAATTAACATAATAATTTTTGAATACTCAAAATAACACGTTTACAATAGCTTATTAAAAATTTCAAGTTTGAAGCTAAATTAAATTATTTATTTATTTATTTATTTTAAAAATAATTTAGGCGAGGCCTTGGCCGGATGGAATGGAGAGTTAGTCCTTCCTTGCAGCCACTTGATAGATTTTTAATACCAAATAATGAGGAAAAAAATAATACAAATTTTTGAAAAAGTTAAATTAGTTTTAGTTAAGTTTTTAAATTTTCCTATATATGTTAAATGAACACAAAATTACAATTTTCTTAAAAAAAAATTAAAATTTAAAATAAATTTTTTGCATTTCATGAACATCGAAATTGTCAATAAATTATCAAAGCTAAATATTGAGGAAAAACCAAGTGATGATAAAGCGACCATAACTCAATCTCTAAAGAAAGCCCCACAGTTGCATCACTTAAGATTCTATTTTAAAATTTTATGTCCAAACCAAAATGGTAAAATAAGTTGGCGGTGTGTAAAAAACAACTGTAAAGCCGCTCGTTATACTTTTACAGATAAAATTGGCGATTCTTGGCGATGTGATGGTACATTTAGCATAGCTCCGACATTTTTTCATCATGTTTTTACTATTCATTTTACAATTGATAAACAATCATTTCCAGTAATTAATGGATTCTTACCTAGAAAGTCACAGCCTATGTACGTTCGTTTCTTAAAAAAAATACGCGAAGGACGAACATTCATTCCGAGTACAATTAGTTCAGATTTTGAGAAGGCTTCCATTGGGTCTGTTAAGGATTTTTTACCTGGTAGTCAAGTCGATTGCTGTTTTTTTCATTTCAAGCAATCAATGTTTTGAAAAATCATTAATCTAGGCTTAAAAAACGATTATTGGAGTAACAAGGTAATGCGGAAAAATTTAATTTTTTTCACAGTGTTTAGATTATTTACCTTGTAATGATGTCATAATTGCTTTTAATGAACTCAAAACAAGTGAAGATTTATCTGATACAAGAGTTAAAGATTTTTATGATTATGTTGAAGAAAATTATGTTGTGAAATATAGTGTTAAGCGTGGACGGTTTAACAAAAAAATAACTGAAGAAAATCCACTAACTTTTTCAATTTATTTATGGAATGTGCATGAAAGGTAAATGCAAGATTTACCTAAAACGTTCAATGCTTGTGAGTCCTGGCATAATTCATTCCCAGATCTTTTGAACGTCCATCCATTGATATATGAATTAATTGATACTTTGATAAAGGAACAAAATAAAATGGAAACAAATTGGTTGAAGTTTAACCGTGGTTTAATTGTCAAAAATTCAACTTCATCGTAATGTCAAAGTAATGAAAAAGTATGATCCTTCAAAAAAATTAGAAACATTTCACAATTTAGTTTTATTACTTATATATTTTTTGTTCTAATGCTTTTTTGAATTTTATAAAAGTGTCGATATTCTAATTATGTTATTTTGAATTCGCTAATTTATACACTGTTATTTTAATATTTTCATTGCAATTCTAAACTTTGCAATTTTAATATTGCTATTATGATAATTTTATTTTAATCAATGCTGTTTTGAATATTTACAATTTTAATTAGACGAAATATAATTAATGATTTGGCTTGAAATACAAAGGTCATTAGGTCATTGTTTATAAAAAAACGATTTTATTTCTATTTGATTAACTTACATCAATATCAATTAAATTTTCTTAACCGTTCAAAGCTAAATTATCGTTAAGAAATGAGGTAAAAAGTTAGTTACTTTCTTAAAACTTTGCAAAACATTCATTTTTTCTTTAGATTTAATCATTTTTAATAGCTTTAGATTTTAATTTTATCGGTCGGTTCGGCGCCTTTAATCGAATAGTAAATTATTTAAATATTAACGTCGTGCTGTTCATTAAATAAATTGAGGATTCTTTTCGATAAAACTTTCCGATTTTTTTATTGAAAAACAAATTTATTTTTTAATTTTTATATTTTTTGTATATCATTCGACATTAAGGACAAATCGCTAATTCCGACACTATTATTTTAATAAAAAATCAATTTTGGGCTTTATTTGACATTAGTGACATGTCAATATATCATTTTGAAAAAAAGTGTTTGATATTTAACGACATATCATGGTTGGGAATCTGAAAATTATTACATGTCACTAAAATCGAAATTAATCGTTAGTTCAATTCAAGAAAACAGTTATAAGTTAGGAAATATTTTTTTAGTTTTTATTCAATTTCTTTTCATTTAAATTTACTTTTTTTATTTTAAGAGAAAAACTTGATCAATACTTTAAACATATTATCTCAGTTTGTTTAATCAAAAAACTAGGCTGAAAACTTAAATGGTGAAACAGCCCAAAAAAAAAAGGAATAAAAGATCAAACAATTGTTTAATTAAGCTATGTAATTTCTCTTACTTTCTTTTTTTTGAAAATTAAATAAATAAGAAAAAACTATTTTGAAGTTTTGTCTTTTTTTTTCTTTTTTTGTTGACTGATTTCATTTATATCTGTGAAAAATCAAAAATGAAAAAATTGTTCTTAATTAAAAATTAATTTTATTTAATAAAAGTAAGTAATTAATATTTTCAGATTAAAAAAGTTAATTCAATTTGATTTTTTTGTATTTGTTACATCAGTTGATTTTCTGTATTTTACTAAAATTTGAGAAATAAAAATTAAGTTGCAATTTTTCAAGCATATAATTATAATAAATTAGTTTTTTTTCTTTACGTCATTATTTTGATATGAAAAAATCTAATTTTTTGCATTTTTTTATTTGATATTTTTTAAAATTTATAAAAATAATAATTTAATGGAACAATGATTTTATAAATAAATACTTGATAAATATTTCAAACTAAAATAATTAATTTCTTCTATTTGCATATCGAGATTTTTATGACACTTTGATAATGCGGAAATATGTTAATCAACTCTCAAGAACCAAATTACCGCCAAAAAAAGAGGGAATCATTTTATGGGAATTAAACAAAATATAGGATGGATCAATTACTAAGTTTATATCGATTATCAATTAATCAATTAGATTCATTATTTTTTTTTAAAGCACACTCTATCTTTTAAACTATCCAATAATACTCGCATGACAAAACATTGCAGTAATAAATTAATTTTTTGAAATGTCAGTGAAATACATGTACATGGTTTCGACTAAATATAGCATAATTTTATCATTATAAGGTTTTATGTTAAAACCAGACAGCTACCATAGCGAGGCTACTTATTGTCTTGCTCCGCAGTTAGTCTGCTGTATCTTTTTATTATTATTATTATAATTTACTTATCTCTCAGTTCTTTTCTTTTTAAAGTTAAACTAAATTTTGATAAAAATAATAATAAATAATTTTAGAATGATAGGGTCTTTTTCTTAAAAGGAAATATTTTTTATATTGATCAGCGCTAATAAAAGCAGCTGACAAGATTTTAAAAGACATTTTTTTTCTTATAAATTGTGAATTTATCCAGGGTAAAATTACTTTTTATATTATCTATAATCCAGTCAATGTAAAAACTTGTTTTTGCAAAAACACCTCCATCATAGCATCTAATTCCAGCAGAAGTATTTCTAAGAACCCAGCTTGAAATTCCGGCCAATTCCCATTTTTCTCCAGTCTTTACGACGATTGGTCCTCCAGAATCTCCATTACAGATACTTTTACCATCTCCTCCTGCACAAATATGGACTGATGAATTAAAAACAGGTGGATCGAGAAAACTGTATCGATCTTCACACATTGACATATTTAAAATTTTAGTCTCAATTTCCATTAAAAAGTCTGATATTGATCCAAATAATATACTTTCATCTGTTCTACCCCAACCAGTGGCCCAACTTATTTGTTCAGAAAAATCATAATTAGGAGCTGGCAAACATACAGGCAAGATTTGATCGGTGTAATCAACAGGTGACTAAATATTAATACAAAATTTCATTAAATCAATTTTTAATAAAAAAGAGATTTTCTCACATCAAATTTTAGTAATGCTATATCATTATGAAGATTTTCAGCATTATATTGAGGATGAACGATAATTTCAGAAACACTTCTTACAACTGAATAGTCTTCTGGATTTGATCGATCATGCAAACCTAATCTAACTGTGTAGTAAAATGGAATACTTAATTCGATGCAATGAGCAGCAGTAATGACCCATTCGGTATTTATTAGAGATCCCCCACATATAAATGACCCAAAAAATTCTAGTAAAACTTGCCATCCCCAGTCTTCTGGGTTCGCTCGTTGACCTCCGACAATTTTATTCAGTCTTTCTCCTCTTATTTCATTTATTCTTTTACCACATTCTGGAGGATTAATATTCGATCCATCACTTAATGAGTTCACTTCTGATTCAACAGATAAGTGTGACTGAATTTTAGTTTGAAAAATGAAAAATAATCAGCCATAATATAAAATAAAATTACTTGAGCCAAAATTAAATTTAACACCACAAAAGCACTGAATATTATCATTTTTATTCAATCTTAAAATTTATTTCAGTGTATTTATACTTTTTATTCGTCACTCTATCTCACATTTTTATCCGCTCCATTGAATACACGAAATCTCCAACATTATATAATTAAATTTAAAATAAGGTATATGGAGATAAAAAATAAAGCGTCTATAAAATTATTTTCTATTGAATCAACACTTATTCAATTAAAATTCTACAGCTTATGAGGATCGAACAAAAATAAAAAAATTTTAATTTTATTTTATGATTTAAAATTTATATTTAAAATTTTTTTAATTTTATTTAATATAGCTATATTGAAACTATTTTACAAAATATCCGAAATATTTTTAAGATTAAATATTTTTTATGGACTAAGAAAGAATATCAATTTTGGTCATAGAAATATTCACTGGTAGGTTCGGCGCCGTTTATTGTACGGTTCGGATGGTTCGGTTCGGTATGGTTCGGCTGGATCGGTACGGCGCCGTTTATGGTACGTTTCGGCTGGTACGGTTCGGTAGTACCGTACCAGCCGAAACGAAACGTTGTTCAATCATACGAAAAAGTGGACTTGCAGTAAACCAATCTGTCCATTTAGACTTTATAAAGGGTGGAGTCATTCCGGTTATTAAAAAAAATTATTCAGACGGCAACTATAAGTTCTGGCCCGACTTGGCGAGCTCTCATTATGCCAATATAGTGGTCAATTACTTGATTGACCAAAATATCAAATTTGTGCGAAAATGCGTAAACTCTGAAATGTGACAGAAGTACGACCAATTGAAGATTTTTGGTCCATTTAAAAGGAAAGGTGTATTAGAATGGCTGGAGAGCAAAAAACCTAGATGAACTAAGGAATAAAATAAGACTTTTTTCAAGAAATATGGACCAAAATCTCGTCCAGGACCTTTTGACCTCTACATCCAAACTATTAGATTTACATATGGCAAGTTTTTTTTTCTATTTTACATTTTTAGAAATAATTGCGTAATTATATTTCAAATTTAAACATGCTTAAGTTTTGAGTTTAAATTAAACAACGTAATTTCAAAAAAGTTAAATAGAAAAAAAAACTTGCAATATTACTAGAATCAACAAAGCATGTCAAAATAAAAAGAGAGAAACTTTGGTTCAAGTTTTTTTTGGGTAGTCCTTGACCGAAATCCTAAATATTTGACATTTGAACGGTTGAGCAGTTCGAAGTAAAGGTCGCAGAGCTTAGCTCTAAATTGTGCTTGAAAGAACACAAAAAGTTGCACTAGAAAAGTGGTGGGCGCCGGAAGGCGGGCTTTTGGTTCTAGCAAAAAAAAAGGAACCATAAATTTTTTTGGTTTTTTTTTATTTTAAAGATCTGTTCAGCAGAAACTAAAAGTCCTAAGGCTAAGGTCTCAATCGCGCTTGAAAGAGCATAAAATTTCGTCTAAAAACAGTTGAAGAAAGTTTATTGAAATATTCCTTCGGTTTCTAAGGGGTGGTTAGTCGTGTTTTAGAAAAACAGCTATACCGTGTTTTAGTAAAAAACAGGTATACCGTGTTTTTAGTAAAAAACAGGTATACCGTGTTTTAGTAAAAAACAGGTATACCGTGTTTTAGTAAAAAACAGGTATACCGTGTTTTAGTAAAAAACAGGTATACCGTGTTTTAG
>QEOQ01000242.1:24805-71267 GCA_010279815.1 Brachionus plicatilis | reverse complement strand
AAGCACCATCGAGCGATCTTATGACCGATACAACATCTACTTCTCTGGCATAAGGGTTCCCAGTTCTACAAACCGGTTTAGTAGTTCCGAATTTAGAGCAGAGAGTCTCAATTAGAAGCGTCCAGTCCTCAGAATTTGACACAGGATCTGTAAGTTCCATTATTTTAATAATTTGAAAAAAAAATCGCTGTATTTTTTAATATTAAAATTATAAAACTTGCAAATACTTCTTATATCATACACAACTTTATGGTCATACTAAAATCAATTGTGTCTAATTTTTAATTACTTCAAATTTTGTTATAGCTCAGCAAAAAAAAAATATAATATAATTTATTTTATTAATCAATTATAATATGAATTTGGCTTAATAACTTATTTGAAAAATCTGGTCTCAGTATCATAAAAGAATTTTCATAACTCAAAAATAATCATAATAATTTAAGGTATTTCTAATTATTATTTTTAATTTATTGATCTTTCCGAAGATTTTTTTCCAGTCAATAATTGTCTTTTTTCAATTGAATCTATTTAAATGAATAATTTAAAAGTAAAGAAACTACTTATTTTTGATTTTATGCAATAAAATTGACTTTAAAATTGACAATTTGATTTTAAAATAATTATAAACAATTCAAAAAGCTACTATTGTTTTGCGAAAATAGGAACAAAGTCTAGGTCTTACTTTTTTTGCTTTATCTTGCCTTAAAAAGTTAACTGATTTTTTGATTCATCACATGCCATTGGAGAGAATCCAAAAATTGTCCCAGTCATCAATGCTTCAACCAAGACTGGAATAGGAAAAACGAATGAAAATAATAGAAATAAAAAGAGTTAAATATTTTACTTTTCAAATTTATTTTATACCCAATGAATTAATGAATTTTTTTATGTTTTTCTTTTTGTTAGATACAATTTTTTGCGACAATTTTAATAATGAATTAAAAAAAGTAAACGCTTCGTTTCTTGCATGTTTAAAGTTCTGCTTTACCTATCTTATTTTTCACATTCTTCACTCTATATGTTTATGATAATAAAATGTATTTAAATTAGCATATAATATATGTAGGAGATAAAATATTTTTTTTGGTTCCTAATTAATAAAAAATATCTAAAATAATTTTTGCAATAGATAATTATAAAAAATAAAAAACAAATAGAAAATACTTCAAAAAATACTTTAAATAAAATAAGAAAGTATAAAAAAATTAATTTTATTTTTTTTTATTTATTCTTGACTTTTAGTTCACAATTTTTTACTAAAAACTTGATTTTTTTGGAAGACCTTTTTTACGTAAAATTGTGGATACCTTTTCAATTAATTGCGGCCCATGATCTAAATTTTGCTTTATCCATCGAAAGGTATATTTTTTTTTCTTTTTAGTATCATCAAAATACAATTAAATTACTTTATCGCGATTTTTGTCAGGTATTTGTTTGATATCATTTGAGTAAATGTGCTCGACATCTTTTAAATAAACAGTTACACCCATACCAGATTGATGGATCAAGATGTATAGCTATTTTTGACATTCAGAGCATTTGTAAAAACGTATTTATACTTCTTTTCCTAAATATTTTAATTGTGATGAGTGAAAGTTAATTATTAATATTAGTATAAATTTTTATATTTTTTTATCTGTACCGAGCTAATTCCCCTCTAGAATAAAAATGTAAAGAGAAAATTAAAATAAGATAATAATTAAAATTTTAGTATCATCACATTTATTTATTAGATTTTATCAAAATACAATCAGCAATTTCATAAATTATTTTATCCATTTTTTAAATAGCTGATTTGTAAATAAAATTAGGTACGAAAAAAAAATGTTTCAGCTCCTAGATAATTATATGCCATTTCTTTTGAAATATTTTTTGATTAAATTAAAATTAATTTTGTTTAATTACCTAGGAGTTTTAATCGAAAAATTTAATTTTAAATTTTTCTTCTAACCATCAAAAATTCAAATTAGCATATTTTTAAATAAATAAAACAATTTTATTGTGTGAAAAATATATTTTTATAAAAGCTCGAAACTTTTACAGTTTATCATTATTAAAGCATAATTAAATTTTCACATTTTGGGGCATTCTAAAAAATGATGAGTTATACTCTGTATTAAAACATTTTACAGATAACCAAGAATACCGAATAACTTAAATTGGTTTATTTTGCGAAAACTCGATTTTTCCATTATTCGAATTTATGCATGATTGGTCTTAGGATAATTCATTTTAAAATGATAGAGTAAAAACTAGTAAATAAATGTTTTTTATAGACAAAATAGTCAAAAAAGTCTTATACCTAATTTACCTGTAAATAAAAAATAATCTTTACCTGTAATATATTCCAGGGAATTTTATTTCAATATTTAATTCTTTTTTTTTCTCAATTTAAAAAGGCTTGTATTTAATGTTGCACTATAAATTAATCAGAAGTTGCACTTTTTTTAATACCAAACTGCACTATATTATTTCCAAAAAATACTACATTATTTAATGTGCGCTGAATTATTCGGTTTTTTACCAAAATAATTCAAATCAGAACTTTTATATTTCAAAACTTTTTTCAAAACTATAAATCACCTGGCACTTAAATAATTTTTGATTTTTACTAAAATAATTTTTGACATGAACTAAAATAATTTTAAATATTAATTTAGACTTTATTTTTATTTTTATTTTCAACAAAGCTTATTTTATTTTATTTTCCGTCCGTTTTATAAATTCCTTGCGGCCACTTATTTAGAACTTAAAACAATTAAGAGCTAGTTACTCAACGATAGATCATCATGGCATTGCGAGGTTCCAGAAATTCAAAACTAGTCAAGTGCTATCTGAATTTCTAATTTTTGACTTAAAATTCGTAAACTGCGTCCTTTGAAACCCTAGATTTCATTTTTTTTGGGGGACAAAAAAAAAATTTATATCCAGGTGTCTAAAAAGAACTAACCCTTTAAAAAGTTGTAGATCTTTCAGACTCAATTACTCAAAGATAAAATTAAAATATTTTTTTAAATTATATATATTCTGAAAGAGCATAAAATTTTCTTTACCCTGGTAATTAGTTTTGTTTGAAAAAAAGGGTGTGCCAATTTTTATTATTGAAAAAAAACCAAAAAGAATTATTTTTTTCAGTTTAATTGTATGTAGTCCCAGGGATTACACTATAAACCAATTTTTTTTAAACAAAACTAGACAAAATTCTGAACAAATCTGTGGTTTTACTTTTTTGAATTTATGTTTTATTTTATTTAAATAAAGTATTAAAATCATGTGATTTGATTTTAATTTTGAGTATTTTAACTATATTGACAATTTTTTGAATATTTTAAATAAAAATAAAAACGTAGTTGAGGAAGACATACTTTGGCTAGTACTTCTGATAGATCCTACTGGATTCAAAAAAGCTTAAACGCTTATTTAATTCGTTAATTTGATAACGAATCGGCTACTTAATAAATACAATTTTATTTTTATTTTTATTTTATTCTTATGTATGTATTACTATATTTTTTTTCTATCCAAAATTAAATAACATATTTGTAATTGTAATTTGTATTTTCTTATGTTTAAAAAAAATGAAGTTTTCGAAAAAAATAGTGCTTGTTGTATTTATTTATCTAAAAATGAATTAAAATAGTTCAGGTCTAAAATTATTTTAGTGCTTTTTAAACATTAATTTAGTGCTTAGTAAAGATTATTTTAGTGCAAAATAAAAATTATATTAATGCTTATTAAAGAATATGATAGTTTAAGAATGTTATTTATAATGCAGCCTTGATTAATTAAGTGCATGTAAATATTATAGTGCAATTTAAATATTATAGTGCAACTTGTGATTATTTATAGTGCAGAATGTATTTGATCCCATTTAAAAAATTTTAAAAAAATTGATTTTGGTCTCAAAGGAGGGTGTAAGAAAACCATGTAAATTTCGCCCCCATTTTAAACTGGGAGCATTTTAGTCAAAATAAATTTTTTTAAATTTTTCTAAAAGCAAACTGTCAAACTTAAATTTTCTGAAAATTTGAAAATATAAAAACAGACACTTTCTGAGATATTCGTTTTAAAAAAATCTAAATAAAACTACAATTTTTCAAAGAAAAATAATCAAACTGTATGAAAACTTAAATAAATTTAAAAATTCTTAAAAATAATCATGTGATTGTATTAAAAAAATACAAAACTGAATTTAGAATTTATTTAAATTACTTAATAATTTGAAAAAATACAAAACATTGCAAGCTAAAAAATGGGAAAAATAAATGAAAGACTCTCAAAAAAATGTCCAAAATGCAATCAAGTTAGATTTAAAGATTTGCCTCGTAATCGATATTTCGAATTGTCACCGAATGAATCTGTTGAAATCGCCAATTTATTCAAATCAAATGTTATTTTATCCAAAAAAAACCTGATTTGTAATAATTGCTACAATAAAGCATTTAATCTATTCAAAATTCAAACAAAGATAAGTAATGAATCTGTATCTTCTACAGTAGTTCCAGATCGACTTTTAGTTGAAACCTCAAGTCCTTGTTTTTTAAACACCCAGGAAACAATAATAGAAGATATTCAGGAAAATGAATTTTCTGCTGGCATTAAGGATGAGATCCCAGATGAAGTAAAAATTTGTTCAAAAGAAGAAAACACTGAATCTGAAGAATCCCAATTTATTTATATCAATTTGCCAAAATCATTTAGTAGTCATAAAAATTGTGTTATATGTCGTAATAATTGTACAAAACTCCATTTAATTCAATCAGAAGCTAGAATACAAGCTCTTCTTTCAAAAAATATTTTCATTCCCAGAGGCAGCTGTACATGCCAGTCACATTTAAATGAAGCTTGTCTTTTCAAAAATGACCATCTTGATTTAATTAAAATATCACAATATGAATCAAAGATTAATCGTGTATCTGCTAATGACTTGATACACACTTTAATAGAGACATCAAAATAAAGCGTTTATTTTGGGCAACTTGAAGTTCTTGATCATTATCAAATGATCAAAATTTAATTAATTAAAATTTTAATAAAATTAACGAAACTAGATTTTTTTATTTTTTTTTAGATTAAACATAAAATGTTTATTATTTTACTTAAAAGAAAACAAATAATTTTTTTCCTAATTGACCTTTAATTGATTTTTCTAAAATCTTTATTCGAAAACTTTAAAGACAAATTTAAAATCGACATTAAGGTATCCAAATTATGACTTTAAATGATATTTTTATATTAATTAAAATATATAACGACGAAACAAAGTTATATTTTGTATTGCAAAATTTCAAAATATTGATTAAGAATTTTATTTACTTCAGAAAAAAAATCATATAATTTTCTATCTAATTATAGATTAAACAAATAATGTTTAATAAAGTTTAGTCATTTATTATTAAAAAATTGATAAAAAATACCTTTTTATTTAAATCAAAAACTAAAAATTTTGATTTGAAATTTACATTTGATCATGAAATACAATTTGCTTTTATTTTGTGAGTTTTCTGATCCATCTAAAATCGATAACGATACATGTAAAAATACAACTGGATTCAATAAAGAAGAATTTAATATAATTTGTAGCTACCTTGATGAAATGAAGGACTCTCAAGTGCGAACAAAATAACAGGCCCTTGCTTTTTATTTTTTTGGCTAAAAACTGGAATGACTCAAAGAGTAATCAAGGCCCATTTTAGATTAAATGAAAGAGTTGATGTTTCACGATATTGTGAGCAAGTACAGATGTCTCTTTTAGCTAATTTTGTTCCAGAATTTTTTGGGTCCAGATATTAAAGAAAGATCAGAATGGGTTAAACAAAATACCGAAATTGCTGAAGAGCTTTATGGTCTAAAAGATGATAATTTAGTATTAATAGCAGACTGTTGGTATTCTCATCTATTTTTTTTTTTTTTGTTGATTATTATTAAAAGGGAACATATATCTATTGTCAGAAAAGTTCAAATAATACATTCCAGAGAAAATCTTATTCAGTTCAAAAAAAACGGTCTCTTGTAAAACCTTTCATATATGTGACTTCAAATGTGAGAATTATTGGTGCTTACGGGTCTTTCCAGCTAAAAAAATGATGCTAAAATTATTAAAAGTTGCTTTAAGCTTGATAAATCATTGGAGAATCTTTTAAGAAGTGGTGATGTAATTTTGGTTGATAGAGGCTATTGATTTTTTTAAAAAAAAAATTGAAGGTAATGATGCCAGCTTTCATTGAAAAGAACCAAAAACAACTTTCTTGTTATCAAGCAAATCATTCTAGAATGGTGACTAAATGTAGATGGGTGATAGAAGCTATTAATGGTGTGCTTAAAGAGTCTTTTAGAGCATTAGGTCAGGTTCAAAATTCAATGCTCAAGCATATTATGATAGATTTTAAAATTTGTTGTTCATTTATTAATCGATTTTTTCATCCAAAACTATCAGACAGAGAAAATGGAGTTTAATAGCAAAAAACATGAAATTAAAGTTAAATAAAGTTAATGAGCTAGAAAAATGTGTAAATTGTCTTAAATTGTCTTATTTAGCTGAGTTTGTTAATCTAGTTGAAAACAATCTACTTAACGATTTTCCAAGACTTAGCTATGATTTTATCTTGGAAAATATAACATTTGGATCTTATCAGTTGAAACAAAGTCTTGGTTATTTGGCAGAGCATCTAGATAAAAATGGAAAGCTAATTATTAAAATAAATAAACAAACAAGTCTTAATTTTAAACCCGATACAAAAGTATTGATTAGAAGGATTCAATCTAAACATTCTGGAGCAATTACTTATAAGGTATTTGTTAGTTATATAGTTAATAAACGCCTAGAAAATCAAATTCCTATTAACGGATGGTATTATTATTATTATTATTATTTAATTCAAAAAAACACCACTTGGGTGATGAAAGTAAAAAAAAATCAAGTTACAAAAAATAACGTATGGTATTGTACATGTAAAAATGGATGTAGAACTTTAGAATGCTGCTCACATGTGGCGTCGATAATTTTTTATCTTAGTTACGCAAGATATTTAACGAAGATTACAAAACCGGCTCATTTTTTAACTAGTATTTATCCTAGCTGTTTTAAAGAATCAACAGATGAAGAGAGTGAAAAAGATGAATTAACTCAAAAAATTTTGAAAAAATTTTATTTCAAAGAAAGAAAAAATCTAAGAATAGATATAGTAAATTATAGTTCCACTGAAAGTGATTATCCGAATGATGAAAATTTTGAAAATTTAAGCAATTCATTGAGGAGGTCACTTTCTTTTGATGCTGAAAATTCGACTAGGAAGCTCAATTATGAATCTTCCAAGGAATTAGATTTTAATATTGAAATTAACGATTTCATTCAGTTTATCCCTTCAAACGGTGGGAGAATTGTCCATTGTATTAGTCCTAATTCTAGAAAGAAAATCATAAATACTTGTACAATTGACTATTTCCTTATTGGTCTATGGTATTCAACTAGGATAAAGCATGATTTTTTACAACTTTTATCAACTTCAGATCTTGAATACAGAAATTATATTTGTGAAATTGTTAGCTTGATTGAAAAAAATCAGTGGAATAGAGCCAAGTCAATTTGAATTATTGATGTATTAAAACTTGAAGCCGTAGATGGTGAATATAATGACACTAGAGCTGAACAAACTGATGTTATGGACAAATTTTTTCTTAATCTGCAAAGCTATAAATCACATGTTAAATGTTGCTGTGGAAAAGTAAGCGATTTCTCCGGTAACATGATAATATTTATTAAAAAAGACTCCAGCTTAAATATTTCAACAAATAGAAAAACTTGTTCTAATTGTCAGAAATTGGTTAATGTAAAATCTGAATTTTTATTTAAACCTTTTTTTCTAATAATTAATAATTTACTGCAATATGATATTAATTGAATGGATTTAGAGAGTGAAATTGAAGTTGATGGATCTATCTATCAATTAGTTTTTTCAACAGTCTTCACTAGTGACTATAATGGTCATTATTTGGGAGTATTTCGAGTTAAAGAAAACTTTTACTTTGTTGACGATTTGGCTCCAAGAAGAATTACGAAAGAATATTCTCGATTTTAGGTTTTTTCTTCATTTTATTTAAAAAAAAGCTAAAAATAATTAATAATCTAAATTTTTAAATAAATAATTACCATTTTAAAAATTTCATTGTTCAATAGTTTAACATTTAAGAATAAATTTTGCATTCTTTAGTTAGTAATATTTTTAAAAGTAAATTATAATTATTGCGCCTTTTATTATTTTATAAAAAGAAATCTTTTTTTATTAATATTTTTTGAGCTTTCAAATGAGCTAAAATTTATCTAATCATGCCTTTTTCACCAAAATAATAGATTTTACTCTTAAAATGCATGGTTAAACTTTATATTAAATTGGTTTTATATGGTAAAATTCAACATAAAAATGACAAGATTTGTGCTGTTTATCAAAAATAGAATATTTAATGAAAAATTTATTAAAAAAAAACTTCCATACTTGAGTATTTTCAATTGTTTTATTAGCTTTAGTTGTACGCTTTAGAGTCTTCTTTCTAGATGAAATATCAGCATGGCGCCAATCTATTCAACAATCAAGACTATTTTATTTTTAATCTGGGTAACATAACCTTCAAAATGTGCTATAGATCTTTCAATCATGAGTTCTTAACTTTGGGGTCCGAAAAACCCTTATATACAACAACCTGCTTTATAAAAATTATCTTAATTAAGATTAGTTTTATAGTCAGAAGTCTTAATTTTTTTTTTTAATTCAAACTTTAGATTTGACTATAATTTTAACGAATTTGATTTCAACTTGTGACTTAAAAACAAGTCTATGTCGAACTAACGTCAGACTCTAAATAATCGTTTTCCCTCGTTCGATTATGCTGCACCACAAGCTAAGAAACGCTTTTGGACCATGCACCAAAGCAATCTCACCCCATGCTTAAACATTTTTGATTAAGAACGCATGGCCTAATAGCATTATTAGGGAATAACAACGCATCAATCTCTGAAATTCTTAATTTAATGTGTCATCAAGACTTGATTTTAAGACAAAAAATAAAAAGAATTTATTTTTTGAAATGATAAAAATTCCAATTTTATTATAGTTTTATACCAAAAGCATACTAAACAAAAATACTCACACTAAATACACGGTGTATCTAGTGAATTGTGGTTAGTAGAAAAAAATAAAATCGATACCATTTTCTTTTAAGAATTTATTAAGTTCAGTACCTAATCATAAATTCATCTTGAAATTAAATTAATAAGAAAAAGTTTATAATCATCATCCATTTAATAATATTATCTGCTTTTAATATTTAGAAGTTATTATTGATTTATTTTTCTTATCAATTTTTAAAAAAATTTATGATAAAGTGATACATAAAATTATCAGATCACACAATTTATTGAGTCAATTTTTAGACTGTAGGAAAAAAGCTGTTGGGATTTAAAAAAGAAAAAAAATTTGTTGTACTTTATTTTAAATTAATACGATGATATTTGAAATAATAAATGCTAAATTTTGTTATACATTGTTGGTTTAAACAAGATTTTTTATATATGTAGAATAAAAATCAAACATTTATCATATTTTGAAAGTTTGTTACGGTGTGAAAATAACCGTTTCAACTATTTAAATTAACCTAATCAATTTTCACAACTTATCTAGATTTTATCTTTAGGTTTTTATGAATCATTTATCATATGTCATAAATCTTTATAACCGATTTAATTCACAGCTTATCTTTATTTAAATTCTTTATGATTAATGACCTTTTTAAGTTACAACTACTGAATATAAATAGAAGTTGTAATTCTTAAAAAGGAGAGTTTTTTAACTTGTATTTTTCAACTCTCTAATTTAAAACCTAAGGAATTAAATGTTGAACATTTTGTAAACAGATTTTTGACTTTAACCAATAAGTTATGCTTTATGGCTGAGGAAGAAAAAATGTTTTACTTTAGAGAAGGTTTAAAAGATAATACAAAAAGAGAAATTATTTGTAAAAAATCGTTAAGCTGTCGGAGGCTATCCCACTTGCGATTCAATTAGAATTAGCGGCTAGCTGCATATCTAAAGTTAACTTTGTTAAAACTAATGTAAAAAAGAAAAACAATAATTTTTCATATAAAAGAGATAGTTTCAAAGATTTACAAAAACAAAAAACTGTATATAATAAGTATCTAAATCAAAGAAACAATAAATCACATGATATTACATGTCTGAGATGTAAAAAGAAAGGACATTATGCTAATAAGTGCAAGGTAATATTAAAAAAGATAAATTCTTTAGAAATTGTTTCTGATTCGGAAGAAAAGATTTATATGGTTTCTTCTCTCTCGAAAAATATTAATGGTATACCATCAACTACAGGTTATGTAGGAGGTAAATTACTGAAAATAGGAATAGATTGCGGGGCTACCCATTCTATTATGAACCATATGACAGCAGTTCAATATAATATAGATATTTTAGCATGTGAAAACAAAATAAAGACTGCAACAGGCATAATTACTCATGATTCTGGCAAAACGAAACCAATTTAAATTAAGCTAGGTAACAGTTTATGTAAAATCGAATTTATTGTTTTCGATCATGAAGACCATGATGTTTTGTTATGTCTCGATTGGTTTCAAAAAACAAATTCAGGAATTTTTCCATCCCAAGGACTTATAAAATTCCCAGGTTCAGATTTTAAATTAGAAAGTAGCGAAAGTAATAAAGAAGAAAATATTTTTGATATTTTTCTATCTGATGTTAATCCAGAAACCTCAGATGATTATTTTTGGGAAAACAAATCATATAAGGTTAACCCTTTAAGTCCTTTATAATTCAATCAGCAAAAAGCTTTTATTAAAATTTTAACAGAAGCAAAATGTTTATTTGCTAATTCTATAGAAGAATTAGGGAGCTGTGAGGTGTATAAACACGCAATTAGGTTGATTGATGAAAATGTAGCTCCTATTTATAAACGACCATATAGAATGTCAGAAAACGAACGCCAATTTTTAAGAACCGAAATCAGTAAGATGATAAAAGCAGGAATCATTCGAACATCTAAATCGGCTTGGTCTTCCCCTGTAATTGTTGTTCCAAAAATAGACGGAAATAAACGAATTTGTATAGATTATAGAAAGTTAAACGAAAATACTTTAACAGAAAGATGGCCACTTCCAAATATTACAGATGTAATTGATAGAATGAGGGACTCGAATTGGTTCACTGCACTTGATTTAAAGTCAGGCTACTGGTAAGTAAAAATGGATGAAAGTTCAATTCATAAAACGGCTTTTTCCACTACAGATGGTCATTTTGAATTTTTAAGACTACCTTTTTGCTTAAAGAATGCCCCAACAGACTTCTGTAGGATTATGCAGATGACCCTAGGCGACCTTCTTGGTCACATTGTGTTTCATAATCAAGTTAAAATGGATCCTGAAAAAATCAAAGCAATTGTTGAAAGAGCTCGACCAAAAAATTTAAAGGAACTACAAAGTTTTCTTGGATTACCTAACAATATTTCTTCAGGAGTACGACTTTGACGTCGTTTATAGAAAAGGCTCTGAACATGGAAATGTTGATGCAATCAGTAGACCAGTAATTGACTTTCTGATTTGTATGACAACAACACAAGTTTTAAATGATAAAATTATATTAGACGTGCGGGAAAATCCCAACTTAATCCACTTCATCCAATTTGGAAAACTTGTACCAGGTATTTCAAAAAAATTAGCAACAAATATTCAAAATTTGGCAAAAAATTATCGTTTTGAAAACAATAAACTTTTTATCCATAAAACTGGAAAATATTTAGAAGTACCAAAGCCAGAATTGCGGGCAGAAATTACTGAAAAGGCACACAATTTTGGACACTTTCAAACTGAATCCACATATCAGAGACTGAAAGACACATTTTATTGGAAAAACATATTTGATTATATAAAAAAATTTGTAAAAAAGTTCACTGTTTGCAATCGAAATAACAAAGAAATTGTAAAATACCATCCTGCACAAACAAGTAGCATTAGCAAAATTTTTAAACGTGTTATGATAGACCTTATTCTTGGTCTTATGGTATATTAGTAATAATTGAATTTGTAACAAGATTTTCGTTTGCTAAACCAATACGATCAAAATCAGCTAATGAAATAGCTTCTATATTAACTGAATATATTAGTATGTTTGGTCCATTTGAGGAACTTTTATCCGACCAAGGAAGGGAATCTTGTAACAATGTATTAGAAAGTTTAAAAACAAATTTAGGTTTTAAACATATCAAAACCTCAGATTATAATCCAAGAACTAATGGGATTACAGAGAGATTAAATCAGACTTTAGCAAATTGTTTAAGAAAACATGCTGAAGCCAATACTAATAACTGACATAAGTTCCATCCATTTTTTTTAATCGCATACCAATCGAGAGTTCATTCGGCTACGGGTCACACACCTTTTGAACTAATGTTCGGAAGGAAAATGATCCCATTTAATGATTATTCAACTGAAAAAGAAGATTCAAATGCTATCTTGGAAAGAAGTAAAGAAATTAAAAAACTATTTGAAAGTACACGTCCTTTAGCGCTAAAAAATTTAAAAGCATTTCAAGAACGCCAAATTAAAACACAGAATAAATCTACTAATATTGTTGAGAAACGAATTGACATTGGAAAAACTGTATTCTTAAAATGCGAAGGACTCCTTAATAAACTAGAACCAAGGTTCAAGGGACCATATAAAGTGTCAGGTCACACCAAACGTGGTAATTATATTATTAAGAATGCTCTTATCGAAACTTTAAAGGACTCTTATCCGAGACATAAAATTAAATTGGTGGAAGACGATTCGTCTCTTCCAGAAGAGAGTGCCGAAATTGAAAAAATTCAAAAGCATAAAATAATCGATAACGATAATCTTTATCTAGTAAAATGGAAAAATCTTCCATTATCGGAATCATCTTGGATTCCTGAAAAGTATTTTAACAACTTTAAACTAATAAACGATTATAAATCAGGATTACAATTCATTAAATCACAACGTCCAAAGCGAAAATATACATTAAACAAATCATATTTTATAAGCTTTTTATTTTGGTTTTGCATAATCCCTTCAATATTCACTGAAAATCTAAATATAATAAAAGGAATAAATTTAAACGGTAGTTTTTTGTTTTGTTCGCATTCTTATCATAGAAAGATTGTTGAATACGAATCACATATTGAATAAGTATTTTGAATTGAAATTTAACCAAAATGTTGTCAGTTCGAAAATAAACTAAATGTTTTAGGAAGAATGGAACACCAAATTTATGTAAATGGTTATCATTGCCTGATGAAAAAACATATTTTAGCTACATCCATGTCGTTTTGGGGTGAAAAATTTGAATCGCTCAGAACAGAACCTGTAAAACTAACTAACGATGAATGCAAAATAATGGTTTTTACTAAAAAATGCAGAGAATCGCCTATGAATTGTAATGCTGAATATTGTACCTATTATGCTAATCCAAAAGCAACATTTTCATGGTTAAATGAAAGAAAAAGCGAAACATTTTCTTGTTCTTTCTCACCAAAATTAATAACAGCTAAAAATCAATTTGATAATTTTTTCGGTTTAAAATGTCAAGCTAAAGATCTTTTTTGTTATCTTCATGATTCCATTATAATATGGGATAAAGCCATTTATCACGAATGCCCACTATACAAAATCACTTTGGAAGACTTCAAATATGATAAAGATAGTGATATTTTAATAAGTGAATCACATTTAGCAGTTCAAGCTTCCGGAATTCAAATAATTTGTAATGTCTCAGTCTTAAAAACAGTTAAAGGAATTTATCTGAGTAGAAAAACTAACCAAGATATAAATAACAAAGTACCTCAGAGTTCAAATGTAGAAGAAATGAAAGAATTGTTACTTGTTGACAATAGCTTTAGAGTTTTCGAAGATATAAAATAAAAAAAGGAATACTTTTTAATGAATGTTTAAATTTTAAATCGACACTTAACCTTTTTTCAAAAAATGAAGACAAATATCTTACACATTTTCTTAAAGATGGAAGTTCAATTACCTTCTACACTACTATAGGTACAATTTATAAAGCGGACTGTTTGTCTGTAAGCATACAATTATATCCGAAAAAATGGCGTGTACGTCTTCGTGTAAGTGTACTTTATACGAACATGGGCCCGAACTTGAACTAACAAAAAACTCGGATATTTACATGTACACGAACACGTATCCGAATTGAAACTCGGGTATTTACACGTACACGTACACGTTAACTGTCAAAAAAGCGTTTATAATGATCAAAATTCTAAATAAAATTCGAAACTGTATTTATTTAAATTTAAAAATTAAAGTAATTTAAATTTTTATTTAATTTAACGAAAAATAATTTATATAATTTACTGATTTATAATAAATCAATATTTACTCTCATCAAAACCTTTTCGATCAACGTTTCAGGATTCATGCTCATTGACCATTTATCACATGCTAATCCACAAATACTAAAAAAGTGTTCAATTAATGCACTTGAAGCTGGAATCGAAAAAACTTTTCTTGAAACGATGCTTAAATTAGGAAATTTATAACTCAACTCATTCCAGAATGCTTAAGTTGATTTTTGTAAATTTCTTCCGTCTTCAATAAAATCTAAATAAGAATCATATTCTACCCTGATTTGATTTAACTTATTAATTCTTGTAGAATCTGCAGGTGTTTGATATGGTCTAGATTTAACTAATCCTTTTAAAACTCTATTATCACTATTTTGATAGATTCTAACCCTCTGTTGGTTTGTTGTTCTAGAAACATCTTCAGGTGATTCAAAAATATCATTAAGAAAGAATGCCACTGTTTTTTTTAAATGATGCTTTTGCTCTTGTTCTGTATTCTAAGCCATATTCTTCAGTATACCACAATTCCAATTTGGATATATTAAGTAATGCAGCTGCCAAATATATTTATGAATTTATTTCGAAATCGAATCTTGTACGAATGGCTTTATTTAATTCTTCAATCAATTTCTTCCTTTCACCACGTTCGTTTGTCACAGAAAGTGATTCATTTAAAATTATGCATACTGATGGAATAATATCACCAATAGTCCAATCGGTTTTTTGTGACAAAATGGAAAATGTATAAAGTGGATACAGAATTTTTAAATAGGAAATAATCTTATCCTTTGAAGAAGGACATCGGTTATTGTTATTAGAGGTGTTATGCCTAGCAAATCCTACTTTCCTTTTCTACTAGTATGACGCTATAATTTAACCACTATTTAAACTTTTACATTAAAATAATTTGAACAGAATAAAAATTGGTTTACTAAAGTTAATCTTTTAATTATAAATCCCTAGTTTTTACAGAGGCACCTTTTTCAGATGCGTTGTAAAATGATTCCAACATTAAATAAGATGAAGACCACCTTGTTCCATTTTCACAACGAAGTTTGCATTTCTTATTTATAAAATCAAGCGAATTGATATTTGATCTTCTAATTGATGCTGCATAATTTGATAGCCGCGAAAGCATTTTACTTAACAATCTACATGATTTTATGGATGATCTTACTGCTGAGTTTATTTTGTGAGCGGCACATGAATACCGAGGAATTGAATTAGTTCCGATTTCTATATTCAAAAAATTAATCTGATCTGATTCTGTTTCATCTAGGTAATTCGAGTTTGGATTTTCGTCGCTATTAAGTAATTGATCGGTAAATGAACTTGTATTTAATTCTATATCTTTATTCTCTATTTCCTCATCGTCTTCTTCGACATGAACTTCTTCAATAAATATTACTTCATCATCAGCTACCTCTTGAATTTCTCTATCAATTTGAGAGAATGCATAAATTAGTTCAAATTCTTGATTTTCATTTCGAACTGAGTAATTTCTACTAAAATTGTCGTTTTGAGGAAAAAAAATATGATCATCAAATAAATCATTTTGATTTTGTCTGAAAAGCCTTAATAAAGAAGAACCTTGGTCACAACAAATACCAATAATTTTGCGCTTATCAAAATTGAAAGCATTAATGATACGTTCAATACACACTTTGATTGACTCAGCATTTGATGAACCATTTGTTGGAGTCATCCCAATTATTCTAATCTTTTTGGAATGATCATTTTTCACCATTGAGACAGTGAGAGCTAAATATTGTTCATTTGATCTATTTGACCATAAATCTGTGATAAGGCAAATTGATTTAGCCTCATTTAACATTTCTTCGAATGATTTGTTTATATTTTGAAGAAGTTCTGGAAGAATATTAGATTTAAAAGTTTGTTGAGATGGTATTTCAAAATTTAACATCTTTCTCAAATAAGGATTATCTAATTCTTTCATTCCAGTTGAGGACGTCAAAAAATATTTTGCTAAATCAGATAAACTATTGTCTAAATTCCATTTTCTTGAATTTCTGTGAATATGTTTTAGGTAACTCTTTAGCCAATTGTCTAAATTTTTGTGACGCTTTTCTAAATGCTTTTTCAAATTACCAGATTCTCCTAACTTGGCTTTATATACTATATCACACTGAAAACATTTAAATTCAATTGATCTCTTTGGTTTTGTTTCGAGTTCGGTAACAAAATCAAAAAATTTTAGAATTGCCGAATATTTAATATTTTTACCATTAATTCGAATTATTTTCTTTTGAAATACATCATTTAAACCATCATTAATCAACCTGTCAAGTCTGACCTGAACTTAATTAATAATTAAATTAATAAAACTCACTTTTTTCAAAGTTTAAAGCCTCCATTATATAGTACTATAAGCATTTAAATGAAAAAAGATGCAAAATTTTTCAACATAAAAGAAACTCTATCTTATACATGCTTTAAAAAAATTTAATTTATTTTCTTTCTTCACATTACGATTTAAAAGAAAAAAAAAGTTTGAATATTTTTAAAAGTATCGAATTTTTGAAATCGAAAAAATAAGTTCAATATTTTAAGAACATTTATTACCAGGATACAATAACCACATTTTAATTTTTAATTTTACTTAATTAAATAAAATATAATTACCTTCTTCAGTAAAATGAAATTCATTATTTTCAGTCGTTTGACTAGATGGTTGAGTTGTTTGACTAGATGTTTGGCTTGATTCTTCATTTTCAGAATGAAAGCTATTCGATGAATTTTCTGGAGCTGAATTCGATTGAGCATTATTATTGCGATTTGAATTTCTTGTTCGTCTTGGTGGCATAATTTAATTAGTTTTTCTATCAAAAAGAAAAAAAAATTGATTTAAAAATTGTTTTTTTTTTCTTCAAAAATAAATTTTTCCAAAATTGTAAACTTAGAAAAAAAATTTTAATTATAATTTTAAATAATTGAAAAAATAACATAACAAAATTCATAGAAAATTTGGTGATTTAAATTTTTAAAACAAAAAATTTATATTTTTTTTTGCTCGGATATTTAAAATATAAGATTTTTCAACAAGAAACGTGTACGTTTACGTGTAAATACCCGAGTTTCAATTCGGATGCGTGTTCGTGTACATGTATCTACACCAATTCTTGCATAATATAAACGAGGTGATAACATAAATCTATCGTTTAATAGAAAAATCAGGACTCCTGGGAATTATAATAATTACAGTCGCAGCATTCATGAGTTTAATTTTTATTTATGTTATAATAAAATGCAACTCTCGCTTATACAAATGTAAAATTAAACGTCGTTTAAATAATAGCTTAAACAAGCGAAGTAGTGCGGAAACGAAGCCAGCAGATGTGCTGATTCAATAAATATTGAAACAATTATATTTTTGTTTATAAATATGTGTTAAAAAAAAAAAAAAAAAATAAAAGAGAAAATTAATATTTTACTTTCATATCTCACAATATAGAATGGAACATTTTGAATCAATTAAGAAAATTATAAATCTTCAAGAGTTCGCATCTAAAGAAGAAAACAAATGGATACTTGACGAATGGAAAAAACTAACATTTAACCAAAAAGTAATACTTATAAAACAAAAATATCCAAACCTGTCGATAGATAATGTTAAATCACAAATTAATTTAACAAATATTATGGTCAACGATGCAGAAGATTTCATCAAGAAAAACGATAAAAACAAACAACTTAGAAAACAAATAAGAGAACAGGAAGCAAATGAAGATAGTAGATTTATTTTATAAAGAAGCAATTAATAATCATTTTATTTATTCAATTAATTAATTTTCAATTATATTTTTTTTGTCAAACTGAAGTTCTAAAAATTGAGTTCATCGAGGACGATGCAATCTTAAACAGGGGGATATGTTACCCTGAATAATCACTTATTCATCAGCCTGTCAACTGATGCACAAAGATAAGTAAGAATTATACTTGTCACATATCTCAGAAGTTAGACGCTTCGAAATGCTGACATATACATTAAGCACTAAGCTCACATCTTGAGTTAATTATAAGCTCGTGTTCTTGACACAAGCATAAAGGTATAAATAAGAATTCCATTCTTAGGACTTCATGACGTTCAATATCTTAAATAAAGCTTTTAAAGATTGAACATTGTTTAGTATAAACCGGTTACAAATATCCGAGTTTTTTTTTTAGTTCAAGTTCGGGCACATGTACGTATAAAGTACACGTACACGAAGACGTTCACGTCATTTTTTCGGATATAATTGTATGTTTACAGACAAACAGTCCGCTTTATAAATTGTACCTATAGTAGTGTAGAAGGTAATTGAACTTCCATCTTTAAGCGAAATAGAAATTTTGACGGATACACGCAATGAGAATACTTCGCAGTGCTTTACAGATCAACCTTTTATTTTTAATATAGAATAAAGAATTCGTCAAAAACAGGATTTTTAACTTATAACAATATTATTAGGCAAGTATCTAATCTTGTACTTTGTAATAGAGTCATACAATATATACAATTAGTAAACCAAAACTACACTATAGTTAGAAAAAATTTTCGATCTAATGTGTACCTAATTCAAAAATTCATTTTTTTAGTTTTGATTACTTGGGAAATAAGATAAAAGAATTAAACGATCATCATAATCCTCTATTGCTTGATGGAATAGATCTTCTATCAACGTTTCAAGAAATAGTAAATCATGAAATGTCGGCTAGTACTTGGTATTCACATTCGTCAGACACTTCTAATATCAAAGCGAACGTCATCGAAACAAGAATGGAAATAAAGAATGGTTTAAATTTGATTTTTATGAAAACATTTGGAATTATTCTGTTAGTCTTTAATAGTATTTTCATATTACTTCTTTTTTTCCTAGGATGCAATTTCTGTGTCAAATGTTTCCCATACTGGACATTAAACTCAGAGAAAAATAAATTTTCTAACAATTTAGAAGAACAGCGAAAATCTGAATTTAGAGAAAATCAAAATTTTACGGGTAATTTTACGGTGTGAAAATAACCGTTTCAACTATTTAAATTAACCTAATCAATTTTCACAACTTATCTAGATTTTATCTTTATGTTTTTATGAATCATTTATCATATGTCATAAATCTTTATAACCGATTTAATTCACAACTTATCTTTATTTAAATTCTTTATGATTAATGACCTTTTTAAGTTACAACTACTGAATATAAATAGAAGTTGTAATTCTTAAAAAGGAGAGTTTTTTAACTTGTATTTTTCCTATTTACTTTAAATTAATAATAAACGTTTATTCAACACGATTTTGTTCTTTGTCTTCTCTCTATCTCCTCTGAAGTTAATCGAAGGTATTCAGGCCAAATTCCCTAGACTAACAAGTTTGCAATAGAAAAATTTAAATATTTTTCGCTGTAGGTCATTGTAAGTAATTGGAATTTAAATTTTAGTAAAAAATTCTGATTAAAATCATTTTTTTAAGTAAATTGGTTTTAGGGTTAATATTTTTATATTAAATATAAATTTTATAAAAATCAATTAAAGATGAATTAAAGAAAGAATATTTGTTATTTTAAAACATTTTTGATAATCATAAGCACATCAAGTTAAATTAAAAAAAGCAAAATTTATTAAATAAGATATAGTTAATTATTTTCAGACTTGGGCAAAAGTTATCAAGTCAAAGTCAAGTCAAGGCAAATGACTTGACTTTGAAAAGACTTTAAAATGACCTTTTTTTTGACTTTTGCCCAAGTCTGATTATTTTTTAATCAGTTTTTGATTATGATCATGAATTTTGAATTGTAAGTTTGGCAAAAGTATTTACCTTATTTTTATTGTAATCATTAGTTCAAGTTTAAAAATTGCAATAGAAAAATTTAAATTTTTTTCGCTGTAGTTCATTGTAATTATAATTTAAATTTTGGTAAAAAATTCTGATTAAAAACAATTTTTTAAGTTAATTGGTTTTAGGGTTCATATTTTTATATTATTTTTATATTTTAAATATTATAATTATTAAGAAAAATTAGTCCCCCGTTGATTACACAGATCAAATTTTGCCAATTTGTCTTCCAAGTCGAAATTTTGATTTTTCTAATCAAATGGCATGGGCTACTGGTTGGGGCACCTTGTCTTCAGGAGGATTTTCTTCAATTATCCTAATGGAAGTTGAAATGCCAATTTTGAGCGAATCTGACTGTAGACTAAAATATTTTCAATCAAATAACTTGTTGATAAATACCACAAATTCAATATGCGCTGGTGAAAATGGTCAAGGAAAAGATACTTTTCAAGGAGATTCAGGAGGTCCATTGGTTGTAAAAGTAGGAGAAAACTGACAATTAGCAGGAATTACGAGTTGGGGATTTGGTTGCGGTGATGGTGGTGTTTATACAAAGACTAGTTTTTTTATTAATTGGATAATAGAAAAAACATCTTTTTCTTCTTCCTTTTTCTCTACATCATCTTTATCAGATGGATGAGGTTGAAAAAAACATAAAAAAGTGAAAACCTAAAAACAACACATACATACAACATATATAAAAGATTGCAAAATATGATTTTTAAACAAGTGAAAATGCACGATAAATAAAATCAAAAAGTTAAAATAACATAAAATAAGTGAATCTTAAAGAAAAAACAGAAGTTGAATTTATTTCAAAAAAAGCTGCGAGAAAGTGAAAAAAACTTTTAATTAACGCGCGATCTTGGCATCAGTATCACCAGTGATCTCAAACCGGGTGAGCAAGCTAAACGTGCGGCGGCAAAAGCAACGATGATGGCATGTCTCATCAAGAACACCTTTAACCACTTCTCACAGTACTTGGTCAATTTGCTTTATAAATCATTCGTTCGACCTCACCTTGAGTTTGCGGTAGCAGCCTGGAACCCGTACCGACGTGGTGACATTGACGTACTCGAAAAGGTCCAGAGGAGGTTCTCCAAGCTTGTGCCAAAGCTCAAATCGAAGCCGTACGTGGAGAGAAGAGAGGCCCTCGGATGGACGACACTTGAAGACCGACGTAAGCGCGGCGATCTCATCCAGCTCCATAAGATTCTGCATGGACACGACCGATTACATTTCGTAAATGGCATCCAAATATTGGCATCAAATGGACTGGACAGTCCAGCGGGTCGTACCAGAAATAATCATCTTGCCATAGAGAGGCAGCTGGTGTTCGTCATAATTTTTTCTTTAACCGTACAGCCGGATACTGGAATTCACTTGATCTAGAGACAAGGATTACCGTATACACAAACAAGTTTAAAAACAGATAGACAAATTACTCAAACCTTTTTGAAACAAGAATAATTAAATTTTTATTAACATAATCTTTTATGACATATCTTAAAATCAGTCAGCTACCATAGCTAGGCTAGATATAGCATTGCTCCGCAGTTAGTCTGATTAAGCTTTTATTATTATCATAATTATTATTTTACTTAACTTTATTTTTTATATATTGCTAATAAACTAGTCGTAGGCTATTATAGCAGGACGTAAACTGTCGTCACTGCTAGAGGAACTTCGTTCCTCAATAGCATTATATACTACTACTACTAATTCTACTAACTGTATGTCCTGATAATAACGACCAGCACCAAATGCGAACATCGTAAAAAAAGAAAAGCCGGTGCTTGGGTTGACAGCACTTTGTAGTACAGCATTCCACTTTGAAACCACTCTGTTGGTCAGAATGCTGTACTGCAAAGTTCTGCCAACTCAAAGACAGTTAATGGCTTTAAAGCGGATATCGACAGAGAAGTGTTTGAAATTGAACAAAGAAAGAAATGAAAGACTGCCACAGCTTTTATAGAGCTAAATGCAGGAAGGTGTTAGTATAGATTTCTATACTGAAGTCTCATAATTACTACTACTACTACTAAAAAAAACATAAAAAAAGTTTAAAGACATAAATTATGTGACTCACACATAAGTAGAATTTTATTTTTATAAAAAAGTGAAAAAAACCCAATCTTATTTTAATAAAGAGCTATTAACACATAAATTGATTTTGAATTAATTTTATATTATTAGTAGAAGAGTCAAAAAAACATAAAAAAATTGAAAAAAAAAGTGACTTATACATAAAGTTATTTTTACAAAAAATGAATTAATCTTTTTCATGCCAAGCGACGGCTTATTTTTTATGATAGTAAGTCCTATAGGTCATCCATTTTGAGAGAATTTCAGCTCGACAAAAAAATTGTTTTCAAATTGCTTTTGAAATGCCTATGAAATTATTTTTCTTTTTCGTTTTTTTGGAAGCTTTAATATTATCTTCATCTTGGTCACTTTCATCTTCATTGTCACTTTCTTCTGGTTCAAGTCTTTTTAATTCAATATTTAATAAATAATATTTTGAATTTCGAACATAAATAATGTTTGTTAGGAAAATTGGTATTGTGAATTTCAAATACAAATTGAACAAAAATTCTTCATTATTTAATAAATTAAAATTTATAATAAGTTAATAAAAAATATTAGAAAAAATGCTGCAACAAAGTGCTACATACTTTGTTGCGCCTTTTTTACTTAAAATAATTTTATTTTTGTAAAAAACAAAGAATTAATAAGATTTAAATAGATTATTTATTTGATTTACTAAAAAAAAAAGAAAAAAATTTTTACCGTAAAAATTTCATTTTTGTAAAAAAGGTGTTACAAAGTATGTTACACTTTATTGCAATATAATTTCTAGTATTTTTCATTTAATTTAAATTTTAAAAAATCAAAAAATGAAGAATTTTTGTTAAATTTGTATTTGAAATTCACAAAACCGGAAAAATAATTATTAAGAAAAATAATTTATGACTTTATTAATTATATTAACTAGTATAATTGTATTAATACCAATTAACTGTTTATTTTATTTGTTTATCTCACTATTAAAAAATTTAATATAGACAAAATTAATTTTGATAAAGCACAATTGCAAATTTGACTTTAGGCTCTTGGTTTTGAATTTTTAGCGTTGCCATTTGATTTAAAAGCTGGTCATAAAATGGAAAAATCTCAAGCGTGTCCCAGCGTAATTCAAAGTTGGAATTTTAAAAAATTTTAGAAAAAAGATGAAAAGTAACCATTCATCTACCTCAGACTTGGGCAAAAGTCAAAAAAAAAAGTCATTTTAAAGTCTTTTCAAAGTCAAGTCACTGACTTGACTTTGAAATTTTCGGAAGTCAAGTCATTTGACTTGACTTTAATTTTTTTTTTTAAAGTCAAGTCATTTGACTTGACTTTAATTTTTTTTTTTAAAGTCAAGTCATTTGACTTGACTTTAATTCTTTTTTTTTAAAGTCAAGTCAAATGACTTGACTAGAAAATAAAATTTTTTTTTTTTTTTTAATTTTTAAATAAAATTTTTTTTTTATTTTTAATTTTTAATTTAATTTAAACTAAGCTTCAATTGAATTTTTATAAGGCTGCTTTTTTTAAAAAAGGATATTGGTCAATTTGGATAGAAATTCAAATAATAAAAATATTAAATTAACTTAAATTTTTATAAGAAATGATACAAGGGTTTTCGCTAATTCACGTTACATATACAAAAGGTTAAATTACGAAAAATCACGTAAAAACAAAGATACCAAAAAATTTCAGTTTTAACTTTTTTCATGAAGATAAAAAATTAAAAGAAAAAATCATCGATTTTTACGTACTCAAAAAACGAAATTTGAAACGATAAAACTCAGTAAAATAGGGAAAATTTTGGAAAAAATGTGTTAAAAAAAAAGATGATTTTAATGCTTTATTTTTAATAAATTTAATTAATTTAATTTTTATTACATCATGTGCTAAATTTTTATTTTATCACTTCATTCCATTCAAAATATATACGAATTTAAGATTTTGAACTGAACTTTTTGAATGAAACTTCACAATGCTGACAAATACTTGGAAATTAAAGATTTATTTCATTTAATTTATTAAGCTAATATTCAACCATGGATGAAAAAATATATTTTTTGAATCGCCATGCTAATGAAGAAAATGAAGAAACTTTTGAATAAGCTAAAAATTCATTAAATAATAATCCTTCGGCTTTAAAAGCTAAAAAAAATAAAAAACTATTCATTCAAAATATTAAATATATTATTTTTTAAGGTTCTACTCATATTTTTTTTTTATTTTTCAACTTTATCTTATAAAAAGTTAATTGAAATTTAAAATTACGGGAAAGTTTTTAAGTTAAAGAAATAAATTCAATTAAAAAAAAAACAAATTTTAATGTCTTTATAGAAAAGCTAATTATTTAATTGTTTTAATACATAATTATAACCTTTAATTCAGATTATAAACTTTTTCCAAATTTTTCCACATTTTTATCAGAATTTTCCAAATATAACTAAATTTTGCCTTTTCGAAATTCGTTTTTTACATAGATTTATGTATTTTTTTTTAATTAACTAAAAGAAGTTAAAATTGCCTATAAAGGGCATTTTTATATGTAATTTTTCGTTTTAGAATAACTAAGTGAAATTACCAAATCCCTAGCATCAAATCAGTACAGTAGTTCTATGATTTAAGGAACTAAGTTAAAATATTTATTCACTTTTTTATTCTTTAGTCTCAGTTTCTTATTCTACTAAAAAATATGGACTGTCTGATATCAAATAAAATATTTTTTTTTATGAAAATAAAAAATCAAGAAAACACAAAAAAACTTAGATTTTTTTATATTTTCAATTAATAATTTTTATTAATAGAAAGGATATTTTCCAGAATCTGGTTTTTTAATATCTCATTTGGCAATATATTAATGCAGTCCCCGTAATATTAATGAGGTTCTTAAAGTGTCCATTCTCAAAGATTTTTTTAAACTTTATCTGTGCTATTATTAAATGTTTTAAATAACACAAGATTTGCAATTTTAAAGCATATGGAATTTATCTTTGAAGCTTTTAGGTGATCTTCAAGAAATATCCATCTTTTTCATTCAGGATTTCTGTTCGAAATGTATTCTAGAGAAAATGTAATATAAATCTCAAAAAAAATATAACTGAATCTGTACTTTAGTTAAAGATTTTCTTTAAATTTTAAACACCCTCTATATTAGTGTTGGGCATATTTTGTCCCGAGTCGACTCGACTAAGCTTCTTTTTCCAGTCGACTCGAAAATATTTTTTTAAAAATTAAATTGAGAAGAAAAGTTATAAGTTGTATTTTTCTACATAAATAACAAAGAAACTGCAAAGTCGATTTAGCTAAGTGGTTGTTTAATTTTTCTCGGCAATAGGGTCCTGGATCGATCCTCAATGGAAAAAGATCAATGTAAATTTTAAAAAACAATTAAGTTAAATAATTAATATTAGAATTCGATAGTTGAATAGATAAAATATTTAAAAAAAAGCAGAAAACAAAAAAAATTTTTTGGTTAAAAAAAATTAAATTTAAAAGAAAATATTTTTTTGAAGTCGAGTCGAGTCGACTTAAAAATTAACGGAGTCGATTCGACTCGACTTTGAAAAAAATTTAGTCGACTCTAGCCGATTCCCAACACTACTCTTTATATAAGTAAGTCAATTTATTTTTATCAGCCACAATTTGTTTTATTAAATTTTATATAAAAGATTTATTTTTTATCCGGATCTGTCTTTTAGGACTCTAATCCAAGCAAAGATAATCTGTCTTTTAAGTACCCGAAATCCGGATCCGTCTTATAGGTTTAACAATTAAAATGGTTCTTGTGACGGAATTCGAGTGCTTGAAAGTTGTTATTTTTATTTATCAGTTTATACAATAAGTAGTCATGGTCTAAAAGAAAGAGTACATAATTTAATTTTTAATTCATTCATTTTTAAAATGCAAATTTTACAATCTAATAAGACATAATCATTTGGAATCGAAAATTTCTTTTCATAATTTTTAAGCATTTTTAAGCAATCATTTTCAATTAACAAATAATTTAAATTCAGATATTATTTAATAATTTATCTAAAGAAATAAATCACGCACAAACTGAAAAATGTACAAGTATAAAAAACAATTAAAAATAAATCAAATGAAGCGAGAAATTGAATTTAAAAGTATAAATTGATCTTAAAAAATGTAAGAAGCATTTTGATTCATTAATATGAAGAAAGCAGTAATAGAGAGAATTCATTTTGAAATTTTATTTTCCTTTTTTTTATTGATACAGGTAACACAATCGAATTAAATCTAATTTTATCTAAAATATTTTTAATATTATTCCCAGGTATCTTTTGGATTGAATACTAATTCAGCAAAGGACGTTTCAACTTTTAATTCTCCTGAATGTGGCAGAAGAATAAATGAAATTAGAGGAGAAAGACTGAATAAAATTGTAGGTGGTCAACAAGCAGTTCCAGAAGATTGGGGATGGCAAGTTTCTTTAGAATATTTAGGTTTATTTACATGTGGAGGCTCTTTAATAAATACAGAATGGGTAATTACTGCTGCTCATTGTATTGATCCATTGAACAATCCATCGTCTTTTACAATAAGACTAGGTGTTCATAATCGCTTAAATCCAGAAGATCATTCCACCTCAAGAACTGTGTCTGAATTTATTATTCACCCATCATATGATAATAAAACTGAAGAAAACGACATTGCCTTAATGAAATTAAGTGTAAGTATACAAAATACTCTATCAGATTTTCAACTATTATGAAAAATAAATCTAAACAACTATCAAATTTGATAATGGAATAACTTTCGATTAAAAAATTAAATCATACATTTAAAATTAATGTTTAAGCCAAGTACAATTTTATTAAGATTAAATAAATTTTTTTAGCCTTATAATTTTTAAATGTGATTCAATTTTTTTCTTTATTTTCCTTAAGACAAGTATCAATTTATTTTCCTTTATTATTAACTTATTATTTGTTTTAATAAAAACCACAAGCAAAAAGGAATCAAAACGGAAAAGACAGAAAAATATTGCGAACAAAAATATTTAGTAGATTCAATTTTTTTATAAATTATTAGTTTAATTTTTTATTTATACAATATTTAGCTTTTATATAAAAAAATTAAAAACAAATTAATAAAATGGTAAATTTTTGAGCAAGCTTTAAGATTGGAATGTCTTTAAAGAATGAAAATTTTTTGGAAATATTAACCAGATTTTAATATTAAATTATAATTTAAAAAGTTTTTTTAATTAAAAAGTTGTTTTAATTAAAAAAATCAATTTAATTCTTCGTCCATTAATGAAATACTATACTATATATTAAGAAAAGTTTTTCGGAAAATATTTAGTTATGCAATTGTGTATCTATTCTCAAAAAATTAATTAAAATAAAATCAATTTATTTTATAAATGTTACTTTTAATTTTTAAAATGCTTTTGCTAATAGTAAAATTACAGAAAAAATATAAAATTGTTTTTTATAAACTAAATAAATCATAATTAGTTTTTTTTCAATTTTTAATTAATAAATTTATCATTTGCTTTTTTTTTAATTCTGCACTATGAGATATTTTCAAATCACTATCATAATTCTTAAATTTTTTTTTATCAATTGAATTTGATAAATAAAAAACATCACCAAAAATATAAAAGTTTTTTTTTTCTCCTATAATATATACACTTTTCAATAGTTGTGAGGAAAAAAACACACATTTTCATGCGACGTTTAATGGTTTCAATTATTTAATAAATTTTATTTTTTAAAAAATTTATTAAAAAATTAAATGTATTTAAATTGTACCATTAACGACTACTTCATATTTATTGATTTATTATTATTGTTATGTATTTAAAAAATTACGCCAGATTCTGCGATAAAAAAAATAAATATTAAAATATAAAATTATAAAAAAACATTATTTTTGTAAAAAAAAAATTAGACAAATATTTTTCTCGAATTCAAGTACAAGTGCATTAATTTTTTTTATTTTTTAATTAGTTTATTTTTTGATTTAAAATTTTTCTTCCAGCCACCGAAAAATTCAAATTTACATATTTTTAATTAAACAAAAAGAATTTTATTGTTGGAATAAAAACTCAAAACCATTACAGGACATCTTAATTGAAGCATCATTAAATTCGCACATTTTGTGGTATTCCAGGAATTTTATTTTTTATTTTATGTCCTAAAACGTTTTATAGATAACCAAGAATTCTGAATAACTTGAATTGGTTTATTTTGCCAAAATCTCGATTTTCCATAGTTCGAATTGCAATATGCATGATTGGTCTTAAGCTAATTTATTTCAAAATAATAGAGCAAAAAAAAGTATAAAAATGTTTTTATGGACAAACTAGTCAAGTCTTTTTATCTAATTTAACTGTAAAATTTCTTCCATGGTTTAATTCACATTTAATTTCAACATTTTATTATTAATTTTTTACAAAAAATTTAATAAAAATTGATCTAAGTATTTGATTTATTTTTATTTTTTTTAAATCAATTATACAAATGTTTAAAAAAAAATGCGTCATACCAACTTGTTTAAACTCATCTGAAAATAAATTAAAACGCGTTGGTCTATACGTTCTTTGGCAAATTTTTTCCATTTAAAAACGTCACGCTCTTTTTGCGTTTAAACGCGATTAAATAAAATGAAAATCGCATTTAAACAGGCGTAATTTTCAATTTATCCCCTTCAAAAGGTTTGTATACTCTAGAAATCGATGAATATTATAAATTTGAATTAATAATTTATTAAGAGAAAAATATTTTATTATGACCTTTTTTAAATAAAAATGAGTTAATTTTAATTAGTTGGTACATTTCATAAAAATAAAAGGTTTTTAAAATAAAAACTTAATCAAAGAAAATTATTCTATGTGTATTGAGTATTATTTTATTATTGTATTGATAATCTTAATAAATAACTAAATAGCTTTGAGAATAAAACGCATTTAATTGGCACAGATTATGCAGACTTTCGCAGTAGGTGACACAAAAGTTTTTTCACTTTATTTCATCTCAAGAACAAGTTTTGGATCTGAGGACGTTAAAATTTTTTTTTTTGTATTTGGAAGTTTTGTATGAAATTTTAGAATGTCACCCACACTAAATACAAGGTCTGTGTAGAAAAGTGAGGTAGAAAATAATAAATAAATACCATTTTCTTTTAAGAATTGATCAAGTTCAGCATCTAATCTTGAATTTCTCTTGAAATTAAAATAAAGTAAAAAGGTTTATGGTCATCACAAAATTTTATAATTTTTCTAAATATATTGATAAATCTTATTTAAAAAAAGTTCATAAATATTTCTTTAAATTAGGCTCATTCATAAGGGAATAAAATTTACAAATTAGTATTTATAAAAATAAAACCATATGATCTTATCAGATTTTGTTTAAAATAAAATAATCTAATTATTTATTTATAAAATCTTATTTACCAATATTTACCTGCTTTTATATCTAAAAGATATCGATTTATTTTTCTTATCCATTTTTTGAAGAATATTTATTTAGGCGATACATTAAATTCATCAATTATGATATGATACAATTTACATAACTAATTTTTGGATTGTATGAAAAAAGGGCAAATTGAAGTTCATGATCAAACGTAAATTTCAAATCAAAATTTGTAGTTTTTGATTTAAATAAAAAGGTCTTTTTTATAAATTTTTTGATAATAAATGACTTAACTTTATTTAACATAATTTGTTTAATCTTTAATTACAGAGTTTTACTTTAAACCGCAGAAAGGTTAATTTACATCATCTCACGTAATTTTAAATCAAAAAATGTAAAATTACATAAAATTACATCAAAATTAGAATGTAATAAAATGTGAGCTTACGTAAAATGATCGAAAATTACGTAATATTACGTTAATTTAAGTAAAACTTAACAAAAATGCTGACGGCCAAAAAAGTCAAATTTTTCGAACAAAAATTTGATTATTTTTAACATTTTTTCAACTTATAATTTTACATTTTATTACATAACACAGAATAATGTTATAAACTGTAAAAAAAGGTAATTTTTTGTAATAGAATTAAATTTTCACTAAATTCACTGGTTATGATGTTTCTTGTTTCATTTTAAATGCTTATACTTTATTTTTCTTTTTATTAAAAGACAATTTCTTTTTTTTAAAAGGGTTCAAAGGTATTTACAAACAAAAACAAATCCCAAATCTTCTAAACTAATCTTCAAAATACATTTATTAAATCTTTATCATAAATCGCCAAAATCTAAAATTAGTTATTCAAATCGTTCATCGCCCACTTAAAAAAAGTGACATGAATATTACTAAGATAATTAATAATATTATCTTTTAAAATTTACAATGAAATATTTTTATTAAAGTAATTTTTTTTTTAATTTTTATTTTAAAATTTGGTTGTTTCAGGAATCACATCTTTGTGCTAAATAAAAATTTTACAAAAATCTATTAAAGATCAATTAAGGAAGAAGATTCGATATACTTTTATATTTTTTGTAATTGAAATAATATATAATCAATTTTAGATCTTGTAAATGAATTTTAATTTGGCTGTTTTATTTAATTTCAATTCGATATAATGAAAATATATTAAAAAGTTGTTTGTCTTATTTTTTAATTGTAATTCACAGTGCTAAGTTTAAAATTGAATATTGCTTTTTTCTTAAATATTTTAATGATTTAAAAAATTTAGACACCCGTTGGTTACACAGATCAAATTTTGCCCATTTGTCTTCCAATTGAAAATTTTGATTTTTCTAATCAAATGGCATGGGCTACTGGTTGGGGTACCTTATCTTCAGGAGGATTTTCTTCAATTATCCTAATGGAAGTAGAAATGCCAATTTTGAGCGAATCTGACTGTAGACTAAAATATTTTCAATCAAATAACTTGTTGATAAATACCACAAATTCAATATGCGCTGGTGAAAATGGTCAAGGAAAAGATACTTGTCAAGGAGATTCAGGAGGTCCATTGGTTGTAAAAGTAGGAGAAAACTGGCAATTAGCAGGAATCACGAGTTGGGGATTTGGTTGTGGTGATGGTGGCGTTTATACAAAAACTAGTTTTTTTATCAATTGGATATCAGAAAAGACATCTTTTTCTTCTTCTTTTTTCTCTATATCATCTTCATCGTCATCTTCATCATCACCTTCATCAAAAACAACAGATTTTTCTTTGGAAAACTTAACAATCTTCGAATTCAGTGAATTTTTTCAAATAAATGATTCTGAATCATCTTCTCGCCTAGTGCCTGATCACCTCCGTCAATCTACAATTGATCAAAATTTAGAACCACTGTATGAAAAATTTCGCCAAATCTTGGGCTCATCAACTGAATTTCGGCTTAAAGAGTAAATAAAAATTAATCAATTTATTTTTTAAAAATTTTCAATTTATTTACAAAGGATTTCTAATGGTAGTTATGATCTTTTTATAATAGTAAAAAGAGAAAGTGGAACCGGCTTAAACTTTATTTCAACCGAAATATCCTCAATTACTAAAAAGATTGGAGAAAATAAGCAAGAGCTTATTTCGACTCTTCCATCAACTATTAAATATTCTTTTGAAAATTCTAAAATCAAATCATTTGGTATAATATTAGATAAATCCTCTTAGTTATTATTTCTTTTTTTAATTTTTAAAATTTAGCTAGACAAATAATGATAGAAAACGGTGTAAGAATAATATCAGAATGTGACCAAAATTTAGCTTCAGAAGATATAAGTTGTGTAAAAACAACATTTTATAGCAATGGAACAATTGTAAATGGAACATCTTTTACCTTAACTGGAGTCACAGTAGAAAGTCAAGATTCCACTACTGAGCCGAATTCTAATGGAATTTCATCAAGTCCATCATCAAGCTTATCATCATCACCAACTTCATCAAATAGATCAAACAATACTTCCATAAATTCAGCATCATTTTTAAATATAAAACTGGCTTTTGCTTTTCTAATTGGATTAATTAAATCCTTAAATTTTCCTTAAATTCCTACTTACAAGAAAATTATGTGTGAGCTCCTATCATCCTTTTCACTTTCTAACTTTTTAATTATTAATAAATTTTTTTTGAAGAATTTTTTTAATTTTTTATATCTTTGATTCGAATAGCATCATTTATAGCCTCATATTATCTTTTTAGCAATTATTTCTATTTGGCTAGTTTAGTCAGTGGAAAACCAAAAAAAATACATTAAAATTTTATTTAAATTGTGAAATTTTTAAATTTTAATATTTTTTTGTATTCAAGACAATAGCGGTCATTGACATTTTTTATATTTCCAATGTAATTTATTCTACTTGATTGAATTTTAATAAAATATTTAGCAACAGTTGGGCATGTTGAAGTTTATGATCAAATGATCAAATGCTCAATTAAAAAGTAAGCATAATAATTTCTTAAATTAACGAAATGATTTTTTTTTATTGGTAATGATTTAACATATAATGCTACAGTCTCAAAAAATAATTTTGAGTTGATCATAAAATAAATGGATTAATAATCGATTTTTAGAATTTAAAAGAGTACAAAATCCGAATGACAAAAAACTTAACTTCGCAAAGATATTTTGATTAGAAAACCAAATAATATTTTATGTTAAGAAAAATATTTATTTATTTGCATTATTAACTTTACTAAAAAATCAAAAATAATCGATCATTTTAGTTAATTTTGAACATACTGTTAATTAAAAAATTTTTTTTTTTTGAAATTTTAATGTAACAAACTATGTTAATCAATGTTACATCAAGAATATCATAAAATTCTACCTAAATCTTCAGGAAATTTATTATTAAATATAAAATGAGCAATTTGATATACAGTTTTGATCATAAACTTCAACATGCCAACAGTTGAGCTTGGATTTTAATGATAATTAAAATTAAAGTTTATAGTTTCAGGACATAATAACGAACAGTCCAAAAAAAACAACACAAAATCAAGCAATTTAAATTTAATATTAAACTAATATTCTTTCGTAGCCATAGAAATAATTTTCTAAATAATTTTGAGACAATCTTGATTCTCCAGAAATTTATGCTTCATTTTCATGGTGACAACTGCAAATACTCTTTCTTCTTTCAAAATCGGTTTACATATTATTGTTAACCTATTCCTATTCCTTCCAAAAACAAAATTTCTTTTATTTTATTTTGATTTAAAAGGGGAGTGTTTTACCTGTCTCATTCAAATAAAATTCTTAACTCACTACATCAATGGCTAGTTTCGAATATATCAAGAAAAGAGAAAAATTTTGTCATATAATGATCCTTATTGCCGAAATGGATATTTTACATTTTTACATTTTTGAGAGAAAAAAAAATCTCAAAATCAAAAAATCTAAAAAAATTTTCATTCAAGAAAAGTAATAATAAATTCTCAATTACTTAAAAAGAGATTTTCAAAAAATTATCCTTGGTTTTTACATTTAAATTTTTCTAAAACTCTTTTTTAAGTAATTGAGAATTTATTATTACTTTTCTTGAATGAAAATTTTTTAAAAAATTTTTGATTTTGAGATTTTTTTTTCTCTCAAAAATGTAAAAATGTAAAAATATAAAAATGTACAATAATTTTCATTTGCCTATTATGGTTGTGGTAATTTTCGACACAGGAGGACCCCGTTAAGTCAATTTAATAGTTTGGGACAGGATTATTATTAAATAGGTATTTATATTAGGGTTGTTAATCGAAATTTTTTATTTCGAAGTTTTTTCAAAATTATTTCACTTGAAGTTTTTTTCCAAACCTTGAAAATATTTTTTTTCTAATTGAGTAAAAAAACCTTCAAAATTTTTTGTAAAGTTTGAAAAAATTAAGCCGTGAAATTTCAAATTTTCTTATTGTGTAGTTTATTAAATTGAAGAAATTAATTTAGCATAAAAAAATTTCGACATTAGAAAATCGATTTATAAATAAAGGAATTCATAATTTAAAAATTTCTAACTTGAAATAATTAAATTGTATTGAAAAATGAAAAAAATTTAAAATTTCTTTTCATAATAAAATTGGCCGTATTTAAAGCAGACGGTTCCATTCGATTTCTTTTTGTTCATTTTTAACTAAACCTGCATTGCTGTAAAGGTTTTCAGATGGTACTGAGGTTGCTGTTACACATTAAATTAATACGCATACTTGAGATAAAATAGGAATTTCTTTTTTAAAAATGTCTTTAAAAATCTAACGGCTTATAAATTGTATTTTTTTCTGAAAAATTAAGGTTCAATATATGTTTAAGGTTCATAATATTTGAACTCGAATTTAAAATCTATTGATGTAATATTTACTGGTTGAACGTCAGATATCGTCGATAGAAAACCAGGATTACCTAATTCACTACGGGTTGCCTTTGTTCAAATCAAAAAAATAAAAAATTGCTGAAAAGAAGTTTGATTTGATATTTTTGTAAATATATTATGATTTGTATAATTCAAAATTTAAAAATTAGACTTTAGAAATTTTTTGAAGTTTAAATTTCAATCTGGTAAAATAAAAAGATTTAAATTTTGCTTTCAAGTAAGAAATTTAAAAGTATGTAGGCATTTCGAAGTTTCATTTTTTAATTATGAAATTTAAAAATTAAATTCAATGTTTCAAAATTTAGTGCGTTTAACAACCCTAGTATATAGTATCAAATTTTTTCTTCTAAATGATTATTATTCAAGATCAATCAACAGGCTAGTGCTCTTATCACAGTCAACTGATTAACACTTAATATATTTAATTCAAATAAAAGTATCCATTTAAATTTTAAATTATTAGAAAATTAGAAAAATTTGATTTTAAAATTATTTGAAAATATTTAACAACAGAAAATTCAAGTTTTTGCACAAATTCTAAGTAAAGTCAAATCAATGTTAAAATTATTTCAATTTATCATATAGTCTCATAGGATGAAAATATTGAAATTGATATAAGCTTATGCTATGTTATTTTATATGTAAATTCATGTCAAAAATTGCTTTATAAGCTATTATTAGATTAATTTTTATTTTCATTTGTATAATTTCTGAAAACGCTTTACTAAAATTCAAATCTAAAATTACCGATTTTTTTGTAAAGACCTCTAAATAAAATAATTAAAATAGACATTATCCTGAGTTAAATTTTATTGCTTTACAAAAAATTCAAATAATATTTATTAACTTATTTACTCAACCATTTTACACCAAAACACATGGGATAGTTTGCAAACAAATTTTAAAATAGCAAAAACTAAAAATGTGTGATATTGAACACGATTACTCTATTGACTCTGAATAAAAAAAAATAATTAAAATGTTAAATTCTTTATAATAAGTCCCTTATCTTAGAAAATTTTTAGATAAAAACTCATGATATAAATTAGTCGAGATACTTAAAAAATCTAGTGAGGAGAAAAATACAATTACGGCTTTTTAAAAGGAGCAAGAAAAAGTGCAATTAAATCAAGCTCAGATAAGCCAAATATATATCTTTAATATGACTTTTGTAGCTTATTTCTTTTTAATTAAAGCAACAAAACAAATAAAATTAATCAAATATCATTTTTTTTAAAATCATTTGATATATATTAAATCATTCATTCAATATGAGCCTTCTTTTAATGATAAGAAAAATTAAAAAGCTTTATATCCTTAGAAAAAACTTTTATCTTTTATTTTTATTCTCTAATTTTTTTTTAACATAATAAATTTTTGAATCCTTAATTTTAACAATTAATTCCATTAGTCGGCAATTTGAAGTTTATGGTCAAATTTTGATGCTCAAAATGAATGATCAGGCTAAAACTATTGAAAAAGTTGTTATTTCTTATTAGAAATAATGCAGAGATTAATTTGTTCATTTTGAGCATCATAAATTGATCATAAACTTCAAATTGCCCCATTAGTTCACTTTAAAATATATAGTTTTGAAAGCAAGTGCTGAAACGAAGATTTTTCTAAAACTTTTAACTCTGTTTTAATTTTTAAAATTTCTAAACATACTCTTAAAGAAATTAGAAAAACGAAATTTTGGTTAATGGAAAAACTAAGAAAAGAAATAATTGAGCACTACTCAAATTTAATCAATGAAATTGATATTAAATGTGAGAAGGCAATTTTGTTTTTCAAAACAGAAGAAGCCGTAAATGAGATTGAAACTAATCGTGAAAAAATTATTTCCAAAATCAAACAAACTGAAATGATCAAATTGGAAAGTTTTAAAGATTCAGAGACACTTTACGATGGTATATTTGCTTTTTTAATTTCAAAAAGAAGTTCCATGGATATAGAATTATTGGATAAATCAAATTCTATCCCAGACGAAAAATTTCCCATATCATGGATAGAGAGTCAAGAAAAAGGTGAAAAATTCAAATTTATAGTGCACTTAGGACAATTGATAGTTTCTAGTTATTTGAGACAGGATGACTTCACATATAATAGGTAAGTTAAAAATTATGTACAAATTTAACAATTGTCAAATTAAATTCATGATCGAATTTTAATGATCACAATATAAAAAAATGAAGATACAATTTGATTATTTTTTAATTATATCATTAAAGAGTCACATTTTCATGTTAGGGAAAGAGTTTTAATATTTTGAAACCATAAAAATAATTAAAAAAAACACAAAAATAGTAATTTTTACCACAAATTTAATAAAAAAATAACATATATAATATTTATGCAATATTTTTTATTTATTTTCCACATTTTTAATTAATTACCCCTAAATTAGTAATTTTTCCATATTTTTATTACAATCACCATAAATTTAATAAAAAATACCAAAAATATAATAAAAAAACACCAAATTCTTCAAAAAATTTTATTTGTTTACACTTGTTTTGACGATAAAAATATTTTTTTTTTCAATAATGAGTCGCATGTTTTACAGTTATTTTTGAGTATAGCATTATCATTGATTTCGGAAGCCATCGCACTTGTTGTTGGTCTAATACAAACACGTTTACTTGGAGGAACAACTTCATCGTCAATACCTAGTTCTTCATCTGAAACCAAATCTGATGGCTGATGTTGTAAGCTTTTTGCTGTCATTTGTGGAGATCCTTTTTTCTTCTTATTACTAATTGGTATGTTCATAAAAACGTCATTGAAATTTACCAAATTGAGTCTGTAAGCTACTGCTATTGTATGTGAACATTTGTAATTTCTCAACCAGTCTACACATGTACAAGTACTATTTTTCCAGTTGTTATTGTTCATTTTAATCAAATGAATACTGAAAACATCTGTTATTATCTCATCAAATTTTTTCCATGGTTTATTTTGTAATCGTTGTAAATATTGTTTGCATTCATCTCTTGACAGTTTACAATTTTTTTTGTCATTACCATCTCTTACCATATAATATTCACCTACATGCTGAATTGTTTTTCCCAATCTATTCCAATCATGAGCTTCTAAAAGATCATCATTCTCAATGATTGGTTCAGTGTGGAATTTTTTAAGATTCAAATTTACAAGCTCTTTTGGTTCATTTGTATCTGGATCGATTGTTCTGATTATTTCTGCTCTAGCTCTCGACCAATCTGCAACCAAATTTTCTCGGCATGCATTCAAAAATTCAATTAACCCAAGTCTTTTTCTATTTAACGCCGTCTTATTTTTGTCATGACTCGATTCAATACCATTACTTGTCGATGGATAACATATCCCTTCACTTCAACATAACCTTCATACCAGCCATTATTTTTGTCAATCCATTCAGAAAAAAAATAATCAATAAATTCGTTAATTGATTGACTTTTTTTTCTTGCCATTTTTTTTTGAATAATTGTGTTGCATATACAGATAAATCTTCACGAAATAATTTTTGAATAGTTTTGATATCTTGTCTAATTTCTTTTTTGATTGGAAGCACAAAATGATTCAATCTCTTATCTAAATTTCTGATCACATGAGCCCAACAATTTACACGCTTTTACATTTCAAATACTTTTTCGAATCCGATTGTTATTGCGCCAACACTGTCTGCTACCAAAATTGAAGGACTAATTGTTTGATCAAATACCCTGAAACAAGTTGATTTTAAGGCTCTGAAGAAAAATGCAAAATCGAAATTATTTTCAGATGAACATAAAGCTAAACCAAATGGATGAAAAATTTTGTTTTTGTCAGTTGTACCAACTGTTAAAGCAGGAAAACCACCATAAGTTAATTTGTAAGTTGCGTCTGACAATATATATTTTGTATCCAAAGCGTTTCTGATTAGACGTTTAGGAGTTAATAAAACACGAATTTTTTGTTCAGGAAATGCTTGATATTCATATTCAGCTACAAATACTTGATCATCATGTTCAGGTATTTCGTTGTATTGATCACACCATTCTTTTAAGTCATTCATAGTCGTTTGATTGCTAACTTTTTTTGCCTTTCGAATAACTTTCAAAATATTATTTATTTTTGTTTTTTTCGGGGGTTGCAAGCCAGCTTTTATTAAATTTGTTATGATGGCTTCAGGTTTTTGACCAAAATTTTCATATTCAACTATTTTTTGATATATTATTGGATCAATCTTGCGAATATCTTCTTCATCATTTGGATGATTTGTATGCTCATCATTTGATATAAAACAATTACCTTTTGATCGGTCTGTTAACTGTAAATATAAAGCTGCACGACATCCATGATTCAAGTATTTGCAATAAAATCGATGCTTATCTTCATCTTGACTCTTAAAAATCCAAGTATTTCCATTGATTGTTCCGTCTTTGATTTCTTTAAGAATCATATCAAAATCTTCAAACGACTTAAACAAATCATATGTAATTGCTTTCCCCCTTTTTCTAATCTCATTAGCATGTTTGAGAACATCTGTCCAATCTTGATCAACATCTTCTAATGTTTGGTTGTAAAATTGTGGTATTTTTTACTATTTTTGTGGTATTATTTTATTACGGTCCAAAATCATTGGAAAAATTAAAAAATTGATTTAAACATTGAATACATGCATTTAGAATAAAGGTTTAATTAATTAGGTAAGCCAAAAATTCATTTTGCCAATTTTTTTTTGAAAAATGCACCAATGTTAATGTCACTAAAAATCAAGAAAGAGGTCACTGCTTCAAATATCACTAAGAAATTTCGAGACCCCAACAAAGAGATAATTTTTTTCAGCAGAACCGCTAGCATATGGAACTCGCTACTAAATCAATTAGTTGAAGCCCCCATGTAAACAGCTCTAAAGGAGGCATTGATTGCTGCATGAGCAGCAATTTGTCTGCACACTCTTCACATATTTCTATACAAAATTTAAATTCTAAATATTATATATTTTAAGCTATAGTTTTCTATAAGTTTTAAAAGGTGGAATAAAATGATTTTTATTTAACAGTCCAGTTTGACTGAATATCTCTAAAACAATCAATTTTTTGTTTTACATTATGTATTTGCTTTTCTTAATTTTCAATTATACTTTAAAAATTAACCGGTATAAACATTAAAATGGCATTTTCTTAAGAAACATACTTCTAAATTACAAACTAATTAAGTAATATTTACAGAATTTTAGCATTTAAATAAAATAAAATATGCTAATTGCAATAAAAATCGAATTTTTGAGACAAAAAAAGTGAATCTCAAAATATTAATATTTTATTTGATCATATATATTTGCTGTGTTAATTAAATAAATTTTATTTATAAAGAGAAGAATTTATTTTATTTTATATGATTTAATTTTATTTTATTAATAATGACATCTTAAAGTTGAAGATAAATTCAAAATATCAATTCGATTCAAAAAGTTCAATACGCTTTAGATATTAAGCGTAATCCTATGTTTCTTTTAAATAATTGTAATGTAACATGCTTTACATGGAATGTAGATTTAGAAAATAAAATAAAATTGAAAAAACATTTTCTCAGTAAATTGATAATCGATTTAAATATTTAGTAGTAGTAGTAGTTCTTGATGCGACACTTAACATGTAGAGTGTCTGAGCCTATCATCACCGATTGGCCGTGTGGAGCTGTAGCAGCCGATTCCATTAAACTAATTTAAATCATTTATAAATTAGCGGTTGATTTGGGGCTGTAAAGTTCATTTCAATTCGATCGTTTCAATTCAGAAAAATTTGAATAACTTTTTTACTATAAGGAATAATTTAGTTCTGTAAAATGCTTAATGTTTAAGCAACTTTGCTTAATCGGAAAATATATGTCTGCAAAAACTCTGCAAAGTAAGTGCATAATTGATTAGAATACTTTTTAATGGCGTGCAAAATGCATAAAATTGCAGAGTATTTTGCAGACTTATTTTACTGAATTAAGCAAATTTATAATTGAGCATTTTATAGAACTAAATTATCTCTTTTAGTAAAAAAGTTATTCAAGTTTTTCTGAATTGAAATGATCGAATTGAAACCAACTTCACAACCCCGGTTGATTTAGATATTACCACATATTCTGGCAACTTATTCAAATGCAGAACCACTCATTTTGATAAAATATATGTATGGCGCTTACCTTACATACGTTTAAATGTATTAACTGATTTTTTGTAAAGATTACTTGAGATTTTTTATTTCAAAAGTATTTGTGTTTAGCATTCCAATTAAATTTAAAAAGAAATTCAAATAAAAAATTCCAAATAAGAAATAAAATGAAAATAAAACTTTTCAAAAAATCTAAAAAAATTTTTAAACTTTTTGAATTAATATTTTGAATTGATCATCATCTTCAGGATGCCACATATTTTGGTTTATACTATTATCTCAATTATTTTGTCTTGTTCGTTTTTCAATTGAAGAAAAAAAAGAAAAAATTAAAAAAATAAAATTAAACAATTTATTTAATGTTGTAATTGCTTTAAAAATTAATATTTAAAAATTAAATTTTTTAATTTAAAAGTAATGGCAGATTAAAAGTTAATATAGATAAATATTGTATTGGAGATTGGAGCAGAATCATAGAAGTTGATTATGACTATGAATATAACAAAATAAAATATTTGATCTTAGAGGAATTAACAAAACGTCAGGTTTATGCTCAATTGTTCAAAAATAAAAATGATCAAGTGATAATTGATTTATCCCAAAAAGAAAAAAATCAAATTGATAGCTTAAAGCTTACAAGTAATTCAGAAGATTATATTCTTATGACTCAGTCAGGCTTTGAACTTATTCCAAAATATCTTGACGTGGAAAGTGTCAAAGAGTTGAAAATATTTGGCTATAAAGATACTGAATTTCCCATTCAAATATTTAGACCCTTCAAAAATTTAACTAGACTCAAAATAGATCTGTTTAACTTACAGTTTTTGAATGAAAACTCATTTATTGGTTTGGAAAGCTTGGAAATATTAGAACTAGCTAAATCGTTTATTGATATTGAAGAAAATGCATTTAAGGCCCTTATCAATCTAAAGCTGCTTATTTTTACCGAATGCAAAATTCCCAATTTTCACAAGACAAGTGGACTAGAAAACCTCAAAGCATTAAAGATTAAAGATTGCATTTTTGATGATTTTCTACTTGAGTATTTTGAGTTGTTTAAGAACCTCGAAAATTTACAAATATTCAGGAGTAGAATTCCCAAAAGTGAAATCAAATCGTTCGATGGATTCGAGAAATTGATAATTTTAGAAACAGACTTAGAAGAAGAAATATATCTCAAAAGCAATCTAGAAATTTTGAGTCTTCCAATTTACTTCCAATCTCTTAAGCCTCATGCTTCCATCAATGGGCTCAAATTTCTTCACATTGGAAATGGATGCCAACTCAACAAAATCAAAATAGAGCATTTGAATCAACTAAATCAGCTTGAATTTTTGGACTTAAAATTGCCCGACGAATTAGCAGATGATTTCAACCAAGTTAATTTGCCAAAGTTAAAGTATTTAGTTTTAAATTGTAGTGATACACCAAATTTTAACCAATCACTGCAAAATTTACAAGGATTGGAACTGATCTATGCCAAATTTATGCCTCGTGATCGGTTCATTAATTTAAAAAGTCTTGATTATCTAGCTTTTACACACACACCAAATTCAATGTTAAAAAAATTTTGTGGAACAACTTTTAGCACAATCAAAAATTTAAAATTTTTAAAAATAGAAATTTACTCCTTTGAGTTTTTATATCATAATGGTAAAAAGAATGAGATATATGAAAAATTGTCTAACTTTTTCGAGTCACCTGAAAATGTGTTGTTTCATTGTTCTTATAAAAATCAACTTGAAGTCAGAGATGTTTTTATTTTATTTTTGAGTGTTCAAAATTAAAAAATACAAAAAAATTTTTTCCAACAAATCATAGAAAGTTCAGTTAATTTTAACTGCAACTTTTTTTTTGGTAACCGAGATTTTTTTGTTCTTGTTTTTCAATTGAATGGCGAAAAAATAAATAATAAATTAAAAGATGTTAAATATTCATTAAAGAGAAGTATTTCTTTTCATCTATTAATTTTAATGCTAATTTTTTTTTTGCAGCTTTTTTTTTTCTATTTATTTATTTTTTTAGAAAACAAAAATTAATTTACAAAGAAAATATTGATTTTTGGTCTTTCTCTTTTTCACTTGACTGACGCTGTAATGCAGGTCTAGTTTTCAATGGTTGAACTTTTTTACATTTTTGACCTATTGGTAAAGATTTTGATTGTAGAGAGGTACTTGGCAGAAATTTAGCCTACAAGACACCGCTATGATATGTTAACAAAATAAGTTTTTTTTAACCAGAATTTACAAGTACAGCTACTTTTAAGCCACTCATTTTTTTTTATTTCAATTCTTCAAACTGTTGTTATCTCTTTTAAATAAGATTCAATAATTTATTTTCTACTTCATCGATATCATGATTATGTTTTTTTTTGTAATTCAAGTTCGATTTCTGAAGCCTCATTAATTGTTTCATCGAAATTTTCTGAAGCATTTCTCAGAATCGAACAAGAACTTGAAACTGTTGTCATTTTAAGAATTTTTAAATAGTAAGTTTTACCTAACCCAAATGAATACCAATCATTGGCTTTTTTTAGACAATAATTACAATAAAAAAATCAAAAGAAACTTAAAAAGAATTAAGGAGGTGAATTTATATTTAGCATCAATTTTTTGGGTGGCTAATTCTTGATACCAAATTTTTACAATATTCTTTACTCTTAACATATTTTTGTAACTAATTCTTTGGTTTGAAGTCATGTTAAAAGAGTTGATTTCTAATTATTTATAATTGTGTTGATCAAATATTAAAAAAAAAATGTACTAAATGTATAACAAGCTGATAAAATTTAGAGAAATAATTTTGAGACTTACTAAAACTATTCCTACTAATATCTTTGTCACCATTTCTTTGGTAATATGTCATTTGAAAAGGGAAGATAGCCTATCTTTAAAAATTGTGTTGATAATTTAAAAGATTCGCATCGTTTTTTATGTTTCAGCTAACACATCTTAGAGAGCCAATTTTTCGATTTGATAAAATGGATTAAATTTTTTTAATTTTGATCAAAAATTCAAAATATTTTAATTAACTCATTTTAATTTTAGCTAAGTGCCAAATTAGGTGAAGAGCAGATAACTGAAAAAGTTTACTTTGAGAAATATTTGAAAGTATCGGAATGTGTTCGTGAGTTTGTTTTGAACAATTACTCAAATTATTATAAAGAATATTTTAGAAACACTAAAAGACGTCAGTCTAATTTTGTTTTAGATGATGAAAAAGATAGTGACATATAAATACAATTTGAAAGCGAAAATGGATTTTGTGGATACGATTTTGATGATTTTGAATTCAATAATAAATAGTATAAAGAGCATGAAACATCATCTCTTAATGTTTTTTTTTTTTAATTTTCAGCATAAATTTCTTATTTAATAATCAATTTCACAGTAAGAACTTTAAAAATAATAAAAAACACCATCTGGAAACCTATAAACATTACTGAATTATTCAAATATTTATTATTACTTTTTTTAAGGTTTCCGACAATACTCCCATCAAATTAAATGAATCTAAAAAAGTTTTTCTTTGAATATTCAGTGGAATTTACAAAAAATAATTTAAATTAAATACATCTAATCAACTATTTTCTCATTACAAGTGATTGAATTTGACGAAGATAAACAAGGATATTGTAGTGTTTATTTTTTCCGGTTTCATTGGTGAAGTATTTTCTTGACAAATAGGCGGATCGTCTTATCACTAAAAAGTTTGAATTCAATAATCAAAAAAAAATTTCAGCAGTAAAACTAAAAATTTATAAAGAAAAAAAAATTAAATTAATTTAAACTGTCATCATTTGAAAGAATATTGATGGATTTATTTTTAAATTTATTTTAAAACAAATTTTACACTTGAAGGATATTTTTTTTCCTTATATCTTTTTTTAGATAAATTTCAAAAAAGTTATAAAACTGATGGCCATGATACAATTAATAAATATAAAAAAAAAATCTCTTTAAAAATCTCTATAAAATGTTTGACTGGGTGAAACATACTTTTTTGCATCTCTTTATACCTTAAATGATTTTTCTAGGATTAAATAGGATAATGAATAAAACATCAGTAAGATTTAAATTGACTATTGATTTGATTTACTAAAAATAAAGATTATATATTTGGTAAAAAATTGCAGTATTTTGTAAAGTAAATTCTTTTATCTTTAATTTTAATTAACTAAAAAAAGGAAGAATTTTTGTTCTTTATGTACTTGAATTTCACAATACCAAATGAAACTGATATTTAATCTTTAATTGATTATTCTAGTTAAAAAAAAAACAAAAACATTCACAAAATCGGAGAACAATATTATTTCGCATAATAGGTGAACAATGGTTCACCTACCTTACTAAAGCCAGTTTTTCAACTATTGAATATAAAAATTTTTATATTCAATAGTATACCTTAAATGTCAAAAAAAGAATTTTTAATATTTTATCAAATTTCCAATTAAAAATTAAATTCATTCAAGATTCACTTAAGATTTTTAATTCAATAATGAAGATTTGAAATTCAAAATTCAGTGACTAATTTTTCAAAAAATAAAATTTACTTTAATCGGTTAAATGGGTTATTTTTGGTATTAACGGGGTGAATTTGCGGAATAGAGAGGTGAAACCCTTTTAACCCCTTAACCCCAGGAATTCACCCGGTTAAAGATCAGCACCTTAATTATTGTCAGCTGTTATGTTTCTTTATTTATTTGATAATATTTCTTTATTTATTGATTAGATGCTTAGGCTCACGATAAGTTACCAGTCTAATTAGATTTGTTTGGATCAAATTTTTTGATGGCAAAAATCGACCAAAATCAAATTTCAGATTTGACTAAATCTCACTAAACTAGCGCATGATATCGATAATATATCGATACACTTGCATGATATCGATAATATATCGATGTCCTTGGAAAATATCGATATCTTCTATCGATATTCGTTATCGATATCAAGCACTAGTTTTAAAAAAGCAAAATCAATTTAATATTAAGTATTGTATTAAACATAATGCTCGCTAATTTTCTGTATTTTTTTTATTTTTTTAACCGTATATATTTATTTTTATTTATTTACTCAATGAACGCCTTGTAGGCGATGTAAAAAAAAATAAAAAAAATAAAAATAAATTTAAGACAAAAAAAAGAGTAGCATCCGATAATTTTAAAAGGCCCATTAAAATCGGTTGGCAAATAGTAAAATCATCCCGTTTTTATTTCATCCCCAAAAAATTATCCCGTTGAAAATTATCCCATTTTCTTATTTAAGACAATTATCCCGTTTTTACAAATAAGAAAAATGTTCCATTTTTTTTAATCCCAAAATGAAAAAAGGAAAATTATCCTGTTTTTTTATACTGTAAAAAATAAGAATATATCAATTTTTTTAAGAAAAATAAAATGAGAAATTATTAAGGCAATTATTATTTATTTAATATATAAAAAAATAGTAATATAATAAAAATTCAATAAATGTTGATTGAGTAGTTTTTATTCAAAAATAATCAAGAGTTTTTTATTAATAAGAAATTAGTTGTCAATTATCTCTTTTTGATTAATATAATTTCGCATTCGGACGCATTCAAACTAAAAAGTTTTAGCATCCATAATAGATAAAAGAAAAATTCCGGAAATAATTTCAAAGAAAATAGTTTAATTTTCTAATATATCAAAACGGGATTTTTCCGTTATATAAGAAAATGGGATGTTTTGACTCATGTTCTCCTAGTTCGATTTGAGTCGGTTTGATTC
>QEOQ01000242.1:0-21431 GCA_010279815.1 Brachionus plicatilis | reverse complement strand
TATTTTTTTTTTAATATTTGTGTTTTTTTTAATAAATATGTGTTGAAATATAAAAAAAAAAGGTTTTTCTTAATTTTAATGAATATTTTTATTAATTGTGGTTTTTTTAATGAAATTGTGGTATGTTACCTAAAAATTGTGGTATTTTATTAAAAAATTGTGGTATCAAAAATGATTTCGCGATTTTAAATTTAAATGTTAATTATTTTAGCTTTCCTTTAATTTCAATAATTATTATTCCTTTTTTTTTAATTTTCTTTTCTCTTTTCTCTTCGGTTTTTTTTGTTAAATTTCTTTGCAACAGAGTAAGCTAAATGATCCAGGAGGCAATCAATTCGAGTTAGGAGATGAAAAGGCAATTTTAATTCTTTCAGTTCAGTTCTTTTACCTTTTTTAAAAATTGGAGTTATATTAGCTTATTTCCATGCAGTTGGGAGCTTGCCGGTTGTATACGATTTTTTGAATATTGGTTCCAGCATTCTGGAGAAGCTTTCAGCACAGCTTTTGATTACATGAGGATGTAAACTGTCGTTCCCACTCGCTTTATGTTTATCCAATCTAATAATATATTTGATAATATTTGAGTGCGAAAATAGTTCGATATCAATTTCACAAATTTCATGGCAATCCGAATCGAAATTAGGTAGTTCAGAACCACAATCAGAATTGAATGATCTTTGAAATTGATCATTTAACAGGTTAGTAATGATTTTTTTATCTACAATAAGATCGCCGCCATGTGATCTGATGAGATAATTAATGTTGTCGGACTAAAAAAAAATTTTAAGTCCTGCCTTGGACAAAAAAAGGTGAATAATTCAGATGATTAATTTATTTTGAATTCATTATTCAAGTCCAGAGTTTCATTTTCTTTAATATTTACACTTTAGTAACTAATATTCATTTAAAATAATTAAAAGATTTATTAAAATGCTTTATCTTAGTTTTTCTTTACATGTTTATTTTATTTTTCTTTAATCTGAATGATTTTAGCTTGGCAAAGATAAAACAAGTAAATAATAAATAAGAATTATTATTATTTTATTTATTTCTTAAAATAGACGATAAAAATTATTTAGATTTATCTGTATTAATAAATGTTGAAAAAATTAATTGAGAGAAAAATTAAATGAAATTATATAGCTTAAACCAAATAAAAAAATGCAGAAAGTGAGATTTTTAAAAATTTTTACTCTTCTAAAATATCTCAAAATTTTCTTTAATAAGTTATTCACTTAAGATTTTTTAAAGAATCTGTAAAGAAACTAAAAAAATCTCAAAAAATGTTTTGAAAAGTTGAACAGATTAAGCATTTTACAGAAAAAATAGTGAAAAATAAAAGGGTTTTTTATTCACAGAATTATTTTTTTCTCTAGAATTTCCCTATTTTCAAAAATGATGAGAATTTAAGAGATTTTTAAAGAATAATTAAAGAAACATTTTAAAAAACCTGTAAAAAAATGTTGACTTGGATATCTGTAAAAAACAAAAAAGTATTTGACAAACAAACAAGTATTTATTTATTTTAATTTCTTTTTTTAATTTAAGCTTATTTCCATGAAAATTTTTTTTTATCATATTTTCATTAACTTATTTTGCTTTATTTTTTATTTTATTCTAAAGAAGCTTTGGCTCGATACAAAAAAATAAATAAAATTGATCTTCCGCATAGTTAATCTTTCCGGATTAATATTTTGTTCATAATAAATCCTGCATAATATTTAAGAAAAGTTAATATTTTTTAATTCACATCTTAAAATATAAGTCTTTTAAAAAAAATTGTCGGTCATTAGTTGTGTCAAACTTTTTCAGAATTTTTTTCCCTGAATTTGGAAAAGCCTGGATTTTTCTTTTTTAAAAGTAAGATCATTAACCTTTTTCTTAAAAAAAAAGTAACATTTTTCTTCTATTTGAATAAATATTCATTCACATAATGAATTCATTTCACGAGATACTTCTATGAATCTCGACAAACAAAAACTGTATGATATTGTGACAATACTTTAAAAATATTTATTTAAAAAAAATTAATATTTTTTAAGAGTCATTTCAGAAACTTTACAATGCAAAAATTAACTCTTTAAATTGAGTCAAATCTATTCAAAATTAAACAAAATTAAAATAAAGTAATAAAAAAGACTTTTTTCAAAAGTTATTTCTTTACCTTATTCAAAAAATATGAAAGTTAAGTATTTTTTTATTAAAACAAAACAAAATAAATATTATATTTTTAATTTTAATCAAGTATTTTTTTGAGATAAGTTTTTTCGATCCGACACAGTTTTGAGTTGATTTTCTAAAATATTATTATTATTTAATCTTCACATTTCGTTTTAAAATAACGTAATCATCCGAATCAAGTAACATGTCTTTAAAATAGAGTACACTATTTTAATGACACGCTGTTATAACATGTCAAAGATTCTATAATGACATGTCACTAAAAATTTTGTGACATGTGACTAAATTCGGATGATTACGTTATTTATTTAAAAATGACGAACAAAAAAAACAAAAATAGAGTATACCTTAATATGACCATTTTCATTACCTATTTTAAAAGCTGTTTGATTTTTATTTAACTTATTTTTTCCTAAAAATAAATATTATTGAATGGAAAAAGTATAGCACAAAAAAAATGAATCGTAAAACTAAAGCACAAAAATAAAAATGAGACGTCATTGTATAGCACAAAAATAAAAATGAATCGTAAAACAATGCTAATAATTGTAGCTAATTTAAATTGAATTAAATTGATTATTTATTTTATTGTTTTGTTGTGTCGAGCTAAAGCATCTTCAGATTAAAAACAAATCAAAACTGAGAAGAAAAAACAAAAAGATAAAAATTGAAAAATGTTAAAATTAAAAAAAAAAGAATTTTGAGTTTGTCGATATTTCTTTATTCAAAACTCTCTCCATATTCTTTGACCAGTCTGACAACCAATGTAACATAATTACTCAGCCCTACTCCAACATAACTCTGACTCAATTCAAAAAGTCGAATCATGAGTGTTAGTAGTTGAAGTTTATTTAAGTCTCTTGATCTATATTGTTGGAGGAGTATTAAATTTTCTTAAATAAAAATTTAAATACTAAATTCCTAAAAACTTAGAAATCTTAGATTTCAATTATTTTTTATTTTATTTTTTATTTTATTTATTCATATTAACACCAATTCTGGCGATGTCAAAAAAAAAAGTAAGAAAAAAATAAAATAAAATAAAAATAAAAATAAAATGTTTAGTTTTTTTTGTGTCTAATTTTCCGTTATTTAGATAATAAATTACATATACCAAATAATGAAGATAATTCAAATAATTATTCATAAGAAATAAGTAAAAATAAAAAGTTGATTTATTTGGTTTTGTTTTTTTGTTTTTATTTTCTCATCGGGTTCTTTCTTTTTGTGTATCAGAAAGCCTTGATTAACAAATTTAGGAGTAGTTTTCCGTTTTGAACTTTGTCCTCTATCATTCTAAAACAGGGTCTTATCGATTCACTCACTTTATTTTTTGCCAACTCTTTTTTTTTCTTCTTCTATTTCCTTGATTGATTTTTTTATCATTACAACGTCTATCCTGTCTTGTGTTTTTAGCGCTTCCTTTATCTCATTTATGTATTTGTTTTCGAATTTGTTATCTAATAAGCTTTTGTTTTCGATAGATTGGAGAAGTCCATTTGTGAATTGGTTCTCGAGTAATTTTTTCGCAAATTTCAACTTGATTTTATTAATTTTCAATTCAGCCGGTTCGATGTCTAGGGCGTATAGTAAATTTATGGTTCGAGTTCTTATGTTGACTCCAATCATTCTTTTAATCATTATCCCTTCCATTGTTTGTATCTTTTTCATCTCTGTCTTATTTACAAAACAGTTTTCAGCGCCATAGTACATGATTGGTCTAATGTATGTTTTAAAAAGCTGACTTTTTACAATATGGTTTAGTTCATCACTTTCTATTTCTATCTGTGATTAAAGTGCATGTTATGCTCTCCAGCTTGCAAGTCTTCTCTCTTGTAGATGGTCTGTGTTTTTGTTGTTTTTAGAGATATTGACGCAAAGGTATTTTAATTTTTGGACCCATTCGATCTCTTGTCCGCATAATTCGATTCTTGTCTCATCATTTTTTGAATTTATTGACATTATTTGTGTTCTTTTCGGGTTGAATATAATCTCCTTTTCAACACCATATTTTTCACACAATTTTAGAATTTTTTTTTAGTTTATCAGCACTGTCAGTGATTATGAGGAGATCTTCGGCATACATTAGAGCACCAGTTGGTAAGCCATTTATATCAGCAGCTAAATTGGTGATTTTAATTCTTTCAATTAATTCTTCGACATAAATCGAAAATAATTTGGGTGAGAGTGGTCCACCCTGTTTTACACTGACACAGGTTTTGAATATTGGTCCTATTTCGATACGGTTTTGTACAAATTTTTCAATTATATGGAAACGCTAGGAATTTAAAAATTTTTTTACTTAGTTACATTCAACATTGATATTAAAAAAGAATGTATTGTTAAGTTAGATTTGTCAAAAAAAAATTTTTTTTTCCAAGTTGGTAAACTTCGGAACAAAAATTTAAAAAATATTTTAAATATTCCGAATAAAGTTTAAACAACATTTTACTATTAATAAAAATATTAAAATTTGAGTGATTTGAGTGATCAAAAATGAAACAGGGGCAAATTTTCAATGCAAATCCTGTATTCCTCATTAAAAAAATTTTTTAAAATTAATACATCTAAATAAATTTTATCTCATTACAAGTGATTCAATTCTACTACGATAAACAAGTAATTTGTAGTCTAACTTTTTTCAGGTTTCCTTGGTGAAATATTTTCTTGACAAACAGGCGGGTTCACCTTAACGCTAAAAAGTTTGTATTCAATTATCAACAAAAATTTTTGCAGGGGTAAAACTAAAAATTTATCAAAAAAACAAATTAAAATTAATTTAAACTGTCTTTATTTGAAAGAAAATTGATGGATTAATTTGTTTTAACTTTCAGTTGGCCAAAATAAATTTATTTAAAAAATAATTTTTAAAAATTTTACACTTGAAGGCTGTTTTATTTTTCCTTTAACATTTTTTTAAGATTAATTTCGAAACAGTGAATAAAACTGATGGTCTTGATACAACTTAACAAAAAAAATACCAAAACATCATTCATAAATTTAAAGATGAGTAATTAAAATTAAAATCTCATTAAAAATTAAATAAATTAATTGAATATTTAATTTGTGAATCTAGTTAAAAATTTTAAATTTTTTGTAAAATTTTTATTAATTCTTGATTCTTGACTTGAAGGATTTTTTTTTATTTAAATTATTATCAATTTTTTTTAAATCATTTTGTATAATGTATCCAATGTTGAAATTACGGGTCTTACCTGTTTCATGACTAGTTGGTCACAAAATTTGTGACCAAGTTAGACTGGTTTGGTGACCAATCTGGACAGTTTTTTGGTCACTCAAAAAAATTACTGGTCACAAAGAAAAATTCCTGGTCAAGCAATTTCTAAATAAAAAACATTTTATTAAAAATTAAATTCGAAATATGATCACCAAATTTGCCTTTAGTTTTTTATAAAAGTTCTTTTCATATACAAAACGAATAAAAAATAGGTTTGCTCAATAAATTTTTTAATATTTGATATGAATTTAACTACTTTACAATTAATTTTTACAAATTTATATAAATAACTTTTGAATAAACGAAACGTTATTGTAAATTTCAAGTACAAAATGAAAAAAAATTCTTCCTTTTTTGATAAATTAAAATTAAAGATGATTAAATTTGTTTAAAAACATCTGCAATATAGTGCAACATACTTTGTTGCCTTTTTTTACCTTAAATAATTTTTCTTAGGTTAAATAGGATAATGAATAAAACATCAATAAGATTTAAATTGATTATTGATTTGATTTACTAAAAATAAAAGAAATAGAGATTTTATAGAAAAAAAAATTGCAGTAAAATAAATTCTTTTATCATTAATTTTAATTTACTAAAGAAAAAAGAAGAATTTTTGTTCATTTTGTACTTGAATTTCACAATCCCAAAAGAAACTGATATTCAATCTTTGATTTATTATTCTTATCTAAAAAAATAACGAAAAAATTCAAAAAGAACAAAAATATTTCGCATAATAGGTGAACCATGGTTCACCTACCTTACTAAAGCCAGTTTTTCAAATATTGAATACAAATTTAAAAATCTAATATAAAAACAGATAAAAAATTAAATAAATAAATAAATTACTTGAAAGTTAAAAAAAGAATTTTCAATATTTTATCTAATTTCCAATTAAAAATTAAACTCATTCAAGATTCACTAAAGAGTTTTATTTCAATGGGGTATTATTAATCGATCTCTTACATTACTTAAACGATCACTTAATAAAATATATTATTTTATTTTTTCTATCTATAATATTATTTATTCGATTAATTTGATTAATTAACTGTCTCTAATAATAAATATTTATGTATCCTGAGTTTTTTTGTCACTAAATTTACTGAAGATGAGTATGATTATGATGAATATAGCTCTTAACTTAATTAATGAACAGTTGAAATTATCTCTTGATTTAATTTAATTATCTCCTGTGAGAGTTTTTTTTGTGGATATTTAAAGATGATCTAATGTGATCTAAGTTTTATCAAAGTATTGAAATGTCTGATAGTGAGTATCGAGTAGTTGATGACTATGTAACTTCTGAATCAGAATCTGAAGACGAGGTTCAAGAATCCAATAAAAAGAAAAAAACCAGGAAGAACTGGATCTATGAGAGAACATTCGACGATCAAGAAGCATCCAAAGACTGCTTAGATTGCCAATACTGGGCATGGTATTAACAAAGAGACCAAGGAATATATAGAGGACTTACTAGAAAAAGGTGTTCAATTACCGCTTGTCCTTCTAAATAACATCGATGAGGAAATAGAAAAAAAAAAAAAAAGAAAATATCAAGACCGATTTACAAGTTCCAACTGAGAAGCAATTGTATAACTACCTAGCTCAGTATCGTAAACGTAAACTTATAAGATAATATTTTATTTGAAATTTTATGAATTTTTTATAATTCTTTTTTTTTTAAATCAATTTAATAAATAAAAATAAGAGATAATTTAAGTAAAATTAGTTGCTGTTTTATTTAATTTAGGAGACAGATTAACAAATATAAGTTAAGGGTATTTAGTAAAATAAGAGATAGAAAAATATTAGTGATCGATTAAGTAATTTTAGAGATCGATTAAATACCTCCCTATTTCAATTATGAAGATTTGAAATTAAAAATGCAGAGACTAATTTTTCAAAAAATAAAATTTACATAAATCGGTTAATTTGGTTTTTTTTGGCATTAATGGGATGAATTTTCGGAATAAAGAGGTGAAACCCTATTTAGCCCTTCACTCCAGGAATTCACCCGGTTAGAGATCAGCACCTAGATTATTGACAGCTGTTATGTTTCTTTATTTAATTAGATGCTTAAGCTTACGATAAGTTACCAGTCTAATTAGATTTGTTTGAATCAAATTCTAAACGAATTTGTTAATAGGGAGATAAACAAGAAATTAATTCGGAGGTTTTGGAGATCAATAAATGCTTATTGTAAGGGTTTTAGTCTTGGGTGATGTATTAAAAAAATACATCTCAGAAATATCTAAGGATAAATCACAACAGCATTTAAAAACATGCTAATAAAACATAAATATCTTTTTTTCTGAAATAATTTATCTTTTTTCATAATTAAAATTAGAAACGAAAGAAAATAATTAGCTGCTACCAAAAAATATAATCATTTATTCTTAAAAAATTTTTAGTTTAATAAAATTTTTTCATGCGACTTTTTTTGAGTGTAAGCAATTCAATATAGAATTTTGTGGGAACTGAAAACGAATGTGAGTGATAAACTAATAAATTAATTGGTTGAGTGTTTAGCACTCTCACTCAAAAATATGGCAAAAGAATAATTTCTAAAATACTAGTAACCCATTTCTTTGTTTGCAATGTGGACAATGGTAAGAAATTTATTTTATAATATAGAATTTAGAGAAAATTGGTATATAGTAGGGTTGGTAATCGAAATTTTTTATTCCGAAGTTTTTTCAAAATTATTTCACTTGAAGTTTTTTTCCAAACCTTGAAAATATTTTTTATCTAATTGAGTAAAAAAACCTTCTGGAAATGTTGACATGCAAGTGATTCTTGATAAGTCAGCGGCAATTAACTATATGGTTAAGTATGCCACAAAAGGCGAAAAAGCAGGTCAATCACTTTGTAAAATGTTTAAAGATGTGATTGAAAATTCTTCTCAAGATGACAATCCAAAGACTAAAATTCGATCTCTAATGCTTAGATCAATTGCTGGGAAGCGAGATTTAGGACAATGCGAGGTTTCACGTTTACTTTTAAGTGATAAACTTTACCATTCGACATTCAACTACGTAACTTTGTGTACTGATCTAGACTTTCGAGAAATAAATTTGTCAAAAAATATTAATGACGATTCACCCGCTGTTAAAAAGGACTTATATTTTTTCGTGCTATAATATTTTAATTCTTTGCTATAATAAAAAAAAATAAAATGATATAAAAATTAACGGAAACGATATAAACTAAAAAATAAAATTGATATATATTTGACACAATCTGATATAATAAATAATAACTGTGATATAAAATAAAAATACCGATGCTATAAAATTATATGTAATGACAATATATTAATTGAGCATTAACTAATTAGTGAATTTTGGTTTCAATTTTGAATTAATTGATAAATTAAGCTGAGTAGAAAGCGATCGTCATGATTTTGTTGTAACAGTATCAGATAATGAAGAAAATATTGATCCTATTGTAGTTGCAAAAAAAAGAGGAAGACCAGCTGGCTCAAAAAATAAACCAAAAGATCAATCAACCGGGTCTAATACTCATAAAAGACCAAAAAGAAAATAGTTGACCTTTTTTTCTTTTTTTTTTTTTTATTTTTTTTATTTTTATATCATTTGTATTTTTATTATACTAGAAAAATAAAGAATTATAGCAGAAAATAATAAAATAAAAATAATATTCTTATAGCATTATTTTTTTATAGCAAACAATTAAATTATTATAGCACGAAAAATAAGACCCGTTAAAAAGTCGATTATTGATTTTTAGGCTAATCGAAAACAAAATCTTTCAATCAATAAAAACCTTGATAAAATAAAAAATTTAATGTGCTTTGTCAAAATGTACAAATCGAATTCAAAAAATCAATTGGAGGTGCGACTTGATCATGAAAATACTGTAGTAATTATTACTAATTTTTTTTATTTCAATTTTGTCAAGAATTGCGTGTGTGAACTGCTGCTACTGTAACTAATAATCTAACGTCTCGTTACTCGCATATAAAGCTGTGCTTCGGGTATTTTATTAATTATTTGGGTGTAAAAATAAATATTTTTTGGGTATTCATTTTTGTAAAAATTATTGAAAAAGAAATTCAAACTAGGCACATAATAATTATTGTCGAGTATTATAAAAATTATTATTGAGTAGTCAGAAAATTATCATAGGGTATAAGAAAAATTATAACACTTGAAAATAAAAATTCAAAATCCTCCGTTTTTTAATTTGAACTTACTACTAATCCACAAGGATAAAAGACTCTATCTTTATCAATAGTTCTTACAATTAGAATAGGGAGCCCTTACCAAACTAGCTTGTAAATTGCATCAGCATGAAAATGAGAAGACATCGAGTTTTTATTTAATAATCTTATTGATGAGAAAAATAAAGAAAACTTAGCATCGTTATAGCTGTATCATATTTGGTCCATTTTGACCATTCGTTTTCTATAGTTTTTTCTGCATCATCGGCGTTGTCAAATGTTTGAATAATTTCCCAAGTGAGCATTTTTCTTTTCTTCTTTTGGGATTCGTGGACTGTTTTCTCGGTCTCAACATCGGTTTCCTCCTGACTGCTGTAATATTCTGGCGCAAGCATTCTTTTGTGTAATATATCTTTTAATTTATTTATACTAAACAATTTCTTATTTAAAGCAAGAGTTATACTGCAAGCTTATTTAGAGAAATTTAGATTATGATCAATCATAAAACCTAAAAGACTGATTTCTTTCACAACTTTTATTTCTATTCCACATAAGTGTATTGTTTCAGGAGCAATAATATTTCTTTTTTTAAAAATCATACAAAACGTTTTCGACCAGTTTATATCGACCTTATTGTAAAAACACCAATCTTTTAAAATATTAAAAGACAATTGAAAATTAGCTAATACAGTCTCTAAGTCCTTTTCAGAATAACTAATGGTTGTGTCATCTGCGAACATTTTAACACTAAATTTCTTTAAAAGAAAAGGAAGGTCATTCACAAAAACAAGAAAAAGAAGAGGACCCAAAACTGAGCCTTGTGGAACTCCTAATTTAAGTGATACAGGTTTTGAATTTTCTTTACCTTTATTTGTGATCTATTTCTAAAATAATTAGAAAGTAATCCCAAGGATTCATTATCAAACCCATAATGGAAAAGTTTTAAAAGAAGAAGATTAGAATCTATTACATCAAAGGCTTTTTTAAAGTCAATAAATAAAGAAAGAGTAGTCAATTTATTATCCCTCGCAAAATTCAAATCACTAAGGTATTCATGGACAGCCGTTTGACAGGAATGCCCTGATCTAAAACCATGCTGACCATTAAAAAAAAATACTGTTTGACTCAAAATAAAAGCTTATCTGCTTCGCCAAAAGTTTTTCAAACATTTTCGAAATTGGCGATAAAACAGATATAGCTCTATAGTTATTAATATCTGATTATTTATTTTTATTTATTTGTATATCTGTACCGAGCTAAAGCTCCTTCAGATTAAATATGAAAAAAAAAAAAAAAAAAATAAATAAATAAAGTTAAAATAATATAACTTAAAAAGTAGATAAATATTAAAATTAAAATTAAATAAATTTTGATAGAGAGTAACAGAATACATATTTTTATTATTTGATGATTCATGAAAAAAAGAAGAAATAGTAAGGTAGCAATTACACAATGGAGTTGGGTACTCGATGTATCTTGATTCGAAACCTTTGTTATATTCTTCCACCAGTCTAACAGTTAATGGAACAGAATGGCTCAGTCCTGCCCTAACATTTCTCTCACTCAACTCAAAAAGTTCCAACTTCTAACCTTTTGATATTAGTTTCTGAAAGAGAGTTAAGACAAGGAAAAGAATAATCTAGAATAGATCCAATCAAAGACTTATAAAGGTTTCCTAAAGTGTTTAAGTCAAGGCCACATTTTTTATTCGACAAGATTTTTTTTAAATTTAGCCTTGAATTGCAACGTTCTTTAATTTCTTCTATCATTGAAGAAAAGCTTAATTTAGAATCAAATCTAATACCTAAGAATTTTATTTCTTTTAAGTTTTCGATTCTTTTCCCATAAATCCTTAAATTGATCTTTCTCCTTTATTCTTATATAATGGGTTTACTAATGCTAATTTCCAGTCGTCTGGAATACTCTTCAAATTGAGGCATTCATTAAAAAGTATATTTAAAATAGGAATACATATGTCCGGAAGACTTTTTAAAATTTTTGAGTGTATTCCAATGAAACCAGGCGAGCTAGAAGAGGGTAATTCATCCAGAGCCTTTTTGATATCATCAAAAGTGAACTCATGGAACGAAAATCCTGATGTATTAAAAGAATCATTTTGTTTTAATTGCTTAAATACATCAAAAATAAATTTAGACGAGTCATTTTCCCCGGATAAAGAGGAAGACGCTTTAGATGCAAAGCAGCAATTAAACATCTCCACTTGATCAACAGGGTTACTGGCCTTCGTATCAGCTCAAACTAGCTCTTCTGGAATGCTGTTAAAATCAGCGTCTCCTCTAGTTTTAATTGATGATTTATAGAAGCTCCAAAATTTCTTGGAGTTTTTAAAGTCTTTTGATGATTTTGACTCAAAAAAAGATTTCATCTTTTTCCGATTAAGCTTTTTAAAATCTCTTCTAGCCTCCCTATATTCATTTAAATATGACTCATTTTTGCAAATCAAATAATTATGATAACAAAAGTCCCTATAATTTCTTGAAGCTACTAATTCAGAATCAAACCATCCTCCTTGCTGAAACTTCTTCGCCTTAATCTCTTTCAATGGGCAGCAAGTTTCTATAGCTAAATGAAAATTCTTTTTAATGAATTCCCATTTATTTTCTATTCCTGGAAGCTTATCTATCAGCGTAAAATCAGTTTTTTCTAAAAATCTTCCAATTTTTACTATATTCCTATCTGACATGACACGTGTAGTACGTGAATTATAATTTTTTTTAACAGAAATAACAGGAAAAGAAGCTAAAAGGAATTTGTGATCACTAAAGGGACAGCCTACAGCCAGTGAACTTGAGTTAAGGGTTTAGGTTACATTTTTTTCACATTTACACAAACACTAAAAAGTAGGGAAAGGTAGTGTCTATTATAGGGAAGAAAATATCTTTTTTATTTTATATTTTTAATAAATCTTTTATTCAAAACATGACTAGTTTTTAAAAACAACCCGAACTGTAAAAAAAAAGAAAAAAAAGTTCTAGCAAAAATATTATTCCTCAAGAGACGAATAAGTGCTTGGTTTTAGACCATATTTGACTCTAATAGCATCATTTTTAGCTTCACGTTCTCTTTTTCTTTCTGAATTCTTCTGCTTAATGAAATCTTTTTTTTTCTTTAAATTTCTCTCGAATCTCTGCAAACTCCGATCACTCATTGCCTTGCAAGTTTTATTACAACAGTAGCATACACAACATCCTAATATTAACAAAACAACCACTACTGCACTTATCAATCCAATTAGTAGTGCCTCAAAATTTACTTTAAAAAAAATTTAATATACCATTTTAATTCATTAATTTTAGAAAAAAATTTTAGCTTACCAGAACAAGAAAACCATCTTGCTTGAGAGGCCTTACAACCTTCTGGAAACAAACCTTTTACTTTGTACAGCTTACACGAATTATCTTCAAAGCAAAAAAAGCATTTATTGTTCGACAAACATTCTTCACAAGTTGAATTTAATTTATAGCACTCATCGGATAAACTGGTTGTATCTGTTCTGCTGGTTAATGAACTAGTTGACACAAAGCTTGTGCGTGTAGCTGTTGTTGAAGGACTAGATGAAGAAGAACTTTGTGATTGAGCTGAACTCAAAATTGATGTAGTTGTTGAACTTCCTTCTGATTGACTTAGACACCCAAAAATCAAAGTTGAAATTGAAAAAAAAAATAGCAAAAAAAACTTCATTCTAAAATTAATTTTTTGATTTAAATGAAAAAAAAAACTGAAAAGAGATTCAACTTAAAATAAAAATGAATAATTTTTTTGTTAAACGAATTTTAAATCGTTCACTTGTTTTATTAAATTTTGTGAATAAAAATAATTAAAATAAAAAAAATGTCTTTATTAAACTGAATTAAGTGACCGAATTCCTAAAATATTAAAAGAATTTTGAATAACTTGTTTTGAACAACTGTATAGCAACAGTCTTGCTTTGGCCAGATTTTCGTTTTCATTTAAAACATAATTATCTTTGAGACAAATATTTGTCAATCTTACCAGCTGAAAAAGATATTGAACAACATGATACGGCTCGTATTCTTGATAAGCTTGCCAAACAGCTTCTTCAAATCTAGCCAAATGTTGAATTAAAACCAATTCGTTTTGTTTATTCAATAAATTTAAGTCAGTATTTTGAATATCTGGAATCAGTTTGAGTTCACGTTCACATTTATTCAAAAGACTGAAGAGTCTTGCATGAGCATAATGGCACATGTAAGCTGAATCGTCTTTGGCAACTATGTTTTTCCATGAAAATTCATAGTCTTTTAGTCTTGGTTTCGCCAAATCTGTAATTATCAAATGAGAATTTCCAATTATTTGAGCTACATGTTCCGCGTTATCGAGTTCCCTTTTAGCTATTAAAAATCAAAGTCAGATTTGTTGATTGTGATCAAAACAAGAATAAATTTTTTTTTGGGCTCACTTCTATTAAGCTTTTTAAATAAACTAAAATTAAATTTTTTTGAAAAATTTGGTACAAAAAGAATAAAACAAAATAATAAAAATCTGACAACTTTTTTTCTTAAAAGTTCAAAATTATTTAACAAATTGCAACATACATATTTACATCTTGTTTTGTTCTTGGTACTAAATTTCACAAGTCTAATAGAAAAATTCTTTAAAAATGACTTTGAAAATTATTTTTTTCATTGTCAAATAGACAAAAGTAAAACAATAATTTAGCTTAATTTTTGATTTGTTTGATTAAACTTCTTAATTTTGTTGAGTTTCTTTAGTAGAAATTTTTTTTATCAAGAAGATATTTAATAAAATAGAATTTTAAAATTTTAAATAAATCTAAATTTTACAAAATTATTTCTTTCGTTTTTTTTTAAATTCTCTAATTTACATACAAAAAATCCGATTAAAAAAATATGGATTTTGTACTTCAGATTTTTCTTTAAGTTTTAAAAGGTGAAACAAATAATGTTTCATTTAACAGTTCAGTTTAGAGAAAAAAATTAAAGAAAATTAATTCTTTTTCTAATTAAAAATAAACTAGCCTAAATTTGTAAGTTGAATTTCTTTACAATAATAACCACTTAATTCAAAATAATTTTTTGTTAACTTTGATTGTTGTTAATTTTACATTTATTTCAGAGTTTTTACATTTGTTTATAAGTCATAAGTCTCAAGTCAAGTCCAAGTCCAGGCTTTAAAATTTTGAATACTGAAGAAGAAATTTATGCTAAAATTGCAACAAAATTCTGATATATGGCAAGTCTATTGCATTAGACAACCCAAGAGTATATAAATTTTTTGATATGAAGCCTGATCTAGCAACTTTTTTTTGGGACTTTTAAACAACTCTGATTTATTTCAAAACTATTTTTGCTTATTATTAACAAATTATTTTCTTTACTCTTATTTTTTATAAAAAAATTTTCTCTTAGAAAAACTTTTTTTTCTTTTTATAATTATCAATTTTTAAATAAATATTTTTCTTTGTTTCAGTCATAAAACTGAAGGAGGCCATTTGGTCGAAACGCGTCGTAAAATTTTACTTAAACAAACAAAAATAATAATCACCCTCTGAATTGTCTTGTTCATTGAGTATTTTATAGAATCTGTTTTTTTTATATTTTCATTTTAGTTAATATGTTCAACTTATTATTTCTGCTTGTCTTATAATTTTTTTTTTCAAAAATTTAATCGACCTTAGAATTTTTTAGTTTAAGTTTTAAAGCTCGATTACACTTGTAAGTTTGTTCAACAGATGAACATTGTAAAGAGATAAAGTATTTTGATGTAATTTACAGTAAATTTATTAAGAAGATTTAGTAGGGGTGGAAAAATTATTTGAGGTTTGCAAACTAGATTTATTATTTTGTTAAAATAATATTCACTAATTGAAATTAAACATTTAGAATTTCTGAAAAATTTTTAATGTTTGATGCTTTCAAATTTCTAAGACCCTCGACCAATTTAACCACAGAACCCCAGATATCATGGGCTTGTTCGTATGATTAAATCTTCTAACTCCAAAAATAATAAAATCAAAGAGAAAAAGATTTTTAGCAGTCAAAAAAATATGAAGATTTACTTTTAGAAAATTCCATAGATTCGTGGGCTACGATTTTGGCTTCATTGATCAAATCACTCAAAAATTCCACCTTTCCTTTTCTTGTACTCATATTTGTTATGCGACCAAATGGAACGAAAAACTTTTCAAACGATCTATTTAATTGCTATTTAAATTTTTAAGAAAAAAATTTTAAATAAAAAATTTACAAATCTCCTAAAATTTTTTCATCTAAAGATTTGACACATTTATAGAGTTTAACAAAATGATCCTTTTGACTCGAATCAACCACATAGACTATTTTATCAAATTTGTATTTTTTTTTTCTCTCACACAAAGCAGCAATATCCCGAGTAATGTACAAAGTAGATCCATCGCTTTTTTGAACAATAAAATTTTTTTCATAACTTTTTATTTTTGCTTGAACAACATTATTATTTCTAGAATTAAACAATTTAGTTTTATTATTTTAAATCTATTAAATTTTGAATACAGTTGTTCCGCAAGTCCAATTTCAAGCAACTTTTTAACATAATCTCTGGCAAGTTCATAATATTCCGATTCAGATTCATAAACATCAAATTTTATATTTAATTTCTAAAAAATTTCAATTTTATTAAAGAAAAAAATCGCTTTAATTTACCTCATAAACAGTCTCTAGTTCTTTAATGCTCAGTTCTTTGAACAAAGTCCACATCTTTAAAGATTCTGGGTCTTTTTGCTCCATTTTGGAAAAGTATTCCAATGCTTTTGACTTGACACTTTCATCTTGGTTGGCTTTTACATAAACGTCTAGCAAATGTTTGATGGGAGATTGCTCTAGTTCGGCATAGGAGCCAAATTTCTTGAATCCTACCGCCAAAATTCCGTATTGGGTTCCCCAATCACCAAGATAGTTGATTTTTGTCACATCATGACCAAGTTTTTGGTGAATGTTACTCAAAAAATTTCCCAAAAATGTCGATCTCATGTGACCTGCATGTAGAGGCTTGGCAATGTTTGGCGAGCTGAATTCGATGATGGTTTTACCAGATCTGGAATTGTGGTTTTCAAATCCATAATTAAATTTGTGCCGAAAAATGTTTTCTACCACTTCTTTTTTAAATAAGTATTGATTAGCTTGAACTAGTAGCTTATTCCGATCTAGCTTAATTGATTCAATGTAATCATCGGATTTAAAATCAAGCGATTTAAAATCATTCAAATTTAAGTCTGATGATAAGCTTTTTAGATCTAGAGTAAGTAAAGCAAAAATTTTGGACGATTTATCAACACGATTTATTTTGGCACAGTGCTGAATTTTTTCCGCTAAATTTTCATCATTTTTCACTGCATATCTTTTTAAAACGTCGAAAATCTTTTTTTTTAATTAGCTTAAAAATCTTGTGATTATTTTTTAAAAAAAATTTTATCTTTACCTTCAAAGAGATATTTCTTTTCAAGTGATACATTTCATAAAATTATTAAATTACCAAATTTTAAATTTGATAAATATTTAATTTGTTTGATTTAAATTTTTTGTTATCATGTGATTTAATTGTATGCATTTTATGACTAAAATTCAATTAAATTTAGTCTTAATAAAAATTAAAGTTTATTATATTCATACTTTTTTAATTTAGTGGTAGGAGTAGTTTTGACTGTAGCTGGCTAGCCAGCGAGTGTGCTGACTAGACACACTAAGACAGCTGATGTGATTGATTTCTGTTCATACAGCAATCAATGCCTTCTTTAAAGCTGTTAACATTGGGAGCTTTAACTAATTGATTTTGCAGCGAGTTCCATATGCTAGCAGTTCTGTTGAAAAAAAAATTATCTTTATGTTGGAGCCTCGAAATTTCTTTGTGATATTTAAAAAAGTGATCTCTCTCTTGGTTTTTTGTGACATTAAAATTTCACTTTTTTCGACCATTTATATTCCATGCATGAACTTGTATTATTGAATTAGATCACCTCTTTTTCTTCTTTCCACCAGATTTGGACTGTTCAAAGCCTTCAATCTGCTTCCATACGGTTTGTTAATAATTGAAGAAACAAATTTCGTAGCTCTGCGTTGAATCCTTTCAACATTCTCACAGTCAGACTTAAGAATTGGAGACCATACAGGCACTGCAAATTCTAAAAAATCAGAGATCGAAATAACTTACAATCAAAACGAGCGAATGATTTCCTGATGTGACCTAACATTTGATTTGCTTTGTTTGTACCCTTTATCACTTGATTGAAGATTTGTATTGAAAATAACTCCAAGATCTCTTTCGGTTTCTGACGTTGATAACTGCTTACCATTTATTTATTTGAATGAATTAAGCCTCGTAGACACAAAAAAAAAGAAAAAGGGTTATTACTAAAACACGGACCCATACTTAATTCCTCCATTAATACTATGCCAGTTATCCCCCACCGTTTTTCTAGTACAAAATTTTACCAGCTTTCACGCAAGACCAAAATCTAAGCTCTAGCACATTTGGTTCGCCCTTTATTTAAGCTTGAAATCAAAATAGATAGTTTTAATTAATTAAATTTATTTTTTCAATTTTTCATATAAATAATTAATTTTTTAAGACTCTGTTTTATTTAATTTTTTTTTCATTTTTTTTTATTTTTTCCATCATATAATAAATGAATTTTAAATTTATTTTTCTTTTTTGCATGTCACTAAAATACTTCTTACATTTGATTTCACTTGAGATTTTTTACAAAATTGAGAATCTTAATGGTTATCTGATATGATTCCTGCTACTTTCTGAGCTTCTACTTTCTTACTTATATCACTGCTGGTTAATGCTTGCACTACTTTTTCAGCTTCCTTATCAATTGTTTTTTTGTTCTTTTTTGTTGGTATAACTTTTTCTTGTGGAGTTTCTTCCTCTCCTTCTGTTATCTTTCGTTTTAGAACTTTGATTGAGCTGACAACTCTCTCTTCTTTATCTGCTTCTGATTGGTACTCAAGCGCCTTTTTAGCCTTACACGGTCTACCTCTTCTAGGTTTTTGTCCAATAACTACTTGCTTAGCTTCGATTGGTATTTTGACAAGTTTCATATTTGCAGCAAAGTCAACAAGATGCTTACAAATATGATCTTTAAAGAAGGAAGGACAGGAACAACTAGCTGTTTGCATCCAGTTATCGGATTTACTATCCGAGCTGATTCTTGTCTACTTAACTTTGTATTTTTGCAGTTTTCTAGTAAACGCTGTGAAGTCAGAAAAAGACGAAAGCTTAGCTCTTCAATTTGTATTGAATCTCTGTCTTCTGGAAATATACTTGTATCCTCGCTATCCACTTTGATTTGATACGATGATAAAAATGGCTCATTCTCGTTGGTAGGAATTGCTATATTCTCGGTACACCATGCATAAAGCTCATTAAAATTCATTCTGGTGTTGCCTTTACGTTTACGATACTGAGCTAGGTAGTTATACAATTGCTTCTCAGTTGGGAGATAAGTATGGGTCCGTAGATTTGAATAAAGATTTTTTGATTTAAAATCAAAATGAAGGACGAACCAAATGTGCTAGAGCTTAGATTTTGGTCTTGCGTGAAAGCTGGTAAAATTTTGTACTAGAAAAATGGTGGGGGATAACTGGCATAGTATTAATGGAGGAAATAAGTATGGGTCCGTGTTTTAGTAATAACCCTTTTTTGGGCCTGAATTCGAAAAAAAAGAAATTACTTTTTTTCACGTGAAATTTTATTTAATAGTGGTAATTTGTAGTAAAAAATGTAAATTTTGTACAAATTTTAAAAAAGTTAATTATAAACAATAAACAAAAGGCAGAAAAAAAAATTTTCAATTATACACATCCCAATATAATTCAAAGATTCGACCAATCTCCATATTATTTATGTTACTTTTATTACCTTAATTTTTATTAAAATTTTTTTTAAAGATAAAATTAAAATTAAAATGTAATAAAAACCTTTAAATGATTTATATAATTTTGGCATTTTTCTTTCGTTAAAGATTTTTCGAAATCTATGGGAGACATTTCGGCATCAGCTTTCGATAAAATCATTCTCTTCCTAACATGCTGTTTTAACTCGTTCCACATAAGTTTAATAGGATTTAAATCGGGATTCTTTGGGGGAGATTTAATCTTTGTTTAAAAGAAATGAGTCAATTATTATCGACAAGGAATAATGACTAAAAAACAATTTACACAAACAATATTGTTAAAATTTAAAAAAGTAGTACACAATAAAGAACTTTTTTTTATCTTAAAAAATTCTTAAGTAAAAGCTTTTCTTCTTATCTGTTTCTTACAACAAAATTTGTTGCTCCCTTAAATAAAATCCCAGCCCATTGAATTTTATTGGGATGTGTATAATTGAAAATTTTTTTTTTCGTCTTTTGTTCATTGTTTATAATTAACTTTTTTAAAATTTGTACAAAATTTACTTTTTTTTACTAAAAATTACCACTATTAAATAAAATTTCACGTAAAATTACGTGAAAAAAAGTAATTTCTTTTTTTTCGAATTCAGGCCCAAAAAATTTTTAAAAAGTCAAAAAATATCAAAATTCTCAAAAAAAATAGCATTTTATGGAATTTTTACTTTTTACAAAAATTTACGTAATTTCCGGTAATTTTACGTGAAATTACGTAAAATCCGGTAAAAACAGTTTTTCGTAGCAGTACTGTAAATAAATCTGATTGAAGTTTCGCTGTACTTATTTCTGATACCGTTTGCGAAAACATTTTGTTTATCATCTGCATACATTTTGACAATATTATCTATTGCTTTTGGTAGATCATTGATATACAAAACGAACAATAGTGGACCAATCACTGACCATTGTGGTACACCGCTAAAAATCTCAACCCAATCCGACAAAATTTCACCTCGAACAACTCGTTGTCTTTTATTTTTCATGAAAGCTTCAATCCATTTTAGTGTCAGACCATCAAAGTCATACGCTTTCAATTTAGCTATTAGTCGTCTGTACGCAAAATCTAGCAGAATCAAATCAACAATTTTAATCTTTACTATTATTTTCAAAAAGAAAAATTTCTAATGAAAATATTGAGAAATGAGACAAATTCCTTTTTTAAAAAAATTAAAATAGAATGAGAAAAAAAAAACAAATGGTCGCAAAATTTCAACATCTTTCAAGCCTTTTAACAAAAAAATTAAAACATTTTTTTTCAAAAATTTCTTGTTTTTTGGACCTTTTTTCAATTTAGTCTTTAGTCAAAAGCATTGGATTATTTTCCCAAAAAGACCCAAAATCAGTAAAAATGTGTACTTTAAATTTTAAAGGACAATTTATTTTTAGGATATTTTTGTTTCTTCTCAGAATTATTCTTGAAAAGAGAAATTTATTTATTTTTTTGAAACGTCATAAGGTTCAGGATTAAAAACTTCAAAAAACTTTATTTTTTTAAATTTTTTTAAAAAATGCCTCATTTTGAACGCATTTTTTAAGAGAAATATAGGAGAAAAAAAAATTAAAAATTACAAGTTGTTCCAAATTTTTTCTTGTTTCAGAATTCGAAAAAATAATCGAGAGTTATAGGGGTCCCCTATGAATAGATAAACCAAAAAAACGTGTTAAATTTGGGCTTATCTTGTAAAAATTTCTAAGATGAATTTTTTTTTGGAAGACAAAAATATCATTTTTTTGTAAAAAATTTTACGCTCTTTCAGGTGATATGTGATTTTAACATGTTTTACAGTACATTTCTGAACAAAGTTGACAGTCTAGCGCAGCACATGCTCTAGAGCTGCGCTAGAACAAAAATATATGTTCAAGAACACGCTCTAAAGATGCGCTAGGTTGCT
>QEOQ01000378.1:842382-858274 GCA_010279815.1 Brachionus plicatilis | reverse complement strand
ACTAAATCTAGCTAATATGTTATTTAAAACATATTAATTTTTTATTTATCGGAAACAAATTTTAATTCATTCCGCCAATATTTCTTTTTATTTTTTATTTGATGGGCTCAAAATCTTAAAATAATAATTTGTATTAACACTATGGTTTTATCATGAACTTGAAAGATTGTCAAAGAATTCAATTGTTTTCTTTTTGTTCATTTATTATTATTTTAATTATAATTTGGTTTAATTTTTTGTGTTTGAATTAACGGGTGAGCCAAAATGGTTGACAATAATTTTGTAATTGAAAAAGAATATGTTCTAATCAGAGGAGAACGATGAAATTTTTCTATCTCTATCTTAATACCAAAAGTTATCATTTTTAAAAAAAAACAACTAGTCTTGTGCGAAATGGTCTCACAATTCTGGAACTATTTTCAAATTTATTTTGTGACTTTTCGTTCAAAACTTATGGTCATTTTACCTACAAAATCGACCTAATCTTCGATTTGAAATTTAAGAGATATCAAGTTTTTTAAGTATAAATTTTTATTGGAATGCAATATCAGGTTAAAATTTTGCATGTATGTTGAATTTATATAGACAAATGTTTGTGTAAAATATCTACCCGGAAAATTATTCCTGTTACAAGGAATATCCAAAAACTGATGTTTTAAAGTATATTTTGGTTTAAGCCTAATATCTTGAAGGTCAATAAAAAATTTTATAAAATTTTTTAAAATCATAGCGAAAGAGTTAATCTTCAAAATGAATTCAACTTTATATCAGTTGCACGATTGTTAATGGTTTATTTCAAAAAAGTTATTTTTAACATATATTTATTGATTAAAGAATCACTTACTAGGATAACCTTCTTTGGCTTTTTCAATTTCTGAAACTCTCTTTGAGAACGAATAAATTTCCTTTTTAATCCTTTCTAAACTCACTTTTTTAGTTGCTTTTTTTATCTCTTCAATAAAATCCTATCTGTTAGTAAATTGCATGGATTCATTAAACTCATAACTTCATTCCAATAGAAATAATCTGGAGGATTTAAATCTGGAGAATTAGCTGGTCATTTTTTTTTCTCTAAATTTAAATGGAAGTTTTTCTGACACCACTTTTTCGAATTTTTTGCGGTATGAGCCTTAGCACCGTCTTGTTAAAAAACACATTTATTGCTCCCAAAAAGTTGGTTACCCTGACTTTTTGCGAAACTTAAAATATTCCTAATATAATAATGTGAGTCGACTTTTTTCCTTATAAAAAGGATAAAGAATTACTTTATTTGAATTTGAATTTTTGCTACAAAAGCAAAGACATTTAGTAAAATAGGCTTTAACAACTTTTTTAGTGTCCGTCTAATTCTAATAAAGCTTATTTTAAATAATGCTTTTGATTTTGTACCAAAATTTTACTAAGTAATTTAAAGCATATGTGAATACATTCTTCAATGAAAAAAGGTTCAGTCGCCTCGTTTGGTGTAAGTCCCACCCAAACCATTACTTTTAAAAGGAATTTTGCCAATCCGAAAAGACCTTTTTAAACAAAAATTTTGATAAAATTTTTAATATTTAAATCTTTAAATATTTTACCTATATTAATTATTAATATTCTCTACAAAACTGTTAATTATAAATTATTGGTAAATATTTAAATTTTGTTGTTTTTAATCGAAAAATAACAAAAATAATTTGTATTATGACGATAACAAACCGCAACCAGATAATTTTTGTTTTAAATATGTTCTGTTAGTGGACCAATTTAGTTCGGTGTGTTAAATTAAGACCTCAGTTGATATAGGATATGAGTGTTTAAATTGACATCGATTTTATATAAAAAAATAAAGATGCTAAAAATTTTCTTAAGAATATTCAACTTTTAAATATGTTTTATTTAAATTTTTTTTTTATTTTTTTTTCGCTTTTATGAAATTAAAAATGTATGGAAAAAAAAATTGGATCGTGTATGAATTTTTTTTACCATATTGTATACGTGTATATTTTCTAGTCAATTTTAAATTTTTCTAAGAAATAACATCGCATTAAAAATCAAATTTTTACTATATTTTTAATCTCATAATAAAAATATTCATTTCTAATTTTTATTTAATTTTTTTTTCGGTTTAATTTGTGATCCTGCTCTAAATGCATAATTCAAAAAAATAATTTTTTATGTTTTGACAGAAACTCTATTATTAATGCAGCATTAAATTAAAAAAATTTACTTTAAATCCAAGACTCGAAACACTGATTTGAAACTTTGATGCAAATTTTGCTTCATTTGAGAATATACTTCTGCTGAGATGTACATGATGTATTTGATGGTGCCAGTGGCATTTTTGACAAAAAAATGTCTATTGAAATCAGATTGATTAGTCTATTGAACGGAAATTTATAGTAGATACATAAGTCTTGTTCGGGAAACATTTCTCTGCCCGAAAAAGTTGGATCATAGAAAATCTGATCCGAAGTGTGCACAATTTGGAGTGAGAATAATTTATTTGAGTTTATTTGGATCTGAGTTTCGTTCTGGGTGTCAATATCAATATCAGTATTTACCGAGTTGAGCCAGTTGAACCCATTTTGAAATAAATAGCGAAAAAAGTAAAAGTCCAGCGAAATTTTTGATAAATGTGAAAAATTAGAAAATAAATTCTCTTGAATAGAATTTATTTTTCCAAAAATTAACAATTCTTTAATGCTTTTAAATAAAATTTTATTTAAAATTTTCTCATTCAGATCTATTTGATAGCAATTAAAAGTCAATTCTTTTATTTTAAAATTAATCGAATATTGTTTTCCACTGTTGAACATTAAAGTCTTTATTTAAAAATTGAATTTGACAAAAAAAACAAGTTTTTAACATATACTAGGATAAATACTATGAATACTTGGGCAAAATATGTATTTTTTTCAAAAATTTTAACTAAAATACAATTTTTATAGGGTCTTTAGACTAATACGGATCCCAAGTACGACAAAATTAAAACTAAATATTTTACATTTTTTTACTTTTTTATAGATTTTTTAAAAGCCAGTTCTGATCAACTCAATCAATAAAGCAAACCTAAAAAATGCCTTTTTCAAATTAAATATCTAATTTCAAAATTTTTATTTGAAAGCATTTTATTGTGTGCTTCAAATCTTTTAATTTTAGAAATTTAATATTTTAAGTGACTACGGAATAATTTTTACATTTAAAAAATTAATATTCGACTGAATTCATTTTTTTAATTTACTCTAATTTAGAATTTGAGATAGTTTTGATGATTATATCTTATTAATGTCAAATTCTTTTTAATTCAAAATTATTTTATTTGATACATTTTTAAAAATCGTATAAAATAAACCTGTGGCTTTTGAATTATGAAAAAAAGATAAAAAAATCCTCAAGTTTTATGTTATCAAGCCTATTAATCTGATAAAAACCTTGACTACCGCACATAAACCATTTCTCAAAATTAAAAAACAAATTTACATCATTTTTTTTTAAATGAGTGTGCTTTTAAAAACTCCTGAAAATTTTATTCAAAATAAAGCACTTATTAAAGAGCTGAACGAAATTTTTGATTCAAATCAAAGTGTGATTCTATTTGGGGAAAAAGGATCAGGAACAACTACCAACGCGATTCATTATTGTCTAGTGAGCAAAATTTTTGATCAAGTGTTCTTCATCGAATCGGAGAGCAATGACAAAATTGAACTAGAATTGAACAGCACGGTCAGGAACATCACTGCAGCAAAACATATCACACTTCTTGAAGAAATACAAAATTCACTTAAATCATCCAAAATTTTAATTATTTTAGATCAGGTGGAAAATTTCAAAGATGTTGAAACAATTTTTAAAAAATTTGAAAATCAACTTCAGTTTTTGATCACAACACACCACCATTTGGGGCAAAGGCAAAACTTTGTCATTCTCGAACAGCCTCTGTTCAATTTCTCAATTGCCACAAACCAATTGCTCGATGTGACCAACATTGCTTTTCAAACAAAACAGATACAAAATTTACTCAATGTCCTGATGAGAAAACAAGGGTCTATCAGTCCATATGTAATTTCTAAAATAGCAAGTATCATCAACTTTAGTTTGGTAAATTACACAATCGAAGATGTTCTGACCAAAATCTATGCCAACATTAAATCACCAATTGACATCTTATTTTGCATGATCTTCGATAAGCCAATATTTGACCTATTCGCCACAATGCTTTTTTTCGATCACAAATTCATAAACTTAAATTTAATCGAGTCTTTTTTTGATTTGAAAAGAAATCGTCTAAACTCGATAAGAACAAGTGTGAAAAAACTGGAAAAAATGTGTCTTCTTTCAATCAAAAATAAGAATGACCAAAATGGAATTGAAATTCACGATTTGGTCAAACAATCAGCTCTAAAATACATCAATAAAGAGAATCAATATTTAAAAAATTTTGGCAACATTTACGAAGCAGTGTTAAATTTTTATTTGGACAATTTTGGCAATCAGCTCAAAGATGGAATTTTGATTTACAGCCATGTGAAAAAAATTCTTTCTTTTGAATTTAATTTTTTAAATTCGACTTTTAGTGACCATAAAACCAAGAGAGTGAACCGACTTAAGTCAAAACTTTTCTACAAACTGGCTCTATTTCGCTTTACTCATTTAATTGATTACAAAGAATGCTTAAGGCTTTGCTCAATGGGCAAAATGGAGCCTGAATTTGAGAGCGAGTTTGACGATTTGATCGTCAGGTGTAGAAAAAAAGATTTTAATTTGGGAATTGATAAGAGATTAGAAGGCAAAGCAGATTCATTCGAGTCAAAGCCTGATTTTAATGATCATCTGAAATCATCAGGGGTTCTTCCTGTTTTTTTGAATTCAGATGATGTGTACAAATGGTTTCAAGGCGAAGGAATATGTCAAGCTATCGTTTATTATTTTACTCCCATTAGTGGCTCTCAGCTAATGGACTATTTTGTCCTCTTGATGAATAATAAATTATTTTTTGAATTTGTTCTGAAGCAAGAAATTCCCAATGCAACTGAAGATGAAATAAGTTTTTTTGAAAAATGTCTCGAGAAGCTGTTTATTTATCCGCTAGAGAAATCTTGACCTTTTTTTTTTAAATTTTTATATTTAAATGTTTTGAATTTAATCTTTTTTTCAAAATTTTGCTTTTAATGAATGTTATCTCGAAAATTTTTGAATAAAATTCAACATTCGTGGTTCAAAAATAATTAAATAAATATGAATTCAAGGTTTTGACTTGGGAATTTTACTTTTAAGACTTATTGACAACGAACTCTTATATATACTCTATATTTTGAAAGGATGTACTATTAGAATTTTATTTTAGCTTTAGCCTGGAATAGAGGTGCTTTTTATCCTTTTTTTGCGAGGAACGAGCTTGCTGTGACGCCATTTTTACAATTATGATTCATTTTTTGTTTTTAAATTTTGAAAGCAATTAACAAGACTTTTTTCTTTTAAATTCTTTAAATAATCTGTAAAAACGTTTTCTCTGTTGATGGTCACAGTTCCAAACCCCTATTCAAAGATAGCTTTCATCGTGATTGTCTTCGAATTTTGTTTCAATTGCTAAAATTATGATATAAAATTAAAATATTTTTCAAACTTAATAAGACCTTTATGATTGTCCATAAAAATTATGCATTAGAATTAATTAAGACGGGAGTAGTATTAAAATAGCATCAATTAAAAAAAGTTAATCAAATTAGCTAACAAATGAAAATATTATTTAATAAAGGCTTAATTTCATTAGCAATATTCAAAAAAGCTACTTAGAAGAAGAAGGTTTAAAGATTATTATATAAAATAAAAACATTTATTTTATAAAAACCAAAAATCCAAATTAACTAAAAGTTTATAATTAATGATTAAAAAATTTATTTAATAATTTTTTTCAAAAAGCATAATAGTTAACCGACAAATAATTTTGTTAGTTTCTTTCCAATGGAAACATGGTAGCGAAAGCATAAACTTAAAAAATAGGTAATTCTCCAATAGTTAATACTTTAGATACTCCAATAGAATATTTCCTACCAATGCAGCAATATGAAGCAGAAGGCTGACAATTATAAAAAACAAAATTGTATTGGCCTTTTGCATATTCTTCTGAAGCAGGTCTTTTAGCTTCTTTCACAATTTCTTCCTGCTCTCTAATTTTTTGTCTATAAACGTATATGTAAATATTTCCCTCAATCTTGTAATTTGTGGGAAATGAATTTGTGATTTAATTCCCACAAAATTTTTCCACGAATCTTCTTTTGCTCTCGTACAACTCTTGGAAAAATTTTCGCCAAAGATGTTTACAACTTTATTATTGCCCATGTAAATACAGTCATGGGAATATAGACCATCTCTTCGGGTTATTGACAAATCAGTAAACTAGCTATCTCATTTGCTTCTTTACTTTTAATGGGTTCTGCAAACGCGTGTTTTGACAGGTATTCAATAATGACAATAATTCCCGCGTACCCTTCAGCAGTTACTGGTAACCCGAAGACTAAGTCGATTCCAATCCTATCAAAAATTCCTTGGATCACTGTCGCCTTAGCACATTGTTCTTTCGGAATAGCTAGATGTTAACGTTTACAAGGTTCGCATTTGTTCACAAACTTAATTACATCGTCCCACATTTTTAGCCAGTAATAATCCTTTTTAAAATTAAGGATTATTTAAATTTTCTTTAGGTAGTTTAATATAACACTTTTATTTGAAATAATATTCAGGTTTATATTTTTAAAAATTTAAACCTAAATATTAGGCTTCTGGTGTTAAATTTTAACATTTGGAAATGCATTTTAAACAATGTGTTCGAGGCTAGATTTAGGCACCCACACGTACCTAGCGTCTTAATAATCAAAATTGTGTCACGATTCGACTGGTTTTTAAGTGGATCATACTTATCATTATGACTTTTATTTTTCATCACACCACACTTATCTAGATCCATGAGAACAATTTACCATGATGAATTTAATTTTCAAACATCAGCAAGATAGAAATCAAAAAAAATAAAATTAGATCTTTCATATTATCAGGTTTAAATTTTAGGGGGTCAGTTTAATAATCTTAAGTTTTAAAAGAACTTAGAAATGAGTAAACTAAAAAATCGAAAATAACTATTTTAAAAAAATGCAAATTTTAAAGACTTTTTATTCTTTTGTTCAATTTAAGTAAAAAAAAAATTTTTTTTAAATTTACAATTTCCAAGTTTAGCCTTAAAAATAATTAGTCGTGTTCATTAATGCCACTAATTTCTGTGCGAATTATTTCATCATCAATTTAGTTTAATTTTTTGTGTTTGAATTACAAAAATCAATATTGTAATAACATTGAAAAAGTGCGATGTTTCAAATTTTTTATTCAGTTTAAAATAATAAAATAAATTTAAGTTTATATTGCAAGCATAAAAAACTTGTTTTTTTTTTAAATTATGACTTAGGGTTTGTGCTATGATGATATTTAAGATAATATTTTTAGTTTAAAAAACTATCTACGCTCTGATTTCCATTTTTTATAAATTGAGTTTTTGTTAATATGCTTCAACAGAACTTAAATAATCACTTAAGTCAAAATTTTTATAGAAAAAAACAAAGTTTTTCGGTTCAGTTAGGTTAACTATGATTCATTTTTTAGTTGAAAAATTCTGGTTCCCAAATTTAAGTAGAGAGATCATTTGGGTATTTTGGATTGTAATACCAAGTCAACTTGATCAGAGCAAACGCTTTTTCTAAAGCTCCTACAAATAATAAAAAAAACAAAGAAATTTAAACTTCAATAATTGTTTTTTTTTTATATCAGTATCAAGAATTAGGCATTCTTTTAAATAGCTATTTTATTCAATTTATACGACTAAAAACAGTTAAAAAACAGATACCTTTTAACATTTTTAAACTTTTTTCTCCGTTTTTTAAGCCATTAAAACAATCACGTTTTTTGATAAAAATAATGAGAAAAACGGAAGAAAACGAATTAATAAACTCTGTTAAACAGCTTTTTTTCTCTCGTAATGGTAGACCAAATAAAAGAACGCTGTATTTAAATTTTTGTCTAACAAAAATGGGGCCTAAGCTGTAGTACACTAAATTAGGATTTCTAAATCAATCTTTGAAATTAGTTCAAATAAATAAATCTTTAATAAAAATTTGTTCAATCATAGACTTTTCCTTTCCTTGATTAAATTCATTATCAGAAACTAATATTAAAAAAATAGAGTTCATTCAATATTCTACCGTTATGTTAATTCTTTAACTAAAATTTGATTCTCCTTCACTTTAATATCATATCTTATAGTTTCTTTTTTAAGCTTTTATTTAAAATTATTTTTGAATTTTACGGTTTAGGGTTGATATAAACCTGGCCTCAAATAAGAAATTTTTTGAAATCTACGTTTTTTTACTTTTGTAAATTTTCGTAAATTTACTATATTTTACGTGAAATTTGGTAAATTCACTATTTTTTACGTAAATTATCGTAAATTTCTAAATCCGGAACACAATTGTATGTAATTAGATATTGATTTTAATATTGATATTGATTGATTTTATTTTTGAAGTTGAATTTAATGAAAATTGGTCAGAATATTTCTATAAATGATATTAGTTATGAAATGCTATTGAAAAAATTACAAAATTTAAATTAAAATAAATCATGTCTTATAGACAAGCTTCATCCTTCATTGCTCAAAAACTGTGCAGAAGACATTAGGTTTTACTTTGATTTTCAGAGTGTCTTTATCCAATAGTTAGATTCCAATACAATTCAAATCAGCTAATTTTACTCCATTGTTTAAACAAGGTGATAAGCCAATGCCCAGTAACAATTCTCCTGTGTCTTTAAATTCAATTCGGTGCAAAAATATGGTCAGCAAAATAAGAACAAAAAATGGAAGATTATTTTTAAAAGAATAATATTGTATCTAAAGAACAGCAGTGATTTGTCAAGGAAAAGTCATGAACATTTAATCTTCTGGAAACTCTTAATTTTATCTCAATGAGTCTAGACTAAAGTATTCCTGTTGATGTGTTTCTGCTAGATTTTGCGAAAGCATTTACTGCTCTGCGCAAACGACAAAATGCTAAATTGAAAACGTATGGCTTTGATGGTATTACACTAAAATGGATTGAAGCTTTCTTGAAAAATAGGAGACAACGAATTGTTTAAGGTGAAATTTTGTCCGATTGGGTTGAGATTTTTAGCGGTATACCATAAGGGTCAGTGATTGGTCCTCTATTGTTCGTTTTGTTTATCAATGATCTACCAAAAAGAATAGAGAATGTTGTCAAAATGTATGCAGATGATACTAAAATTTTCAGGTATCGAAAATAAGCGCAGCGAAACTACAATCATTAAAACAAAGAATATCCTTATTTAATTAATGGTAAGCAATTATTAACGTCATAAACCGAGAGAGATCCTGGAGTCATTTTCGATACAAATCTTAAATGGAAAAATCAAGTGATAGAGGCTACAAAAAAAGCAAATCAAATGCTAGGTCGCATCAGGACATCATTGTCTTAGTGTGCTGGCTAGCCAGCTACAGTCAAAACTAATACCACTTCTACTAAAGCTGAATTTTCAAGTTTTGGTGCAGCATTAATTTTTTTGAGCTTATTTTTTTCTATTTTAATAAACTTAATTTATAAATTTTAATTGCTGTTTTAAATTTATTTTTTTTATATTCCCTGCTACATTGATTGTTTTAAATTAATATTATCTCTGTTGATTAGACTCGATATGATACAATTGATTTTAGTTATCATTTAAACATCATAAGTTACCTCAGTTAAAGTTAATTTTTTAAATTTTAAAAATTGAAAATTTTCGAGGTCTGATCTTTAAAAACAAAACACTATTTTAATTGAAGATCTTGAATTTTTCTCTCTGAAAAGAAATTGATTTATTTGTCCGCTAATGTTAGTTAATAATTTATTTTGATGGAATTATTTATAGAACAATTTCTCGCCTAGCTTAATTTTACTAATTTTTTAAAATTTTCCCTATTTTGTTATCATGTTTCACTAAAGCGTTATGCAAAAAATTTATTTTTTTTAATTTTTTTTTTAAAAATGAATTTTTTTAAAACAATAATTCTAATTTTTATTTTAAAAAAAGCAAATCATAGCTTCTGTTCATTCTTAAATATTAGCCATTCATCCCAAATATCGTATCAAAGATGTCTTTACATCAAAAGTCACTACTTTAAGCAAATTGTCAAACTATCTTCCATTTCAGAGCATAAATATTTAAATCTAAAGGTAAAAATTGAAAATTTTTGGTCGTTTGATCAAATTAAATTTGAATGTTTCGACAGTTCAAACATTTCTTTTAACATTTTCTTTATTCCTAAGCAATCTATTATTTTAGACTCAAGATTAAAATTCAATTTAAATGAACCACTTAAACAAAAGTATGAGAACATACCTGAAACAATTTTTATTCATTTTTATAATCTAAAAGGCTTTGATCATACTGGTTACAGTTTTAGTAATTTAATAAACTTTTATGATGAAATTAGAGTATATATGTACTATTCTAAATTTAAGATTTACCTGAATGGCTCTAAATTAGAAAATTGCTCAATTATAAACAAATTTAATTATAACTATTTTGGAAATATTTCTCTTCTTTTTTTTACTTTTTCAACTAAATACAATTTGAATACTTGTCCACAAGTATTCAAAAATATCAAATTAAAAAGATTAATTTTTCATGGAATAAGTGAATCTTTTCTCAAAAAAAATATGCTTGGTTTTGAACAAATTAATGAGACAATTTCAAATGAAATAGAAAGAATGGAAATGAACTGTTTTAAAGCTCAAATAACAAAGTCTCAACTAAATTCTAAAATGTTGAAAAGTGTAAAAATAATTTTTATTAGGGGCTATGTTAATTTTATAAGCGATGACGTGTTCAAATATTTGACTAATTTAAGTCTTATATCTTTGAAAATTGAAAATTTTAGACATTTTTGTGCCAAAGGTTTCAAATGGTTCTCAAACATTCAACCAAATGTTCACCTTCATTTATTTGTTAACCATGAAGAACATTTTTTCTTTTCAGACCAAGATATTTGTTTGTTCAAAAATTTTGTAGCCAAGTATGACAATTTAATATTTTTGACAGATTCTGTTTTCAAATGTTCATGCACTTTGATGTGGATTCATCAAAACATTAAACAAAATAACACTTATCTTCAAAATATGATAGACAAAAATAACTATTTATATGAGGATATAGGAAATTTTGTAAGTGTTTGCGCAAATGAAACCAATGACTTTTTCACAAAATGCAATTTCCAATCTAAATTTAATCGGTGTGAACAAATTACATCTATAAATAAAATTTTATTTGTTGATGAAATTGTTTATTTATCTGAATATGTGAATTTTATAAATATTGTTTTTAATACAATTTTCTCAATAGTTGGACTTATTACAAACTCAATTAGCATTCTTATTTCTTTTTTTTTATTAAAATCGAAAAATCACAAAAAATCAATTTTATTTAATCAACTGGTATTTCTTAATTCAACAGTAAATTTTCTGATATTTTTCCTCAATATTCTTCATTTAATGAATAAATGTGTTTATGCAAATGGAATATTTTGCTCAAAAATAATCAGAAACTATTACGTTCAATTATTTGAGGTTATCTGTGGGCAGTTTTTGGTAAACATTCTTAAATTTGTGTCCAACATTTCCATAATTATTCTTTCACTAAGTAGACTCGAAAACTTAATCAATAAAAATAAATTTATTGAAAAAATAGCTATTAAAAAGTTAATATTTATTCTATTTTTATTTGGTATAGTATTATCTTTTGATAAGCTAATATCAATTAGGATTAATCAAGACTATTTTGTAATTAATGAAGAAGACTATCGAGAGTTTCCTAATTCGAATACTTTTCAATTTTTATTTCAAAGGAATGCTAGAATAGGCATTAGATTCAAATACAATGGAACAGTGACACTAATTTTTTACATTTTTTTCATTATCAACTTTTTAATTAATGACATTTCATTTATTTTAATTACTATTGCCATTGATTTAGCTTTGTTGTATTTTTTGAAAAATAACATTAAGAAAAAAATTTTTATTTTGAACAAAATTGGTGAAAAAAAATGTTTACATAAACGACATTTAGAAAAAAGGCAAAACAAAATTACTATTTTAATTTCAACCAATATTTTTATAATTGCTTTTGTTAAATTTTTTCATTTTAGTGTCTCTATTTTTTACATAACAAGAAAATTTGAATCAAGTAAATCTAAAAATATCTGCGCAACAAACAGCCGAATATGTTCTAACTTTCAGCAATTCGGAGAAATGATCTACAATATGTCAACCATGTACACATTGTATTTATTTTTAAGTTTAAACAAAAATTATAAAGAAATATTTATATATTCTTTAAATTATTTTGTTTATTTTCTACATTCTAGAATCAATTTAAAAAATTTCAAATTGAAAAATTAAACAATCAAACATATAAAATAATATATCAGTCAAATATCTTTTGACTTTATTTTGATAATGTTTTCCATTAGTGGTTTATAAAAAATTATTTATTCAGATTGTAAGCTTATTGTAAGTTTTATTAAATGTATCATTGATTTACATAATTGGAATTAATTTAAACAAATTAAACAAAAAGATTTTTTTTTTCATTATATGTTAATTTTTTTATATTTTTTATTAAATTTTTTTTTTTTAAAAATTTGTAAATCATTTAATTTATTTAACACTAGGTCAAAAATATAATGAAATGATGAAAAAAATTTTGAATTTTTTTTACAAGATTGATGAATAGTTTTGTGATCAAGAGATAAATTTTTTTGTTGCATCATACAAGCTTTCTTTTTTTAATAATATCAATTTGATTTTTACATAATTTTTAAAAAAATTCAAAAAATTTAATTTAAATATTTCAAGTCTAGCATATGATTCCACTAACGCAATACTTTCTTAGATTAAACTTAACAATGACTCTTACTGAACTAAAAAAAAAAAAAATAATAATGTATTTGTCTGTTATTTTCCATCTTTTCTGCGCAATTTCGGCTACCATAGATGTCCTCCTAGTAGGTCATCTCCGCAAGCTTGCTTGCTGTAGCTTATTCTTATTATCAAAAGACAAAGAATAAAACGAACATTTGGTGGTCGCAGTATAAAAACAACAAATTCTAATCAAAGTTCTGATTTTTTTTTCAATCATTTATAATCATATTAAAAATGACCAATGGTTAAAAAATATAAGATTTTATTTAAATAAATTTACTTTAAAAAAATAAAAATGCTCTCAGATTATATAAAGTTTCTAGTATACATTTAAAAGAATCCTCTAAAATTTTAACAAATAATAAAATCATTACAAAAAATTTTAATACACTAAAAATAAACCTATAAATCGTCAATTAACAATTTGTAGAAAGAAGAGCCATGTCCATAATCGTTTTCATTACTGGGCTTTCCTCTTAAATTTTCCAACAAAGCTTCTTTAATTCGACGATTTTCCGAAGTAGTGGTCTGCCATACCATCTCAAGCTCACACTCCATTTGTCTTTTAAAAAACCCTGTAAAATCATCAAAAATCAAATAAAAGAAGATTACCTTTTTTCCTGTATCAACTCATCTATTTCATTTTGTTTTTTATGAGTTAGACTGAGAAGATCATTTATTCTTTTTTCAAATTCGAGCCTATTTAGATAAAATTCCGAGTCTTTTTTTTTTAATTTTTCATTTAGATGAGAAAATTTCTCATTGTTTTTTTGTTTATAATCTTCTAATTTTCCCTCCAATTTGCTTAGTTTTATATTGTCCTCCAGTTGTTTATTTTCGTGTTTTTTCACTTCCATTTGACTTGATTTGTACATGCTCTCAAAAGTGTCCCTTTCTTGCTTAATCTTGTCAAGTTCGGAGTTCAATTGGGATATTTCGGTTTTTAAAGAGGCATCCTTAATATCTGACAGCTCCAATCGCTTTTCCAAATCTTTTAAATTTCGCTGCATTCTACGACCAATTCCATCACTTGAAAATTTTTTTTATTTACCTTTAAATTGAAATAAATATCCCAATTACTTAAGAGCTTTATCGAGAACTTGGTTCTCAGCAATTAGCTTTCGGTTTTCGGTGAGTAAATTTTTATTTTTTATCATCAGGTCTTTTTTTTCGTACTCAAGATTTTCTATTTTTTTCAAATTTTGATCACTCTCCAGCTTAAAATAAATGTCTGACTCTTCAATTTGCTTCTTGAGATCGCCTGTTTGACTCAAATGGTCTTGAAGTCGGACACGACGCTGTGACTCAGCAAGACAGTCATTGTACTTTTTGCTCAGCTCGTCATAGTTAAATTTAAGGGTTTCAATGTGGTTTTTTAGATCATCTTTTTCGGCTTCATTTACAATTATTCGTTTGGATAAATTTCCGACTATTAAACATAGTTTTTATTAATTTTAAGAAAAGCAAAGAACAAAACTAATAATAATTATCGAAATTAAAAAGGAAATTTTTAAAATTAGATCTTTTTTATAGAAATTCTTCACAAACTAATTTTTGTCATTTTTCTTTATTTTTTTAATCCAATTTTATTTTTTATTTTACTTTATATGGTGTATTATTTATTTTTTTTAAAAAAAATTGAGCATTAAATTTTGAAAAAGCATGAATAAAGTGTGATATTTTAAAATTATTTAATAAAAAATAAATGAGAGTTACTTTTACAATCTTATTACATTGAAAATTAAATGGATTACATCGAACATAGAATATTTATTTTCTATTGTTTTAAAGTAAAAATCTTTATTTTTTTTACAAAAGCACTAAAATAACTTTCAATCAAAAACATAAAGATTTTTAAAATATTTAAAAATATAATAAATTAGATCTCTTTTATACTTAAATATTGGACAGTCTTTTTAGAAAATATTCAATTTATCAATTTAAAATAAAAAGTATCTAAATTTTTAAATTACAAAGTAGATGAATGAATATCATAATGCGGGAAAACAAGTTCATTTTAGAACAAAAGTTTTTTTACTTTTTACCTTACAGGCCACGAGATTTTTCAAGATAGTAAAAATCTCTATCTAAAAATTTATAAGGCGCTTGCAATATTTTAATACATCATTATCTACTGGAAAAGGTATCTTTTAAAAATATTATCTGTCAAAAAAGCAAAAATACACTTGAAGTAAATAAATGATAATAAATAAATAATAAATTTATTTTTTATGAAAAAAGGATGTTTTAAAAACAATTAAGTGGAATAAATGAATATATCAACAGAAAAAAATAATCTCTTGTCATAAATTTTTTGCTTCACACCAGTTGTTGTTTTTTAGGAAAACCATGAAATACTAAACAGTTAAAGTATTTATCTTTTTTAAATAAAAATTTATTTTCTAATTTTCTTGCTATTAAAACATTATTACTTTAAAACAATAGAAAATGAATATTCTATGTTTAATGTAATCCATTTAATTTCAATGTAATAAGATTGTAAAAGTAACTTCCATTTATTTATTTATTTTTTTTAATTTGAAGCAGCACTTTTTTCATGTTTTTTCAAAATTTTATGAAAATTTTTAATAAAAGGCAATAAGATAGACCATATTTAACCTTTTTTATTTTTGAATTTTGAATTGTTTTCCTCTCTTTAATCTGAAAGAACTTAAGATCCTCACAGATAAACAAATAAATAAATATGTAAGAATTATTAAAAATCTAAAATACTTTCAATTATTGCTTTTCTACGCGTTTCTAGTAGATTTTCTTGACTAACTTCTATTTGATCATTGAGTGTTTTGTTTTCTTCCAAAACCAACATGGCATGATGACGAATTTGTTTTCGTCTAAACAAAATAAATGAAAAAGAATAAACAAAAATGTAAAAT
>QEOQ01000378.1:827160-842317 GCA_010279815.1 Brachionus plicatilis | reverse complement strand
TAAACAACTCTGGTTAAATTGTAGTTTTTTCTTAAGAGTCAGAAACGATTCAAGTATCTTATCAGCAGTTGGATTAAATAAAAAACTCAATTTTTTTTGTTATTTGTTCAAGCTTCCAACGTAAGACTTGACGTCATTTTATTTTATTATTATTGTAATTAATATTAAATCTTAGATTATTTTACTATTTAATAAAAAAATTTAAAGCGTCTACTTGGTCAATTTTGATAAAAGCAATTTATTAAAGAATTAAAAATAAAATTTCAGATTTTATCTGATTGTAACTACGCCAGAAGTGATACCATCATAATCTTCTCTTTGATCAGGATTAGCTTGTCCTTTAAAAAAGCAATATTTGCTGCTTTCCAAGTAGGCAAAAGAAAAGCATGATGGATTTGATCCGCACAAATTACAGCATTCGTCAATTGAATCAACATTATACGAACCACCAATGTCGTTGCCAGGGTAGTTTGAATTAAATTCAATGATGCAACTAGAAGCCTTTGCTGTTGTGGTACCTGAAACTGCTGTAGTTCCAGAAACTGGGGTGGTAGCAGAAGGAACAGGTGTGGTTTCGGTGACAAAAGGTGGCATGGAGTCATAAGTTCCTTTGTATCCAGACATTTGACCGCATCTGTATCTCCTGTATTGAGAAGATCCTCTAAGAACACAATAATTTTGTCTTTTGTCATAAGTCCAGGCTTTGCACATAGGGTCTTTGGTGCACATGTAGCAACACTTGCCTGCACTTACATAATACGCACCACCGATTCGGCATCCAACATATTCAACATTGGATTCATAGCGACATGTTAATGTGCTTGATAAGTATCTGTCAAAAACAGATACCAAAACTGCTAGGATAAAAAAAGAATTCATTTTAATAAGAAAGTTATTTAAAAGCGATAATTGTCTTTTTTCTTTTATAGAAAGTCTGTGTTATGTGCTAATCGGTTTTGTCTGACATTGGTCACAGAATTCAAGTAGACAAAACGTGGTCGAAATCTTGATCCTAGACAACCAAGCACGTACTACTGAGTATCGTTTTAAAGACACGAACACTTGAAAATAATCTCTTTGGGGATATGATTGAATTACAGTTAAAATTAAATTAAAAAAAATATTAAAGTTGATTTCGATGCTTATTTATTATTTAATAAAAAGATTTAAAAATTTTAAGAAAATGATTTTCAAAATTTTTTTAATTCTAGCACTTGTTTCATCAATATCATGTTGTTCTTACGAAAAGAATGTTGACTTTTTTGGCAAAGATTTATATTTTTCGTATGCACTCAATGCCGGTGAATGCTGTTACAAGTGCAATCAAGAACCTGACTGCAAGGCATGGACTTTTGTCTCTGCTAATTTAGCTTGTTGGATCAAAAGTGATATTGGAGAGCGAAGACGAAATGTGACATCAAGTAAATTATTTGGCTTTAAATAAAATACACAAGGCTTTTTTTAAAACTTAAAATTAACTAAAAAAGATTATTAGATTTAAATTAAAATTTTTATTGACAAATTTTTTAAAATTTAAAAATTTTTTGATTCATAGGGTATTTTGACTTTAGTTACAATTTTCAAGTGATCACATAAATTTAACAATAGACATTCCATTTTTTATTTTTTGTTGATCTAAAAACTTAATGATTAATATTTAAAAATAATTATCAAAAAATAGCATAAAATCTCAGTCTTAGATAATGAATAAAAAATTAAATTTAATTTTGAATTTTTAGACAAATTATACTGTTTTCATTCTTTGGAAAAAACTCAAGAAATGCTTTTTTTTATTGCTGTACAAGCTTCATCAGTTTCTGTAAAAAATGTCATAATATCTATTTATTTTTTTTTTAATTCAATCAATAAGCTCAACTTTTAAAATTTACTTAATTTACCAATTTTTACTTAATTTAACAGTGAAAAAATAGCATTTACCGTAAAACCTCGGAAACTACCCCATGGGCTTCAGAAAAAAAATTATTGGTTATTAATTTAAAAAAAAAGCTTGACTCTTATAAATTTTACTTCCAAAAAACAATCAATGACCCGGGAGTTTAATTAAAAAATTTATTATAGGAAATGGGCTTATATAAAAATTTGCCTGGGCTTATACAGAGACTATTCGATCTAAATAATATTAAAAAAAAATGGAGGGGGGGTGTTATGGCTATATACATCCTATAATCCCGGGGTAATTTCCGAGGTTTTACAATACGCAAAATTATCTAATTTTTTTGTATTCAGTCTTTTAGTTTCTAACTGCTTATCATCTGCATCGGTTCTTTAAGAAATGCTTCCTTTCCAAAAAATACTTTTTATTTAGTTTTAAGTATTGTCTAGCTCTTGAAAGAATCTAGTAAATATTTCAAATTACTCTAATATAAATCTTTTTATGGAAAAAGAGGTTCTGGAAGTTTTACTAGTTTATAAAAGTTTTATAACAAAAAGAGAAAAAGATGATTCCTTAAAGATTTTGTTTAATAGCAATTGGCTACTTCCTGTCATGAAAAATAATAAAGGCAAATAAATGATGTCAGAAGGCTTTAACTTTTTTGGGTTGACTTATTTATTAAACTGACTATTTAATAATTTTGGACTGACAAAAAAAACTAATTCGAATGGCATAATCTTTATTTAAATGACACAATTAAAAATTAAGAATAAATCGAAAAAAAGAAAAAAAAATGACTAATTTATTCTTTGGACGGAAAGGTTTTAATCGAAAGGATTATTTATTTTTTTATTATTATTAGCAATTTGAAAGGTACACTGAAGGGATCTTTTTAATATCTGTGTTTCTTTTGTTCTAAGTACATGCCCAAGCAAAAGCAGTCTTTGTAAATTTTATAAGAAAAATTTTGAAATTGAAAAATACTCTAAATCATTTTTTGTTGCATAATATTTTTAGTTTGAATCAGAGAAAAAAAATTATATTTTTGTTTAAATTTTATTTTTTGCAAAAAAATTTGGTGGAAAATTTGATGTCGATTTATTTTATTATGAAAATATTTAAACTCATTTTTCTTAGTTTTTCTAGCATTTGTCTTTATGACATTTTCTTTGGCTCCGATTATTAAAATTAGAGAATTCCTTGATCTGTTCCATGAGTTTTTTAATTTTTTTTTCAATTTTCAAATAAATATTTAAATTTGCTTTCGAGCTCTTTTAGACTTTTGATCTGTATTCAAGAATCAACTCGGGGTGAAGCTGTGGGCACAAGTATTGTAGGTGAATTTCATGTTCTCTGAATTTTATTCAAAGTTTTCACTAAGTGAATGCTGAGCAGAAAAGTTTTCAGTTTTCGTCAAAAGGAAAGTCAGATTAAATGTTTTCTAGAGCTGTCATTGGTATGATAACTTGATTAAACTTTGGCAGTTTTGATTTTTTGAGTAAATCTCCCAAATTTATGATAAAATTGTTTTTTTGATGTATTTTTTGAATTTTTTGACATTTTCAATGTGTCATGTCACAAAAAATTTCACTAGATTTTCATCCATTATAATTTAAAAAATATCACAATTAAATACTCAAAGATTCATGTAAATATTTGAACTTATAAATAAAAATCAATTGAAAAATTTTAAAAACCACAACCATTGTTTTCAAAAAAATGAGAAAATATAGTTTTTTGTCAGCCACATAGGTAAAGCTTTCCTGGATTTCATATACGTAGATTAAAAATATTCCATTAAAAATGGTCTTTTTTAGGGAATAAATCTAATATATTTTATTTTCATAATTTTTATTCGATAACCTCTTTTGACAATCTATTTCAATAATTAAAAATACAATTATTAATTAATTTTTTGATATTAAAATATTTGATTAAAAATTTTTTTTAAAAAAAAGAAAAACTAAAGAGTTTTAATATAGTATGAATTTTTAATAATTAAAATTTTTTTGGTGAATAAAAACACCCAAAATCAAAACATGATCTACTTTTTCAAAAGCTGATCAGCATTTTATTAATTGAATTTAAAATTAATTAAACAGTTTATTATTTTAGAAAAAAATTGAAAAATTAAATCGATTATTTGAAAAACATGAAAGTTTAAATACGCCAAAAATTTAATTAAAGACTATAATAAAAAATAATTTGAAAAATAAATAGCTATTCAAACAAATAATTAAAAAATAAAAAAATTTTTGTACCCCGAAGTGATAGAATTTTTTTAAATGTTTTAATTAAGTAATGAATTTTTATATCTTTAATTAAAGGATACTCCGGTTTTAAACAATCAACTTATGTTTGGAAGCCTCAAACGAACAAAATTGTGACAACAACAACAACAACCAAATTTTACATTTTGGTATCGTCTGGCACCACTCCAAAAGCTAGCTTGGAAATTTTGGCGTCTATTTTGTTAATAAAGACTGGCATCACATTTTTTAATTTCTAAAATAAAAGCTTCTAAATATTTCCATTCTAATTGTTTACATTTTTCATTAAAATAAAAATTTGCATTTTAAAAACATTAAACGCCCCTGGATATATTGGTCTTGTTAAAATCTCAAGGTTTGCCTACCTTAAAGTTTACACTAAATTTAAATAAAAAATTATTCACAAAAATGAATTCAGAATTAGAACCAGATCAGTTAAATGGAATGAGAACTTCGTCATTTTCACGAAGCTCGGATAACCGTACCAGTTCAACCATGACTTTAAGCAATAACTTGAACCCGATCACAAATCGATTCAGGAACATGAATTTGAATGAAAAAAAGGGCTTTCATGTTGAATACTTTAAAAAGTCTAAATCGGGACAGTGTCTGTCCGAAGAATCAAACAGTGGCAAGGACGAGGTCAAAATAGAGAAAAAAAAGTCTCTTACCAGCCCAAATGAGAGGCGAAAATTAAATCAGAACAATATTGAAGATAAACTTTTGATTTTGGCACAAAAAAATTTGGATAAAAGATTAAGTTACAGTCAGCTAATGATCAAAAGAGAAAAGGCTCTTTTGCTGGAACAACTCATGGACACTCAGGCAGTAAATGGTGACAATTTAGACCGTGAGTATGTAATGTGTGAATTTGAGGTAAGAGAAACTTTATCTACTAGTCGAATTCGAACAGCAGCTCATTTAAAAGACTGCTCAACTCGCAGTATTGATGTTGGACACCAGAACAAAAATGTCTTTGACAAGTTCATTGAACAAAAGAGAAGAAATTTGCCTAGCTACCTCAAACATAATACGAGACAGAGTACAGCATCGTTTTATGACTTGAAAAAAGTTATTGGTAAGTTAATATTTTAGTTCTTGTTTTTTTGGGTCTTGCCTGTTATGTGATCAGTTGGTCACCTAATATGTGACCAACATTATTGTTAAAATAATGAATTTTTTATTAAAAAAATTTATTATTTAAGTGACCAGTTATTAAATTTATATGACCAGTTTTTTTATTTACGTGACCAATTTAAATATTAATTTAAAATTATAAAAATTCAATAAAAAAAATTATTTATACATTTTTACGATGTGTTGCTTTACACCACGCTCATTTTTCATTAATTTCCCGCACTCTGGGCAAGCTATTGGGTTTTTATGCTTGCTAAGAAATTTTTTTACAGCAGACTGTGGCTGCACTTACCTCTTCAAAATCTGATTCACAATTGTTTTTATGATCTGAATCGGTGCCAAAAGAAAATTATGTGACCAAATGTTTATTAAAATTATTTATAAATTAAATATTTATAAATGTTTAAAATTATTTATAAACATTTTTACCAGATAAATAATTTTGCCTGATCACATATCAGGTTACCAGTGAATATGTGACCAGTCAGAAAAAAATACCTGGTCACCAATTCGACATGTGTGAATTCGACATTAAGTCACTGGTCACATAATATGTGACCAAATGGTCACAGGCAAGACCCATTTTTTTTTCATCTTAATACAAAAAAGAATTCAGAGCTGATTTGATTTTTTATGTAAATTTACGAAAAATTTCAAAAAATTGTGTAAAAACAAAAATGCCAAATAAACATTTTCTAATTAATTATTAATTGACATTTTCTAGGCCATTTTTAACTTTTTTCAGTAAACTCAACAAATTAAAAAAAAATTTGAGAAAAAACATTATACCGTAAACTCATGACTACTGTTCTTGGAGGAGGGCGGACAAAATATAGAAAGGACTTCATGAAGAAAAAAAAATATAGAAAATTTTAATTAAAGAAAAAAATAGAGTCTTTGGCTAAAACTTTAAATTTAAAAACTAATGTTAATCATTTCACAAAAATTTTTTATCATCAATTTATCATTATTTTTTAAATCTACAATTTATAAATGATTATAACGACTGATACTGTGGCGGGACGTTCAATATTGCGCCCACGTTTTTAAGCAATGTTATACCATCAAAATTGTAATTGAATATTGAATCACATTTAGAAGGTATTGGTAATAATTACCTAATTGGTGAAAAAAACAGTTTTTTTTATACAGTTTTTTAAGGCTATTAAATCGAATTTTCTATTTAAATTTTACTATTAGAATAGAGACAAAAATTAGAATAAAGGTTAATTTTTAATTTATTTTAATTACGAATTCAACTCAACAATTTTTTAAGTTTATTTAAGAAGAAATTCGAAATCATCTAAAAATAAAAGCAAACTTTTGCTCTTACTCATAGTTTGTTATGGTTTATTCTAAAAAAAATAAAAAACTTTGCAACATGGCTTCGATGGTATTAGTTCCAAATTTTGACATTATTCCATCAGTAGTGGTCACGAGTTTAGGGTACCAATTTTTACGTAATTTTAAGTAAAAAGATATTTTTAAAATGGTAAAAATGAAAAAAAAAAATAAAAAATTCATTAAAATGTTTATAATGCTTTATTTTAAATAATTGGTTTAACGATTAATCTACATTTTTTTGAATTACGATCGGAATCACCTTTTATAAGACGGGAAAAATATCTTATCATGAGGTTTTTTTTAAAATACTTTTTATTAGTTTCTAATAAATTTTGAAAAAACTAGTTTCTATTTATTTGATTATATTTTACCAAAAATTACTTTTTTTTTACTAATTTTTGCGTAAATTTAGATAAAAAAAGGTAAGATATGGTAAAATTTTAAAAAAAAAGTATTTTTTGAAGGAAAATTAAGAAATTTTTATTTTTCCTAATAAACTAGCAGTCCGACCATCCGCCATTTTTGTCCAACACAATTACCTATAAAACAAATTTCATGAATTATTTTGAAAATAATTCATGAAATTTGTTTTATCGTAAATTCACTTTTAAAATATTCATTAAAATTAGAAGCAACATCCGGATATAAATATTCTGCCAAAATATCTCTATACAAAAAAAGTATTTTTTGAAAGAAAATCAAGAAATTTTTATATACTTTTTGTTACAGAGTAATAATGTATGTTGCTTCTAATTTAAATGAAAATTCTAAACTTTATCAAGACAATGATCCTAAACACAAGTCATACGTATATACAACCTTTTGAGATACAAATAACATCAACTTGGTAAAATATAGTTTAGTAAACAAAAATTCACCTTGAATTTCACCCGAAAAAGTCAAAAATTTGATTTTAGATATTTTTTTTGATTAATTTAAATTAAATTTTATTGTTTATCGTTATGAGAAAAGTTATGAGGGTGTATGAGGGTGTTTTGGGTTGTTTTTTTTCATTCGAAAGACAAATTAGTAATGACAAATTTTTTTAGATGAAAATGGGTGTATAGTTAAATTCAGATAATTAAGAATAAATTTATCGGAAAAAATTTCACTTTATAAAAATTTTGGTGATTTACACCCGGTGTTGTTTTTTCGCAATCTTGATAGGTGTATGTTTTAGACATAACTTAAATTTTCCTAAAATTAAATATCTAATATAAAAAGGTAAATTTACGTAAAATTACGTAAAAATTGTGTAAAACAAAAATGCCATTAAGATGACTTCAGTAAATTAAAATTAAAAAAATTTGAGAAAAAATTCACCAATTTTTACGAAAGTTAATTTAAAAAGCAAATTTTGAAAAATTAAAATTCAATAAAATTTAGTAAAAAGATACAGTCGAACCTCGTTATAACGAACTTCTTTATAACGTAAACCTCTATATAACAATCGAAAAAAAAAGAACCAATTAAACTTAATTTTTATTTTTTATTTATTTATTTATTTCTTCAATGAACGCCTTGTAGGCGATGTAAAAAAAAAAAATGTACTTAATGTATTTAATGTATTTAATGTATTTTGATTAAATTAAAATTCGAACTTAACTTTAATTTAAAAAGCAACTTGAAGTTTAGATAAATTCATTTAATAAATTAAAAGTATTAAAATTTGAATGGAATATTTTAAAAATTAAGTATTTGAAATTTAGTTTTTGTACTCTTGTAGAGTTGGTTAAATCAGAACAGCTATTTTTTGGTACCTGGTAAGATGGATGGGACTATTGTAATCCACAAAATGTAAGAAGAGTTTTGTTGACTGATGAAAATCTGGCACACTTTTAGTATCCAAATCGAATTGAAATTCAATTTATTTAATGAATTCTTTTTTAATTAAATTTTTTTTAAATCAATTATTTTCTTGGTATAGATGAGTCCCATTAACCTCATTTTTGGCATTTATCCGAGGATACATAAAATATGTATCTGGGGATGCATCAAAATGTATTCTCGGATACAAAATGTATCCGAAGATACAAAATATGCAATTTGTGAATCAAAAAAATACAAATGTTTTTTTTGTATCCGAGAATACATATTTTATGTATTTTTTCAAAAATATTTTTTTGAAAAATACACATAAGTATCCAATTAAACATATATATATGTAATATGTATCCTGATATACAATATGTATGCCAGGATTCATAAAGGATACATTTGGGGATACATGTTTGGATTGCGAATTTGAATAAATAATTTTATCTTTTTAAATTTTATTAAAATAAAAATAAAAATGCTGCGAAGAAAACACTAATTAAGGAACAGCAAACACAATAAAACATTTATTTTTAATTTAATTAATTTATTTTAAGAAAAATAAAGATGCTGGGATATGCTCAGATAAGCTAGCATCAATATCATCAAGTTCCTTGTTGACGAAATAGTTATTATCATGTCTTTTGACCATTATACTAATTTTCTCTTTGACAGCAAAAGTATCGGGTATTTTAAGAAAAATTTTCTCCATTTTATTTTAACAAGATTTTAAGTTGATTAAAAAAAACATAGTTATTTATAGAGGATTTAGGAAAAAAAAACAAAAAATTTTTCCAATAAAAATTACCAATGGCTAAATTTTTTTAATAAAAAGCCATTGTTATAAAAAACATAATGAACAATCACTTTATTTTGAAGGAATTAAAAGTTCCCCGATTCTTTATTCTTTATTATTAAACATTTATATTAAATAACAATTTTTCAATTTAAAAAACAACCCTAGATATGATAAAAAATACATATATTTTATTCTGAATAAATTTTAAGTCTATTAAAGTTGTACATTTTAGTCGAATTTGCACATTTTACGATCAAATTTAGCATCGACATATCAGAATTCATCATTAACACTGATAACTTGGTACTGTCTATGTTCCTTGTTGCATAGCTGGCCGGGTTTCTCATTGAAATCAATTTTCTTTCTTAGTGATCTTCTCCATTCTTTAACTTTGTCCAACCAACTCTAATTTTTCGCTTGTCCCTAAAACGAAGACCAAAATCAAGTTTTAGGCTAAATAGGTAGGGGTCTGCAAACACTTTTTAAGGGGTTTGAAGCACATTTTTGCTCAATATCAACCGAAGACTTATATAAAATGTTTAAAAGCATAACGTATTCTGAAAGAGCATAAAATTTGCTACAATTTTATTCATTTAAGATTATTAAAAAAATCTTCCTTCTCGAAAAAATGCGGGGTCGCAAATATTGATTTGCAAAAGGGTCCGCGTTTTAGGGACGTTTTTTGTCAAGATTTTGGTCCACGTTTACCCTATTGATTGTACTTTCAATCGAATCAATGAAAAGTTGGTTTGTATCATCCACTTCTTCTTCTTCAAAAAAAATTTTCTCTTTCTTTCTTTAGAATCCTCATCAACATCAGCATCAACTTCATCAAATTCATTCAAAAAGTTATGATCGTCCAAAAAATCCACATCATCATCATCTGAGGCTATTGATTGAGTGTCACCGGTGTTTCTCAAGGCTTCAAGGGCCTTTAGGACAGCTTCTCTTTTAGACCATTTCAAATTTTTTACTGTTTTAATTTCAAATTATTTTATTTAAACAGTTTAAAATCAATTTTGGCAAAATGTCAATAAAATTGTGCAAAAAATTTAAAAAGTGTCAAATTGACACCGCTGGTCCTTAGAGGCAAGTATTTTTTTTTGCACGAAAATTCGATTTTTTTAATTCAAAATTTAAATTTTTAGTTTTGTTTTTGATTCCAAATAAAGTTTATGAAATAAAACTACCAAAAACTTTTTTCAAAAAAAAAATATTTAAAGATTTATACTCAAAAAGTGTCAAATTGACACCGCGGTCCTTTGGGTGTTAACATATTATAATTAATTTTAAAATAAATTTTGATGGTTCTAAATTGAAAAAAGTTTAATTTTATTTGATAAAAAAGATATTATTCATTTTGAAGCACAGTAAAAGTTTAATTGTGCATTAACATTTAACAAAAGAAATATAAAATCTTTCAAAATATTAAGTCAAAGCCAAAAATGATTACTAAAGTTAAAGAATATGTCATAGAATCTCCTGAATTTTAGAAATTTTTACAGTTGCTGAAATTTCAACTGGTCGAGTTGAATGATCTTGACGTTACTGATATTGAAGATGAACAAAAGTCAGAAAATAGATAAAGATATTTTACTTTATATGAGAAAAAAATGGATGAAGTAAACAACTAACTGTCAGAAGTTAAATTAGACAGCGTATTAAATATAAAGCTTATTATATGAAAAGCAGGCACTTGAAAAACCAAAATGCACCGATAAAAATATAGAAAAAGTAAAAAAATCTTTAAGCAAAAAGAAAAGTCAAGTCAAGTGTCCTGAATGCGATAATTATTCTGGTTAAAAAAAAATATGGCTGAAAAACATTTAAACTTAAAACTGATGATTTTGAATCTCTTTGGTCACTTAATTTTTTTATTATTTAACTTCTGGTCACATATTCCATGAAAACTTTGTGACCAGTCGTGGTCACATATTTTGTGAGGGGTAGTGGTCAACCATGACTTAAGATCCAAGAGTAGTTTTTGTTATTTGAACGACTACATTGTTACCAATTTTTCCAAAATAATTTTGATTTAAATTAATTTTAATTTTTTTCTAAGCATAAAAAATATGTCTTTCAAATTTGAAAAAATAAAAATGGCAAATCAAGCTATGGGTCAAATTATTTAGGGCAAAAATTTTCATCTATTTCTTCTAAATTTCCAAATAGCAATTTGATATTTTTTTAATTTAAAAGTTAATTAAAAAATATTTTTATTAAAATTAAAATTTATTTTCATGAAAGAAAAGTGTTGATTTGAAAATTTAAAAATTTTTTAAAGAGCGCATTCGCAGAGTGAACAGCACGAACAGAAAAATTTGCTCACGCTACCAAAAGCACTGCAAAGCCGAACAACGAGCCCAGTATTACGTATCGAACAAATATTTGTTCAAAACATTTCCCGAATTGAGTCAAACTTTAGCAGCACAACAAAGCTTAGCTCAACCAAGCGACGAACACGACCCGGCGCAAAATTTGATTCTTACTAATCAAGAAACCAAAATTGGCAACCAAATATCTTTGCCAACAATTGAATCCTAAATCCACCACTATTCGTTACATAAGACTTTAAATTTTAATTAAAACAGTTCAGGATTAAGTGTAAAACGATATCAAAAAATGTAACAATATCAAGCCCTCAATCTCAATGCACACATTTACGTAATAATTGATTATAAATAACCAATTTTTTCTCTTTAATTTGATTAAGTTTAATAAAATTTAATATCTAGTTAAAAATGAAAAGTTTTTTTTTGGTTTGTGTCTTGCTAGGTTTGTCAGCTTTGGCCATAGCTCAACAATGTACCTACGAAACTAATATTGACTACTTTGGCAATGATTTGAGCACATATCCAGTATTCAAAAATTCGATTGACGAATGCTGTGCCGCATGTGGCACAACTGCAGCCTGTAATGCTTGGACCTTTTTGCCTGTCACCGGTGCTTGCTGGTTAAAATATTCAGTTGGTTCTAGGCGCTTCGTATCCGATGGCAGATACTCCGGTGTGAAACAATCAGGTGGACAAGTCACTGGCACTACAATAACAACAACTAGAATTACTTCTTCTTCTTCATTGCCTTCTTCCTCTCCATCTACTTCTCCACTCACGACCAGAACAACTTCAACCGAGAGTACATCGACCAAAGTGACCGGTTGTTTTATTGAAACTAATATAAATTACGCTGGTAACGATTTGAAAGGAGTTGGATCAGTAGAAAATGCTAGTGACTGTTGTAACCTATGCGGACTAACAGAAGGATGCGAAGCTTGGTCGTATTATGTAGAATACAGCTATTGCTATTTGAAGTCTTCCAGTGCTAACAAAGACTCATATGAAGGCATGCTTTCTGGAGTCAAAGCTCAAGTCTAACTTCCTGAATTTAGAAATAAAAGTTCAAAATAAATTTTTTCTTATTAAAACTATTAGATTTAGTTTTTTATTTTAGAAAAGTCTCTTTATTGTAAATAAAAAATTTAAAACGATACTGGCCATGGAAATTTTTTAAATCACTTGAGTAATTTTGTAGTAGTAAATTTGCACTTTGTTTTATCTTACACAGTGCTAAGATTAGTAGGCTATAAATAAATTAAGATTTGTCAACTTTTGCTTATTACAATTGATACCAGAAAATTTTGATTAAAATGGGCCGGATTTTTTATTTTTTCCCAACAAACATACATAAACCTAATATCCCAATTATTGAGATTATACATAAAAAAATTAATTATCGCTAAATTAAATAAACTTGTTTATAAGTCACAAAAATTTAAAGTTCACTAAAAAAAAAGTGGCTAAAAAAAATTTTTTACACCCAGGGTTCCAAAAATAGCAAACCCTTTAAAAAGTTGTTGTTGTTTAAGACTCAAAATCTCAAAGATAAAACTTAAATATACTAAAAAAGTATATATATTCTGAAAGAGCATAAAATTCTCTTCATGCTAATTTAATTTAGAAAAAAAAAAGGTGTGGCGGCTTTTGTTGGCTAAAAACAAGAAAAAAATGTGTTTTTTTCTGGTTTAAATCGTATCTTCTCCGAGGGATAAATTATGACCCAACTTTTTTTCTTTTTTAAAAAAAATAGACAAAATTCTGAACAAATCTATGTTTTTTTTTTTACTTTATTGCTTTATTTTTCATAAAAAATCTCTTCAAATCATGTGATTTTTAACAAATTTGTATACAGTCGATCCTCCGTATAACGAACCCCCATATAACGAACTCCTCTATATTACGAATATGAATCCAGGAACCGATTTTTTATAAAGGAAAAAGATTGCTAATTTTCTTTGATACAACGAACCTCTTTTTAACGAAATCCCGATATAACGAACTAAGAAAAAAAAACGAGTAATACTTTTCTTAAGAAAAAAACCTTTATATAACGAATTTTAAAAAAATGACATTCGTTATTTAACACATCTTGAGTGAATTCAATGTAAATTGAGCGGAATTCTATTTTCATTTTACTTTTTTTTTAATTGGATATAAATAAAATTATAATAGATTATTCAATCTTTCACTCCAAAATTGCAATATTTTTTCATATTTTTAAACAATAAAATTTTATATTGATTTCTAAAATTTCGCTCGATTCACTCACTATGACCTTGATAATAAAAAATAGTAAATAAATACTTGACAATTACTAATTATTGTTTATCTAAAATTTCTAATTGATAAAAATGAATGAAAAACAAGTTTGCAAAAAGAGAAAATGTATATCTCTTGAAGTCAAGATAGATATTATAAAAAAACATACTGAGCAAAAAATAATCACTTCAAAGTTGGCCAAAGAATACAACGTTAATACTTCTACAATTTCTACTATTTTGTCGTCGAAAGCAAAAATTTTAGAACATTACGAAAAGAACTTAGCCGGGCCTGAAAAAAAGCGTATAAATAAACAAGTGATTAACTCAAAAGAAGCGATTGATAGAATAAATGAACTGAAACAATTTTTTTTTTTAACCAAAAAAGATGATAATTCTAATGTAATTAATTTTTTATTTAATATTGAAAATTTAATAATTGAAAGTAGTTTTACCAAGCAACCATCTGTTACCGATTTTTTTCAAAAAAATTAACTATTTGTTTTATTTCGCATTTTTTATCTTAGATTTTTTTATCAATAAAATTTGGTTTAAAAATTTTTTGGTCCCTATCATTTTATATGGGAATTTCGATATAACGAAATTCGATATAACGAATACCGAATTTTCCGCCCAAGTAGTTCGTTATACCGAGGATTGACTTTATTAATATTCTATTGATATTTTTTTTCTAAATTTTAGTAAAAACTTACCTAAGTATAAATAAAATTTCGTGAAAATAATCAATCTCGTTTTAGTAACTTAGGAGTTTTCGGCCATTTATCTATGGTCACCATCTCTTCTTCTGGGAAAAAGCCTTCATTTTCCGATTCATCAGATTAACACGAGATTGATTATATTTTGATTTTTTAGGCATTTTTCACGAAATTTTATTTATACTTAGATAAGTTTTTACTAAAATTTAAAAAAAAATATCAATAGAATATTAATATACAAATTTGTTAAAAATCGCATCATTTGAAGAGATTTTTTAAGAAATGGGGTTTTCGAGGGCGTAGATTACGAATTTTGAGTCCAAAATGTGAAATTCAAATAGCACTAAAGTTTTGAATTTCGTGAATTTTGAGTCTAAGTCATGACTTGCCCAAATATTTTTATCAATATCTGCTTCATTTGGACCAGTTGAAAGAATTTTTTACATTTTTCATAATCTGGTTACATTAACAGACCACATAGGTCAAGATTAACAGCCAGGAATTTGGAAGCAACTACTTTATTTGTATCAAATATGGATTTATTAAATCATTGACTTGACTTAAGAAAAAAAAAAATTTAAGTCATTG
>QEOQ01000378.1:639986-826978 GCA_010279815.1 Brachionus plicatilis | reverse complement strand
AAAAAAAACAAAAAATATAGATAAGATCTTAAGAGTCAGAAAATTTTTGTATAATTAGGTAGCAGCTACATAGAGGAGTGGGATTCGTAATAAATCTAGAATCGAATTTAACTATATTTATATATTTATACTTAACTTGGCGTCAGCAATCAATCAGTTGAGTTAGACTAACAAACTAGCAACTAGATTCACGACACCCATGAATATCAAAGGACTAATAACCGGGATCTAGCTAAGCCAATTTAATATAGTAACACGTCAACAGACTTGACTTGAAAAAAAAAAAATTTAAGTCATTGAATTGACTTGACTTAAGACTTGTGACTTAAAAACAAGACTGATAGAAATCCAATATTTTTAACTTATTGACAAAAATTTGAGAAATAAAGCTAAAATTTAGGAAAAATAAAGTAAAATTAGTTACAAAAGAAAAAAAATATTTAATACGTTTTAAAAATCTAAACTTAATTTCTATTTAACTTATTTAACTTTAAATTTAAATTTATTTAATTCTGAAGGAGCATTAGCTTGGTATAGATAAACAAATATATAAATATAACAAATATTAAACCAATAAAAAAAATTTTCGAAAAATTGTATATTGTTCTTTTGTACTCTCAGCGTGCGTGTATTGTTCAGTATTTTATCTCCAAAAAAAATTTTTGTAATTTTTATATAAATTTTTTTGAACTTAATAACACACAATCGAATGTGTGTTTCAAAGGTTGTGTTCTCATCAGGATTTGAATGAGTGTTGGTCATACTTAAGTCTGTGGTGACACAATGTTCTCGTAAAAATACACTAATTTATTTTGCTATAATTTGATTATTGTTCCACTCTTGTATATTATTTTTCATTATTATTTATTTTCATGCATAAAAAAACAAAAATACTGATGTTAGGAATAATTTTATTTTTTGATATTTTATTTAATTAAAACTAATTAAAAAATTGTGAAAATTGTTGCAAAAATAAAAAAATACAAACAAAAAATATATTTAAAACAAACATAATTATTAATTTATTTCCTTTTAATTTTTGATTCAGCAGGTCTACAGCGTTTTCTTTTTGCTACCGAATTACTGGTCGTTCTTACTCACTAATTTCGACTGGAACTCTTCATAGTTCGAGTTTACAATCTTTCAATCTTTTGTTTATCTAATTCATTCATATATAATACTGATGAGTATCTTTTTGACCATTTTTCCACAATCTGTAGCATCTCTTTCAAGCACAGTCTAAGAGGCAATCTTTTTCTTAATTTGCTATTTCTGAAATCCTTAATACTCCGATGTTTTGATTCTAGCGCATTGCTCGTACTTGGTTTACCCAGAAGATATCGAACTCATTTTTCCCATCCGTGCATCATTGCTTTTGAAAATAGCTTAAAAAGTGAAATTTAAATTTAAAGGCTAAAAGATAAATAAAAAAATATGTTTTAAAAATAATTGACACTATTTTTAGTTTTGTAATTGATAATTAAAAATAATCCTTACTTCAGTATTTTTTTTTTCAAATAATAATTTTTGTTATATTTTTTATATTATACGCGATAATAAAACTTGCTAAAATTTATTATTTTTCGATTTTTATTTTATTTAAATTAAAATTTGAAGCTAATTACTTAAATCCCATTAACAACTTTCTAGAAAAATATGTATTTTATGGTTTTCATCATAAAACTTTCGATAGAATGTTATCTTTTTCCTTATAAGCACTATCTTCCCATAATTTAGGTACTTTTTCTTAAATTAGTTATAATCTTAATAATTGGGATATTAATTTAATATTTGGGGAAAAAAATAAAAAATTCGAGGTATTTTATTTAAATTTTGTGGTACTCGAACTAAATTTCTTATTTAAATATAGTTTCTAAATATATTCTAAATGCGGAAGTCTGAATTTTAGAACAAAAATTTTGAAATTCAATTTTTTTTTCTAAAAATTCAAAATTTATTTTGTAAAAAATTTACAAAATTTACAGGACCAATTTTGCTTTCAATAATAAGCTTTTGATGTTTTGTTAAGAAATAAGAATTTATTTAAAAGTTTAAACCAGAGTTTTTTAAAAGTCACACGTTTCAAGTCAAGTCCAAGTCCGAACTTTGACTTTTTTTTTGGAACTTTTAAACAACTCTATTTTGAGCTTGATTTGATCATTTCGAGCATCTAAAATTGATTATTAACTTCAGATTCAAGAATTCGTTCATTTTTGTTTTAAAATTTAATTTTAATGTTGAGCTGAATAAAAACTTGTTTTTGTGTGAAACAAAAAAAAATTCAAATTTATAGAAAATTATTTATCCCTTCTTAAAAAAATATATTAAAATTTAGCTTAATTGAAGGAACTTTACATTCCGGTGTTCAAGAATCAGCTTGTTTCAAATCCCAAGAATCGTCGAATTGAGAAAGAAATTAATTCGAAAATATCTAATTTTTGTTTAGAATTAAAAAAATTTTAAACATATAATAAAAAAAACTTTAATAATCGAATGAGACTTTATCTAAATGATTATTTGAATCAATGCCTAAAAAAATAACAAAGTGGATAAAGGTTTAGCGTATAGAAAGAAATATATAAATAATTGAAAATAATAGCAAAAATTTTCTAATAAATAAAAAAAATCCGAAAAAAAAATATTTCCAAAAAATTTAGAAAATTGTTTTTTTAAATAGTATGGATGGTCTAATTTTTGAAATTTATAAAATTTTCCTAATTTTGGTGTTTATTTGTAATTTACTAATCGTTTATTATTTTGTACTGATCATTTAATTATTATGATATTTGCTTTTTTTATTTGAATTTAACTTATTTTTAGCAGTTGTAAATACGCGATTTAGTTTTTCTTTAAAAGCTGCGTCAAGAAGATCGATGAATAGCTTGAAAACTAATCGATATCTTAACTTAAATTTGTGAAGAAAAATGAATGAATTGAATCAGTGTTTTAATACCTCTCGCCTTGAGCCAAAATAACACGCTTTAATTTATAATTTTTATAATTTTTAATATTTTTATAATTTTTTTTTGATCGTTTTGATCTTAAAATTTTATCTGAAACTTCAATTTGCTAATCGTTAGGTAATTTTTTTTATTTTCTAAGATGCTTTTAGAATATTAAGATTTAAAATTTAATTTTTTGGAAAATAATTTTCAAGAATTCAAAAATTTTCAATGAAAAAAATTTTATAATTTTTTTGTCTTTTTTCAATAACAAGAAATATTTAAAAATAAAATAAAAATAAAATATTTAAAATTTTCCCATTTTTTCGAAAAATATGGTAAATTTATGCTTTTAGTTTCTAGGCTTTGACCACCTTAGAAGAGGCATTTTGATTTTTTTCCAAGTTTTTCTAAGACAACAAAGCTTGCTGAATGTGAAATATTTTTTTTTTTAAAAACATTTTCCGACATATTCGATTTGTTTTTATAAGTTAAAAAAATCGAATGATCATAGAATACTCACTGGCTAAAATTAAATTTTTATCAAAGAAAAAATATCCTTTTTTGGGGTTTTTAATTTTTTAACATTAAATTAATTTCACAAAACCGACTTAATAATTAATTGACAAAAATTCATTTTTAAAATTTAGAAATTATTTAGCTGCTTGAAATTAAAATGATATTAAATTAGACAGAGATAAAATAGATTATTATTTATTTTAATTTATTTTTTTCGATTATTTTGAAACAATTTCTATTCAATGTAATATCAAAAATATGAAATGTTTGTTAGAATATTTTACAAGATTTTGATTAAAAAATCAATTTATTTCAAAGTAACAGGATAATTTGGTAAAGTTACATGAAGATTGCTTCTAGAATAGCTCAAGTTAACTTAAATGACACTTTTTTTTTAAATGTAATCAATTCTTTATTAAATATTTGTTTTTAAAATTGTAACTTTAAGGATTTAGTCTATTTGATGATAAAGAAGCAATGCTATTTCATAATTGAAGATGTAATTTAATACTTAAAACGAAGAAGATCTGACGTAATACATGATGAAAATTCATGTATAAATTTAACTCGGCTAAAATGTTACCCAAAACATTAATTTGAAATAAAAATTAAATTACCAAAAATGTTTAAAGTTATATTGGTTATATTCAGCATTGCTCTATTGAATGTCAATGCCCAAACTTGTACTTTCGAGTCAAATGTAGATTATTTTGGTAATGATTTGGGAACAGGACCATGTATTGTCAAGACTTTGGACGATTGTTGTGCATTGTGTTACCGGGTTGCTCAGTGTGCTGCTTGGACGTTTTTGCCATCTACAGGTGCTTGCTGGTTGAAATACACTGTAACTGAACGAAGAGTTATGTCGGATGGAAGATTCTCTGGATGCAGACAACAGCCAACATTGGCTCCGACTCAAGCTCCAACTCAAGCTCCGACTCCAGCTCCATGCCCATGTACTGAAAAGACTGACATAAATTATCCAGGATGTGACTTGAAAGAAGTAGCTGATGTAGCATCGTCAACTGATTGTTGCAGTCTATGCCGTCAAACCACCGGATGTGCTGCTTATGCTTATTACAAAGAATTCAAATACTGTTATTTGAAATCTGCTAAAGAAAATGGAACTCCAGAAACATACCCAGGTATGGTTTATGGAACTCTTTAATTTTTTTTAATGTTCATCTAATAAATAAAATTTTTTAAAAATAAATTATAAAACTTTTTTTTGTGAATTTTAGTACTAAAAACAAAAAAAAAATATAAAAACGCCAGAGTTTTAATCTGAACCGACTAAAACATGTTCTGTAAATATTAACATTTGATACATCATCTGTTCCACTAGTTAAAGTTGAGTTGGATTTTTAATATAATGTAATATCCCAAATTTTAAATTTTCTGAGTTTTGCAGATTTATTGCAGAATTTTGAAGAACCAGTATATTAGTGATACAAAGGATGTATAGGTTGCTACAGTTTACAGAACATGTTTTAGTCCTTCAGAATTTAAGCTTTGTACCAAAATTCACAATGCCTCTATTTTAATGATTGTTTAATTGGAAAAAATATGAAACATTACAATATTTTTATTCAAACATTTGAATTTTTAATTTAATCCAGGCCTATAAATTGAATTCAAAGAAATTCAAAGAAAAATGGTTATTTAATTTTAATTTTTTAAAAAACATCAAGCTTTAATGTCGCATTAAACTTAAAAAGCTTAATGCGGACGATAAAGATTTATTAAAATTGAATGTACAGTACAAATTAAAACTAACTTGTACCCATTTTGTTCTTCGACTCTTCCTCTTCCTTTCCTCACTTTTCCTTTATGAAGAGTTGAAGAAAATAAGGAGTCGAGGAAGAGTCCAAGAACAAAATGGGTACAAGTTAGTTTTAAATTGTAATTAATAATTTTTAAATTAATTTTTTTTTATTCTCTTTTCAATTTGTTAATCGTTCAATTTTATTATTATCTCTTTTATTTTTTAAATTTGCTAATTTAATTTCAATTTTTTTAATATTGATTTTAGCTTCAAATGCTCTGGTGTTATTTTTTTCATTATTTATTAGTCTTTGTATAGACTTCAAGCAAGCATCTTTGCATTTAGCAGCAAAAATCTTTTTGATTGGAGTCATTAAAGTTTTTTTTAATAAATTGATTATTTGAAGTGAAGCAAATTAAACTAAAACAAAATAAAACGAAACTAATCTATATTGAAAAAAATACAAAACAAAGCAAAGACATGAAAAATGTTGGACATTTTTATTATTTTAATTCAATTTAACAAAAAAAACTTTTTAATTTGTCTCAATAAAATAATAAAAAAATTTTAAAGGTTTAAATAAAATAAAATATTTAGGCTTTAATCAACTTGCAATTTTCAAGAGAAGGGAATACAAAACAAAGCTATTTATACTTCTAACCTTTGTTAATTAGCAAGGTTAAATATTTTTAATTTTATTTATTTGGACCAATTAATCAATAAGTTGGTCGTTTTTTTCTTGTACGGCATAACGGTATTCGAATAATTCTTCATATGCATAGATGTTTTTTTTATTCGCTTACATATTTGCTTATGATGCTCGTTCCTCGCAATAAAAAAATTCTTTAAACAAATTTGTCTGAAATAAACTTTTTCATAGACTAAAAAGATAAAAAATAAGATATCCGTATTGGAACATGTATTTATGCTCCTTCTTAACTTAAACGCTCATGGTTAAGTTAATTAACTCCAGTGATATCGACAAAGTCGTATCACATCCTTCCCCGCTTTTATAAAGCGCAAGCTAGGGATTTGACGACCATTGTGTCCACTGCCGGATCATCAATAACCGGGTCCAGCCATAGACTTTTATTTTTTCCAGGTACTAACTGACAGCCGTCAGGTAGCCGTTGCACGCACTTTTAAAATTACTTCCTCCAAGAAGCACTTTTATTAGTCTTCTGGGTCTTTTATCCTCGTCGCCAGATGTTTTGATGCTTATTTGTAGGATTCCTGTAGGGTGGGGAGAATTAATTGACAAGAAGCTGGTTTTTTTTAGTTTGTTTATTAATCTAAAAATGATAATGAAAACGGTCGTTCTAAAGCCAGTTTAGAGTTTGGAAGAAAGATAGAAATTGGATAATGTAAATAGTTTGTGAATAGAGTTTCTATAGTTAGTTGGTTTTATTTATATTTAGATTGTAAGCTTTGGAAATTAGTTATTATACATAGTTAGTGTTGTGTGTTTTATGGAAGTTATGTAAGTAGTGTAAATATGAAAATAGTGTAAATAAGATTTTTGTTTAATGTTTATCGAGCATAACAAAATCTGCTCTTGTGGTTGCTACACCACAAAGATTATTCTTCTAATGTAATGACTTTCTTATACTTCTACTGTTGTAATAACATTTAGGCTCGGAACCTAAATGTAAAATATCAAACATTAGTCATCATGCACTTACGGTATTTTAGTCATTTGACGACACTTCCGTATCTAAGAGCTAATATTAATTAACGGATTTACTCTTTTCTGTCCTACTTGGCTATCAAACATTTCATGAGTCATTCCGCAACCCTGCAGAGAGTCCATACACTTATTTTCTTCATCTCCCCCTACAAGTCTTTTTCAAGATAACTAATGGTTGTGTCATCTGCGAATTTTTTAACACGAAATTTCTTTAAAAGAAAAGGAAGGTCATTCACAACAATATGAAAAAGAAGAGGACCCAAAATGAGCCTTGTGGAAATTCTAATTTAACTGATACAGGTTTTGAATTTTCTTTACCATGGCGAACTAAATGTGATCTATTTCTAAATTAATTAGAAAGTAGTCCCAAGGATTCATTATCAAACCCATAATGGAACAGTTTCAAAAGAAGAAGATTAGAATCTTTCACATCAAAAGCTTTTTTTAAGTCATTAAATAAAGAAAGAGTGGTCACTTTATTATCCCTCGCAAAATTTAAATCACTAAGGTATTCATGGAATGCCGTTTGACAGGAATGCCCAGATCTAAAACCACGCTGACCATTGAAAAAAATACTGTTTGATTCAAAATATAAGCTAATTTGCTTCGCCAAAAGTTTTTCAAGCATTTTCGAAATTGGCGATAATACAGATATAGCTCTATATATATTGATATCTGATCTTTCTCCTTTATTCATATATAATGGGTTTACTAATGTTAATTTCCAGTCGTCTGGAATACTTTTCAAATTGAGGCATTAATTAAAAAGTATATTTAGAATAGGAATACATATGTCCGGAAGACTTTTTAAAATTTTTGAGCGTATTCGAATGAAATCAGGCGAGCTAGAAGAGGTTAATTCATCCAGAGCCTTTTTGATATCATCAAAAGTGAACTCATGGAACGAAAATCCTGATGTATTAAAAGATTCATTTTGTTTTAATTGCTTAAATATATCAAAAATAAATTTAGACGAGTCATCTTCCCCGGATAAAGAGGAAGACGCTATAGATGCAAAGCAGCTATTAAACTAGTGTTGTGAGTCGACTCGGAAAAAGTCGACTTTTTTTTCGACTAGTCGATTTTTCTGACAGTCGACTCGAAATCTTGAAAGTCGACTCTAGTCGACTAGTTTTTCTTTAAAGTCGACTTAAGTCGAAGCTTAAATCAAATAATTGAAATAAATTTTAAAATCAAATTTTATTTATATTTTAATTGTCAATTTTATACAAAAAAATTTAAAGTTTAACATTTATATTAGTAACAATTAAGTAAAAAAAATGGATAAAAACGATCACAAACTAATCAAACTAATCAAATTAATTGCACCCTAAAATTAATAACTTTTCGGCCAATTCAGGTTTTAATCTATTTCTACGACTAGTAATCAATTCAGCAGCTTTACTAAATAAACATTCAGAGCGCTTTTATTTTTGTTGAATGAAAAAGGATGAGCTAAAACTTTCTCATAGTTGCAAAAAGTTAAATCAAAGTGAATGAAAAAACACAAAAACAGTGACTTTAGTTTTATTGTTTGATATTAAAAGTCTTTTGTCTTAATTGTTAGAAACAATCGAATCTAGTTTCGAATTAATTTTTTTAAGTTAACGCTTTTTTATTTTTGAAAAACGGCAAAAAAGTCGACTTTAGTCGAATTTAGTCGACTCGAGAAAAATAAAGTCGATTAAAGTCGACTCGAAAAAAAATTAGTCGATTGCAGTCGACTTGATGATTTTCTAGTCGACTCACAACACTATATTAAACATCTCCACTTGATCAGCAGGGAACTGGCCTAAGCATCAGCCCAAACTAGCTCTTCTGGAATGCTTTTAAAATCATCGTCTCCTCGATTATTAATTGATGATTTTTAGAAGTTCCAAAATTTCTTGGAGTTTTTAAAGTCTTTTGATTATTTTGAATCAAAAAAAGATTTCATCTTTTTCAGATTAAATTTTTTAAAATCTCTTCTAGCCTCCCTATATTCATTTAAATATAGCTCATTTTTGCAATTCAAGTAATTATGACAACAAAAATCCCTATAATTTCTTAAAGCCACTAATTCAGAATCAAACCATCCTCCTTGCTGAAACTTCTTCGCCTTAATCTCTTTGAATCGGCAGCAAGTTTCTATTGCTAAACGAAAATTCTTTTTAATGAATTCCCATTTATTTTCTTTTCCTGGAAGCTTATCCATCAGTGAAAAATCAGTTTTTTCTAAAAATCTTCCAATTTTTGCTATATCCCTTTCTGACATGACACGTGTAGTACATGAATAAGAATTTTGTTTAATAGAATTAACAGGAAAAGAAGCTTAAATGAATTTGTGATCACTACAACCGTGAACTTGAGTTAAAGTCATCTTGATGAATAATGTGATCAATATGACTTGATTTAGCATTAATGTCATCTAATTTACACTTTATTCCAAATTTGGTAGGCTCATATGTGATACTTCTTAGTTATTTAGAAAATCCAAAAACCTGGTGTCACTATCAACATTAACCATGTTTAGATCACCGACAATTACAAGTCTATTATTTGTATTGCTGGAAAAAAGAATGGAGTTATCAAATATGTTTCATTTAAAGATATGATGTCAAAAATTTGAAGGGAAACAATTTCCAAGACCTCTTCTTTTTTCAAAAAAAGCGAATTTACATTCAAATGTAAAATTTTTAAACTATCAAACTTATTTAAACATAAAGATGGTATGTTCTATTGTTTTTTATAATAATTTTACATACAACTTTGAAAATGCATTCAAAAAGTGCGATGTTTCAAATTTATTTTTTAAAAAAATTTTTTGGGGGTAAATTTTGCAATGTTCAGTTTTATGCTGTAATTTTAGATAAAAATGATTTGAATTACAAAATTAGTATTTTCACAGTGAGTTAATTCAAAATAATTTGAACTACTTAATACTAATTTTCAAGTATTTAGGCTTGTTTTTCTTTTAAAGAAACTTTTAAAGAAAATTTTTTCCTTTTAATTTTAAATTTATTTGATTGTTGAAGGTGCTCCAAGATAAACTTTATTTGTTTACATTTGATAAATAATACTTAAATTTTGTTAAAAATGGAAAATATTTGCTGAATTATTAACTTTTTTGGTAATCTTAATCTTAGCAATTTTTACCAAGGAAAAAACACTATAAACTCAAAAATTAATAATAATAGTTGACATTAAGAGTCAAAGGATGTAAAATTTTTATTGTTCATTTAGTTTGACTTATTGTCTAATTTATGTTCTTTAGATGTCTTCTAATCTTTGAAAATTATCAACGTGCTTAAAAATCATCTCTTTTTTTATAGTTAAATAATTATTTTAAAAATTTATATTTTTTCTTCATAATTTTGATTTTGAATTTTTATGTTCTTAAATATAATTAAAAATAAAATATTACCGGATAAGAAAAATGGTTAATAAAAAAACTGCATTAGAAATTCGCTTTTGTTTATATTTTAAACTCTCATCTGGGTTTCTGCGTGTCAATTTCTTCTTTGTACGAGCTTGAAAAGTCAAGTCACCTATAAAAATTAAAATTAATAAATTAAACTCTAAAAATATTGCTAAAATACTGCACTGCTCTTGAATTTGCGGCGTACCGTCCCAGCGTACTGCTTCAAAAAAGTCAAGTTTTTATGTTTTGATACTTAAATATTTAAATCGTGATGGTACACTGAGACGGTACGGTACGGTCACTGGACGGTACGCCGCAAATTTGGGAGCAGTGCAGTATTAATCTTCTCAATTGATGTTGAAATCAAGCCATTTTATTCATCTTTACAATAGATTTTTTAACAAAAAATTGAAATAATTTCTTTGATGGTTTGACAAAAAGACATTTTTAAACTGGAAAATTGGCCATAATTTCAATTTAAGAATTTTGATCTGATAAATTATCCAAAATCCTTAGTCCCTATGTAAAACACTAATTAAATCGAAAAAAATGTGTGAAATTTTTAAGTTTTTTCTAAATCTTAATATTTCTTTTTTTTTTCTAAATTTACTGAGGCCAATTAACCGAAAAGGATTGTTCTGTTTATTTAATTTTAACTTAACATATCAATAAGTAATCTTCCTGGAATCTTTTCTTGAAGATGAAGACTTGAGCAAAAATTTTAGAAGGACATATTTTTTGTAGTAAAATAACTACATAATGTCGCATTTTGAAATCTTTAAAATAAAGTAATAGGATAAAAAATAAAACTCAAATTTACCAAACAAAAAAGAGTTATTTATTTTTTCTCTTAATTCCAAAAAATTAGTTAAATTGAAATTTAATTTAACATGTCCATCATTCAAAAAGAAATTTATTTGATTTTCTAACTCAATGCATTCGAATTTCAATAAATTTCTTTAACCAATCTTCAAATAAAGTATTAAAATTAAATATGATAAAAATTTAATAAAAAAAATTTAGCTATTTGTCACATTTTAACACTAGTAAAACTATTTGAATAATAATTAATATTGTATCCAAATACCGGTTCGATTAATTAAACCAAGATAATTTTAAATAAAAATTTATTGAGTTAATTACCTGAACCCGATACGAAACCGGATATTTATGTTTTAAACGTGAATCTTCTAGTGAAATTATTTAATCAAAGTGAAGGCAAATATTAGCGTTTTATTTTTAAAAAAAAGACTGTTATTTATTTTTGTAATTTACTTTAAAATTGGAAAGTTTATACTCAATATTCTCATTGAAATATGTGGGTTCTTTTTGAAAAACCAGTTTTAAATAACAAATGTCTTGGTCATTGTCAATATCAATTATACAAAAACCTTTTTTTTTTAAATAAAACTGATCATCTTTAAATGACGAGTACACTTTTTCACATTCAATAAAGTCCATCCAAATGTTTTTAGAACGTGTCAATCTAAAAATTGTAAATAACTTAGAGGAAAATTCAAATAAAATTTTTAATTTAAACAAAAAAAAAGAAAAACTTTTGTGAAAATTTTCCTCATTTAATAGCAAAGAAAACTTAAACTTTAGCTATTTTTAATTCTTACAATTCAAAAAAGTCCAAAATAACACATTAAAAAATAAAATTTTATTATTTTTTAATTACTTTACCTTGAATTTTTAGATGATAGAATCTGGATATTTTAAAATTTGGTAAAATTTTATTTCTTATTAAAAAATAAATAAAAAACTAGAAAAAACACTTTGTTAAAAGTCTCTGTTAATTATTCTTGTTTTTCTAAATAAAATATAGTTTGAAATTTACGGAAGTAGCAGTAGATTTATCTGACAAAAAATTACAAAATCGCGTTTATATGTAAAATTTTTATTAAACTAGTTATGTTCGCTCTTTTCGCAAAGCCACAATATATAGATTATGTCTTAAGAAATCTAAAGATTTGTGGGTTTTTGAAGAGGGTTCTTGGATGACGAATAAACTAAAATTTTACAAAAGTTTGAAGTAAGCTTCATTTTTTTAGGTGTCCTTTGATTCCAAATCAAATAATGAATTAAGCTAATTAAATCCGCTTTTAAATGAGCAAAATTTTTGGATGTAATTTTTAATGCAGTAATTTGCCAAATTTTTGGACTGATCACTTGATAAGATAATAAAATCGTACTTTTCACAGCATTTAATTCAAAATTAAATTTCTGAAATTTTTATGATTGTTTGAGTGGTATGAGATGTCTTGCCTCATTTACTCTATAAGTAGTGGATTTCCGCGCCACTCTACAAGCAAATTAAATTTTTAATTAAAAAAGTTAAATATTAATATTTTCATCTTAATATCCGAAAATTTCTTTACTAAAAGGCAAACTCTATACCGTATCATTTTGCTGATTGGCGCAAATTTTCGTTTTTGGAGATGGTGTTGTCATTTCTTTAAAAATTTTTTTTTATAGGAAGGACCAATATTCAAAAAACAAGAATATGTTTTTTAGATAAATTAAAGTTAAAGAATTCAAAACTGAAGGGTGTTTGGTGGGGTGTTGATAAGGTCTTAATAAATTTAGAAAAAATTTTAGAAAATTTCATCTTATGACAGTTTAAAAGTTGTTGTTTTTTCAAAAAATTGGAGGTGTTGATTTTAGACATAATCTCAGCAAAAGGATACGGTAATTAAAGTCATCTATTTTTTATAGCTTTTTTTAATTAAAGCTAAATTTTTTTATTCGGATTAATCAATTCTTTGTTTTAGATAAATTTAAAAAAGCCAATGAGTTTTTTTTTTAAATTGAATAATAGATCAGTTTTTTAAAACAGATTTTCTTTTGAAAAAAGAATTAATTTAATCAAAACTTCTTTAAAAACTATAAAAACTAAATATGTAATGCCAAACATAGAATATTTAGATTTCAATAATAACATTGATAATAACATTGCAAAATTTACCCCCAAATATTTTTTAAAAAAATAATTTTGCAACATCGTACTTTTTCAATGTATTTTCAAAGTTGTATGTAAAATTGTTATAAAACACAATAGAACATACCAGATTTTATTTCATTTAAATAATTAGGAAATGATGGAGAATAATAAGTTTAAGTAAAAAACTCCTCACTAAAATGAAAAACTTTTGGAAGAAGATCTCCAGTTATTTGAGAATTTGAAGATCCTTCCTCAAGAGATTCCAGAATTTTTAACTTTGAAGAACATAAAAGAATATGCTTATCAAACCATACTTTAGAAACGTTGGTTTTTGGACAATATGACAAATGAGTTTTCATTTATTATTCATTATGATTTTAAAAATTTTGTGAATAAATAAAAGATGTTAAAACCTAATAAACAAAAAAAATTAAAAATGACTCAAAGAATTCGAGCAAGGAGTAAAAAAATCTAAGTTAATTACTTTTTTATTGGCTTGCGGTTGTCCATTGACTCAAAATTAAGATTGATTATCGGTAATTTCCCACACAGTCTGCTTATTAAATTTTAAGAAGAATGCTTTAGTGGGAACGACGAAATTACCGGTCTTTTAACTAACAAAAAATTTTGATTTAGAAAATATTTTTTCAAAATATTTCTAGTAAATTGTATTTTTTCATATCGAGATATTTGTGCATTTTTGGTTTTTTGATTTATTGAAACAATCGTTTTATAGTCTTTCAAAATGAACACTTCAAAAGGGAAAATCCTAAATTTTTAGACAATTAATTAGACGAGAATAGCATAGAACTGTCGGCAACTGAAATCGGCACTTTGCCAAGGGTTTGTTGCTAGGATTAATTAACTTTTTTTTTATTCTTACATTTCTAATGGTCAATATATATTTTTGTTAAAATTATGATTTCTATTGATCCAATCATAATATTTTTCATTTTATTCAAAAATGCCAACAATACATGTGAAAATCTCGATATGTGATTATTTTTTGATTAAAAAATCAATTTATTTCAAAGTAACAGGATAATTTGGTAAAGTTACATGAAGATTGCTTCTAGAATAGCTCAAGTTAACTTAAATGACACTTTTTTTTTAAATGTAATCAATTCTTTATTAAATATTTGTTTTTAAAATTGTAACTTTAAGGATTTAGTCTATTTGATGATAAAGAAGCAATGCTATTTCATAATTGAAGATGTAATTTAATACTTAAAACGAAGAAGATCTGACGTAATACATGATGAAAATTCATGTATAAATTTAACTCGGCTAAAATGTTACCCAAAACATTAATTTGAAATAAAAATTAAATTACCAAAAATGTTTAAAGTTATATTAATTATATTCAGCATTGCTCTATTGAATGTCAATGCCCAAACTTGTACTTTCGAGTCAAATGTAGATTATTTTGGTAATGATTTGGGAACAGGACCATGTATTGTCAAGACTTTGGACGATTGTTGTGCATTGTGTTACCGGGTTGCTCAGTGTGCTGCTTGGACGTTTTTGCCATCTACAGGTGCTTGCTGGTTGAAATACACTGTAACTGAACGAAGAGTTATGTCGGATGGAAGATTCTCTGGATGCAGACAACAGCCAACATTGGCTCCGACTCAAGCTCCAACTCAAGCTCCGACTCCAGCTCCATGCCCATGTACTGAAAAGACTGACATAAATTATCCAGGATGTGACTTGAAAGAAGTAGCTGATGTAGCATCGTCAACTGATTGTTGCAGTCTATGCCGTCAAACCACCGGATGTGCTGCTTATGCTTATTACAAAGAATTCAAATACTGTTATTTGAAATCTGCTAAAGAAAATGGAACTCCAGAAACATACCCAGGTATGGTTTATGGAACTCTTTAATTTTTTTTAATGTTCATCTAATAAATAAAATTTTTTAAAAATAAATTATAAAACTTTTTTTTGTGAATTTTAGTACTAAAAACAAAAAAAAAATATAAAAACGCCAGAGTTTTAATCTGAACCGACTAAAACATGTTCTGTAAATATTAACATTTGATACATCATCTGTTCCACTAGTTAAAGTTGAGTTGGATTTTTAATATAATGTAATATCCCAAATTTTAAATTTTCTGAGTTTTGCAGATTTATTGCAGAATTTTGAAGAACCAGTATATTAGTGATACAAAGGATGTATAGGTTGCTACAGTTTACAGAACATGTTTTAGTCCTTCAGAATTTAAGCTTTGTACCAAAATTCACAATGCCTCTATTTTAATGATTGTTTAATTGGAAAAAATATGAAACATTACAATATTTTTATTCAAACATTTGAATTTTTAATTTAATCCAGGCCTATAAATTGAATTCAAAGAAATTCAAAGAAAAATGGTTATTTAATTTTAATTTTTTAAAAAACATCAAGCTTTAATGTCGCATTAAACTTAAAAAGCTTAATGCGGACGATAAAGATTTATTAAAATTGAATGTACAGTACAAATTAAAACTAACTTGTACCCATTTTGTTCTTCGACTCTTCCTCTTCCTTTCCTCACTTTTCCTTTATGAAGAGTTGAAGAAAATAAGGAGTCGAGGAAGAGTCCAAGAACAAAATGGGTACAAGTTAGTTTTAAATTGTAATTAATAATTTTTAAATTAATTTTTTTTTATTCTCTTTTCAATTTGTTAATCGTTCAATTTTATTATTATCTCTTTTATTTTTTAAATTTGCTAATTTAATTTCAATTTTTTTAATATTGATTTTAGCTTCAAATGCTCTGGTGTTATTTTTTTCATTATTTATTAGTCTTTGTATAGACTTCAAGCAAGCATCTTTGCATTTAGCAGCAAAAATCTTTTTGATTGGAGTCATTAAAGTTTTTTTTAATAAATTGATTATTTGAAGTGAAGCAAATTAAACTAAAACAAAATAAAACGAAACTAATCTATATTGAAAAAAATACAAAACAAAGTAAAGACATGAAAAATGTTGGACATTTTTATTATTTTAATTCAATTTAACAAAAAAAACTTTTTAATTTGTCTCAATAAAATAATAAAAAAATTTTAAAGGTTTAAATAAAATAAAATATTTAGGCTTTAATCAACTTGCAATTTTCAAGAGAAGGGAATACAAAACAAAGCTATTTATACTTCTAACCTTTGTTAATTAGCAAGGTTAAATATTTTTAATTTTATTTATTTGGACCAATTAATCAATAAGTTGGTCGTTTTTTTCTTGTACGGCATAACGGTATTCGAATAATTCTTCATATGCATAGATGTTTTTTTTATTCGCTTACATATTTGCTTATGATGCTCGTTCCTCGCAATAAAAAAATTCTTTAAACAAATTTGTCTGAAATAAACTTTTTCATAGACTAAAAAGATAAAAAATAAGATATCCGTATTGGAACATGTATTTATGCTCCTTCTTAACTTAAACGCTCATGGTTAAGTTAATTAACTCCAGTGATATCGACAAAGTCGTATCACATCCTTCCCCGCTTTTATAAAGCGCAAGCTAGGGATTTGACGACCATTGTGTCCACTGCCGGATCATCAATAACCGGGTCCAGCCATAGACTTTTATTTTTTCCAGGTACTAACTGACAGCCGTCAGGTAGCCGTTGCACGCACTTTTAAAATTACTTCCTCCAAGAAGCACTTTTATTAGTCTTCTGGGTCTTTTATCCTCGTCGCCAGATGTTTTGATGCTTATTTGTAGGATTCCTGTAGGGTGGGGAGAATTAATTGACAAGAAGCTGGTTTTTTTTAGTTTGTTTATTAATCTAAAAATGATAATGAAAACGGTCGTTCTAAAGCCAGTTTAGAGTTTGGAAGAAAGATAGAAATTGGATAATGTAAATAGTTTGTGAATAGAGTTTCTATAGTTAGTTGGTTTTATTTATATTTAGATTGTAAGCTTTGGAAATTAGTTATTATACATAGTTAGTGTTGTGTGTTTTATGGAAGTTATGTAAGTAGTGTAAATATGAAAATAGTGTAAATAAGATTTTTGTTTAATGTTTATCGAGCATAACAAAATCTGCTCTTGTGGTTGCTACACCACAAAGATTATTCTTCTAATGTAATGACTTTCTTATACTTCTACTGTTGTAATAACATTTAGGCTCGGAACCTAAATGTAAAATATCAAACATTAGTCATCATGCACTTACGGTATTTTAGTCATTTGACGACACTTCCGTATCTAAGAGCTAATATTAATTAACGGATTTACTCTTTTCTGTCCTACTTGGCTATCAAACATTTCATGAGTCATTCCGCAACCCTGCAGAGAGTCCATACACTTATTTTCTTCCTCTCCCCCTTCATAGAAAATGATGTTCTCATCTTCTTCATTCTCTATAAGTACCCATCTTTGTTAAAAAGTGCTACGATGTCGCATCGGCATCGGGCTATTATCCAGATTATTAGCTAGAATTAATATCTCTTCGCCGGTCGCACAAAACTAATCCACTTTATGGCAATTTTTATTAGGACCTTAAAAAAACATTTCTCGATTTTGTATCCTCCGATCCATCATCTTGACTTATTTTTGTTGGATTTGAGGCTCTAAAATTGCCGATTCGATTTTGTCGGCTCTTGGCGTCTCTAGACCGAGATCAAATCTAAATCCGATTTGATCCGTTCTTCGTAATTTTTGAATGGGCTTTTTGCACACTCATTCTGATTCTCGATTTTGAGTCCCAAAACTCTTTTTATCGAATCGTCTTTTTTGTTTGTTCTAATCCTAAAATCTCAATTTAGCGAGTTGACCTTATCAGAACATTTCTAAATCCGTTTTGATCAACTTTTCTCAATTCATTATTATAACAGGTTTATCAGCACTCTTTGTTCTAGATAGTGCTCAAGTTGCTAATTAGCTTAAAAAATTTATCATTATTATTTTATTTAAAAAAAAAATCATAAATTACTTTTTGCTGGTTAGCAAGAAAGTCACCAGCGATCCTATTTATTAGATCGAAGGAATTTTTCCTGCTATTTTTGCTTGACCACTCCTGATCATCAGCAAAAGAAAGATTATCAAATGATTTTGATAATGTTAGCTTTCTTTTTCTTTTCTCGGTTTGATCCGATGGTCCAGCCTGGATTTCTGTCTCTGAACCTTGGGCAGAATTTTCATCCACAATTAGTTCCGATTGCTCCACGACAGCAGATGCTTGTATGCTTGGGTCGGAATTGACTTGGTGCCCGGGTCGAAATTCATCGGCCTCCATTAGCACAATTCCTGGCTTATCGCTTTTTACGGTTTTATTTAAAAGCTCAGCCAGAACTTCGAATTTTTTTTTCCGGCTGTATAAAAAAACCGAAACCATGCCATTGATTTCAAACTTTTTTTAAAAATTAAATTAAATAAATTAGATTTAATAAAATTAATAAAATACTTACTTCTTCAAAATTTCTAAAATCTTTGCAGTCTTCTATTGGAATATTACAAACTGCTCCAAGATAATTTGTAATGCTACTTGGAGCTTTTTCTTTATTTGCCTGATTTTTCATTATGCGTACTTGAATGCAATTTTTGGTGTCAAGTTTCTTTGGTGGCATTGTTGTTACTGTCGGTATTTCGATTTTTGATAATTTATTATTTAAATTTAGATTATAGAAAATGAACTTTCGCAAAGAAACAATGAAGAAAATATCAGATTTAATAAGAAAGCTAAGTCTGAAGGGGCTAAAAGCAACGGCAATTCGTGAAAATGCACTCAAATTGTATCCTGAAGAAATTGTTCCAAAACTTACTGGAATTAAAAAATTGAAATTTTAATATTTAATAAAAAAGTTTAAAAGTGCACGGGAAATTTCTCTTGAAGTCCGAAGAGTTTTTTCTGTACTTTTAAGCATATCAACCATTTGCAATTATCGGAAAAGTAAATATTTTGTTAATACTTTTTGATTTAAATGATTTTAATACAAAGCTACAGTTGTAGGCTACAATTGAAGAATTCTACAATTCTACAATTCTACAATTCTACAATTCTACAATTCTACAATTGTAGCCTACAAATAGACAAAAAATTATGACTCAAATTTACTGAGATTATAAACTTTAAAAAATAATTATTCTTTTTGACTAATAGAACTGGGTTATGTATATTGAAGAGCGCGGGGAAGGCCAAATTTAAATCAAATGAAAAAGAGGCAAAGAGAAGATTTTGCCAAAAGATATAAATCATGCAACATGAATCGATTTATTTTTGCCGATGAGACAAAAATAGAAATAAACACGTTTCGTTTTTACCATTTTCGAGAAAAAACTTCAAAACCAAGCTGTGTTGGTATAAGGGAAAAGAGTTCAATAAAGGTGAATGTTTGGGCAGCAATAAGTTGCAAAGGACCGACAAGATTTTGTGTAAGATCTTCTTTTATCAAAATATTTCTAAATAATTATTAAAATAGCTTTTTACATCAAACTTAAACCAGTATGGTTATAAGTATATATTGGAATACTACCTACTCCCGTATTTAGAAACAAAATTCAGTCGAGAAGAATTAGCTGCAAGTTGTTTTATACAAGATAATGATCCGAAGCATAGTTCCAACCTGTGTACTCAGTTCTTAAGAGACAATTGAGTAAATTGGGTAAAAAATTAAATATTTATTTTCAATTAAAACAATTCTTTATGATTTATTTTATTAGTTAAGAACACCTCCAAATTCGGCTGATTTTAATCCGATAGAAATGCTATGGAGCGACCTTAAAACATTCGTCAGAAAAAGACAATGCAGAAGTTTAGAAGAACTGACTGAAACAATAAGAGAATTTGAGACAAATTTGAGTGTTGAAAAGTGTAGAAAATTGTCAAACCATCTTAAGAAAGTTTTGACAATAGTAGCGAATAACAAAGGATACTGGTCTAATTAATAATCTTATTGAACAAAAACTAAATCAATTACTTAATAATATAATTTTAAAAAATAAATAAAATAATATATAAAAGAATTTTTTTTAATCAAAAATTAAATTGAATTTCCAAATTCAAATAAAAGGTAACAAATATTTTAAATCTTTATTAATTAAAAAATTAATTTTATTTTTAAGATATTTTTAAGAAAGAATGTATCCTAAAACAAGTGTCAGACTGGAAGAAGATGTGGGCGTACAGCGTCGACGCAAGAAAAAAAGGAAAAAAAAAACAAATTTAATTTTTTTTTGTATATTTTTAAAATAAATAAAATTGAAAAATAACTTTTTTTTTCTTTACTTAAAAAACAAATTAAGTTGAAAATATTTTTTTTAATGATGAGTCGGAGGGGTTGGACGGGTTGAATGAGAAGGTGATGAGTCGGAGGGGTTGGACGGGTTGAATGAGTAAGTTATATGAGTCGGATGGGTTGGACTGGTTGTCTGAAATAGTAGACATGATCAATCGAGTGGCAGACAGTGTTGGTGACAAATCGAGCAAAAAATAAAAAATATTTAGTTTCTTTGCTTTAAGAAAAAAATGAAAATAAATTTTATTTAAAGATACAAAAAAGAGTAAAACACTCCACGAACAAAAATATAATAGCAGTATCAAATATTTTGAATCAATATTAACTTGGCCGACTAGGCCGACATGGCCATGTCGGCCTAGTTGTTCGGCCATGTCGGCCAAGATGTTCGGCCATGTCGGCCATTTCATATTTCATTATAAATTTTATGTTTTTATTTTAAAATTTGTTGTTGATTCAAGAAATTTTAATAACTTTTGTTAATTTAATATTGATTCAAAATATTTGATACTGCTATTAAATTTTTGTTCGTGGAGTGTTTTACTCTTTTTTGTATCTTTAAATAAAATTTATTTTCATTTTTTTCTTAAAGCATAAAATTAATAGTAATTAATTAATTTATAAATAATTATTATTTAAAATCAATATTTAAAATTAATAGTAATTAATATTTATTTAAATAATTATTTAAAATTAATAGTAATTAATTAATTTGAAAAACAAATTTTAAACTTTTTTCAATTTTTAATTCAATTTAATTACTCTCAAGTACAAAATTTTTAAATTTTGATTTCCTTTTTTTAAAAATCGATTTTCTAATATCGAAATTTTTTGTGTTTAATTTATTTTCCAAAAATATAAAATTTAAAATTTCACGGTTTAATTTTTTGAAACTTTACAAAAAATTTTTGAAAGTTTTTTTACTCAATTAGATAAAAACGATTTTCAAGGTTTGGAAAAAAACTTCAAGTGAAATAATTTTGAAAAAACTTCGAAATAAAAAATTTCGATTAACAACCCTAGTTATTATTTAGGAGGCCGCCACAACAGCTATCGTGAACGGCAAAAAACTGTTGGATTTCCGTTCCTGCAAGTTATTTGGCGGTGTAGTTCAAATCTAAATCAATAAAATTAAAGTCCAAGTTTTGAGTTTGACTTTTCCCGATTCTAATTTTAAGTAAAAAAATAATTCATAAATACTTAAAAAAAAAAAAAAAATGAAATACTTAAAAAAAAAAAAAGTGCGAAAACAAAGTAACAAAAGATTTTATACATTTGATTTTATAATTTTTTTAAAATTTATAATTACATCGCCAGAATTGGCGTTAATTGAATAAATAAATAAAAATAAATAAATAAATACTTTTATTGGATTTTCTAAAATATAGAGTTAGTTTTTTTAATATTAGATAATAGTTAAATATAAAAAAATCAAAATTAGAGTCTTTTTTTCATAGTAACTGATACCCCATTTTTCGGAATTCTCAGTAGCATTTCGAAAATTTCTAACTCTTCTTTCTCATGAGTCAATGGTAAAAATTCGTATTTTAGTAATATTTTACAAAGGGCAATCTTAAGCTCTACTAAGGCAAATTTCATTCCTATACAATTTCTAGGTCCAGCTCCGAATCCCATAAAGGCGCATGGATGTCTTTTAAATTCTTTAGAAAATCTTTCGGGATAAAATTCTTTTGGATCAACTGGACCCCAAACATCAGGATCAAAATGAACACTTAACGCATCTACAGCAATCACTAAATCTTTCGGAATATCGATTCCTTTCACATTAGTCTTTTTTGTACATCTTCTAGTCATTGGGCTTTAAATGAAAAAATAATAAAACTTTAAATTTAAAAATAAAAATCTTATCAAACCCAATCGGATAGAATCGCATTACTTCTTTTAAAAACATGTCTAAATATTCCAACTTTTGAACACTATCTGAATCTATTCTAGCCTTTTTTAAAAAATTTACAAATAAAAAATAAATTGATTAACTGAGTTCTGTGAAAGTCAAGTGTCAAATAGTTGATTAAATACTACTTAAATTGCTTCAGCTCTTTATAAAATTATCTACATAAGACAGACCAAAAGTTTTGCCTTAAAGAATTGATCCTGAAGATTGTGTATGTTTTTTTTTAACATTATCTATAGAAAACTTTAAAAAAAGCATAAAATATTTGATTGAGTCAGAGAATCAAAATATGGCATTGTGAATTTTGGAACAAAGAACAAAGACAAAAATTTTAAAATGAAATGCCTTTTTTACTCTGAGTCAAAGAATTGTTCTGCAAAATGTATCTGATACAAACTTTGTACCACCAAAATTAAGTTTGTGCAATAACTCTGCAATTTAATTTTAATGATTTACTGTTAAATTTAGTGATTTGCAGAATTGCAAAGTTTTTGCAGAGACATAATTTGGGTGGTACAAAGTTTGTATCAGCTGATACAAACTTTGTACCTTTGTACCTGCAGAACAATTTTTGGACTCAGAGTAAAAAAGGCATTTCATTTTAAATTTTTTGTTTTTGTTCTTTGTTCCGAAATTCACAATGCCGAAAATATTCACTGCCAAATTAAAAAAATTAATCCGATACTAAATCAAAATGAAAAGGATATGGGGCAATCAGGTCTAAAATAGGACTTTTCACATTTTTTAACTTTTCTATAGTGATTTTTGTAGATCTTGACGCGCTGATTCCAAATATATGTGTATTTTTTGTCCTAGGTAATTATTTTATGAATTATAGCCTTCGGAAGTTTTTAAGGGTATATTAGGTTTTTAAGCCATAACTTGGTCAAATTTTATCATTTTTTTATAAAAAATACACCAAAATGTTCAGAAAAGAGCGAAGAATCTGAAAATAATAGTATCAAGTCAAAAAAATCACGTAAAAAATGAACTATACTTGAAAAACCAAAAATTGGCTATGCCTCGCTTTAGACCCCCCGGGTACCCCCATGTCAAAGGACACCCCCCCAAAAAAAAATGTATTTTTTTCGGGTTGCTCAGTGTCTAAAACATACTAGAAAATCAGATCCTGCATTGAAACCCTTCTTGGAAAACTTTTATCTATCAAAGAAGTTTTATTAATCAATTGGTTTAATATTGGAAAAAGCTGGATAAAATAACTTTTTTAAAAGACAAAAAATATTTTTTTATTTTATTATTTCAATTATTCAGTATCTGAAATGTCGTCATCGTTTAAAATTGTATCATCATTCTCAAAATTATCTTGTTTACTGCAGTCAAAGCAAAAATTATAAAAAGTTTTGCTTTTATTTGATACAATCTTTTTCGGATTTTTTCTTGCAAAGCCTAAGTACCAAATTACACTTGTTACATGGGAGCAGGCCCCAAAAACCCTTGAACCAGCTTTATAGTCGCAATACCATTCTTGAATCGGATCCATTGATGAACATGATGAATATCTTATCCATGTATTGTGAATTACCTGAGATGAAAATCTTGAATTTATTTTTATCCTTATTAGTTCTTGAGCTTCTTCAAAATATTCAAACTGATAATTCCCACTATCATTCATATGCTCGATTGTATAAGACAAAGACTGTTTTAATTGATAAATACCAAAAGTAAGAGATTTTATATTCACAATACATGAATAAGATATTCATGTATTCATTTATGTTCATCAATGGATCCGATTCAAGAATGGTATTGCGACTGTAAAGCTGGTTCAAGGGTTTTTGGGGCCTGCTCCCATGTAACAAGTGTAATTTGGTACTTAGGCTTTGCAAGAAAAAATCCGAAAAAGATTGTATCAAATAAAAGCAAAACTTTTTATAATTTTTGCTTTGACTGCAGTAAACAAGATAATTTTGAGAATGATGATACAATTTTAAACGATGACGACATTTCAGATACTGAATAATTGAAATAATAAAATAAAAAAATATTTTTTGTCTTTTAAAAAAGTTATTTTATCCAGCTTTTTCCAATATTAAACCAATTGATTAATAAAACTTCTTTGATAGATAAAAGTTTTCCAAGAAGGGTTTCAATGCAGGATCTGATTTTCTAGTATGTTTTAGACACTGAGCAACCCGAAAAAAATACATTTTTTTTTGGGGGGGTGTCCTTTGACATGGGGGTACCCGGGGGGTCTAAAGCGAGGCATAGCCAATTTTTGGTTTTTCAAGTATAGTTCATTTTTTACGTGATTTTTTTGACTTGATACTATTATTTTCAGATTCTTCGCTCTTTTCTGAACATTTTGGTGTATTTTTTATAAAAAAATGATAAAATTTGACCAAGTTATGGCTTAAAAACCTAATATACCCTTAAAAACTTCCGAAGGCTATAATTCATAAAATAATTACCTAGGACAAAAAATACACATATATTTGGAATCAGCGCGTCAAGATCTACAAAAATCACTATAGAAAAGTTAAAAAATGTGAAAAGTCCTATTTTAGACCTGATTGCCCCATATCCTTTTGCTCTGTAATTCAGTAATATTTTGAAGAAAAAAATTATAACACACAAAAAGAAGTACGAAGATTAAATTAAACAAGAAAAATTATAATGATAAAAAATTTTTTTTAGGCCTTAAATCAACTTGAATAAAAATATTAAAAAATTTAATTAGTTTTAACTTCATATGTACCCGAGAATGTGTCTAAGTGTGTATCCACATATTTATTCTTGGGATGCATAGTGTATCTTATACCAAATAAGGATTCTTTAAAATATTTTTTCAAAATTCAGTATTTTAGAATAAAATTTTGAATACCTGAAAAAATAATTTAAAATAAAAATTTTAGGGCTAGTTAATTTTGTGATTCACTCATTAAATTATCAACATTAATTTAATCTATATCTTTGATTACATTTTTGATCAAAAAATTTACCTTTAATTTTGTTAAATTTTTTTACTTAGAAAAATGGTCCTTTTAAATTTTACACCTTTATTTGTCAAAAAAATTAAAAATTCTTGATGATCACACATGATTCTTACATCATAAAATTTTAGTTAATTAATTCAAAAATTTGTTGAAATTAAATATTTTTTTAAAGTGTTTTAAACCAAAAAAAATACTTAATAGTATTGAACTCTAATTTAAAGTCTTTTTTTTTCAATCAAAAATAGCTTATAATTTTACTAGAATAAAAATATGATCAATTCGTCACAAAATTAACCCATCTAGAAAACTTTTTGACATCCTTGAGAAATCTTTGGGACACCTCTTAGCTAATTTAATCTTAACAATATTTCAAATTAAAAATGTTTTTTCAATTTATGATATGTGGCTTTTAAAAAACTCTTTATGATTAATTACATCATTGTCTGAGTCAAAAAACTCTTTAATCTCATCATACAATCTTTTCTGTTCATCTTGGTACTTGGCCAGAGTGTGAGCCGAATAGCTCAACATAGTACTAGTAGTTTCATAGCCAGCAAACATGAACAAAGTCACGTTTTGTTTAATTTCCTAAATAAAATTTTAAAATTAAAAGCCAAAAATTATTTCGTATCTTATTTTACATCAATGGTCATTTTTTTTTCCAGCTGAACATTTGAAAAACTATCCGCCTTTAGATTAATGTCTCCACTAGTGCTTCCTTCGGCATCAATTAAAAGCTGCAAGTAATCTCTTTTTCTAATTCCATCTTGTTTACGCTTGTCAACAATCTTAAAAACCCGATTCATAAACCAAAAAAGCGGCAATCTAGACTCTATGTTGACAAATTTGGACATCAATTTGTTCATTAAGTTCAAGACTGAAAAAGTTAGCGCTCTAAATTCATGAAAATACACTTGAAAAAAAATATGTATAATTTTTAATTTATCGTTTGAAAATCTCTCATAATACTTCCTATTAGTATTGGCAAATTTTTTTCTGCATAAATTTGAAAAGTTTTCTCACAATTGACAAAATATTCATTGTCCCGATTTATCTGTATGTTGGCATCAACGCCAAACGCACAATTCCAAATACTGTCCATGGTAAACCGTTTGAAAAAATTGGTTATATTAATGGATTTCTCTTGTTCATGGTCCAAAATTTCAATTAAGCGCTCAGTACACTTGATCAAATCTGGTGAAAGCTCTCTTATTTTAGCAGACGAAAAAGTTGGATTCATGATATTTCTCATTCGCTTCCACCGCACACCAGTGCTGTTAATCAAATTAAGTGATGGATGATCATCATTAGGAGATATAAGTCTTCTTTTTTTTGCCGAAAAATTAGAATATTGTTTAATGAATACTTCTTGAATAATATCCAAATCACTAGTGACCATAACTGGTAAATGACCCTCAAAATATCCATAGGTTTTTCCATATTTTTGGGTCCATTCTCGCAAAAGATTTGAGTTACTCTAAAGAATTAATTTAAAAAAGATTTTTTTTTAAATTTTATTATTCACTTTTTTCTGAAGAAGTTCCGGAAAGTTGCCATGTAAAAATTTGTAATCAACATTTTTGATTCCTAGCTTTTTAAAAAAGCGATACGAATTCCATATTTTCAAAAAGTATAACAGTCCAGAACCAAATAGAGCCGCAGATGAAATTTTTAAAATAAAAAGCGAATCAAGTGAAAAATTAAAAGAATTGAGATATTCTTTAAATATTTCGAATTGATTAGAAGTTAATTCTAACAAGTTCATTTTTTGTCAAAATTAAAATAAAGCAACCTTTTTTATAGTCTTTGCGTTTAATTATAGCTTACACGATAACAAAAGCCATAATTTTATTTAAACAACAGATAATTTGCTTATTCTCTAGGATTTTGTTAGAACTTTGGATTTCGTTTTAAAATTAGATCACTCTGTAATCATTATAAAAGATAAAAATTAGCACTGTTAATTTTTTTCTATCTGTGACATTTAAAAGGGTGAGTTCTTACTAAATTACTCATTGTCTAGTGAGTAATTTCAGATTGAAATATTAATCGTTTCAAATGTTAGATAAAAAAATTATCTTCTTATTTTCTTCCATCAAACTAAGTTAAAATAATCTTTAATTGTAAATATTAGAAACATTTTAAATTGCTTGTTTAAATTAAAAAATATGTATTTGTAGATATTTTAGCTTTTATTTTAGAAGAAGAAATATGGTTTTGATCTTTACCTGAACATTTTGCCATCAAATAGTTTTATTATTCAGTAAAATTAAATAAATTTAAAAAATAGGCATTGTGAAATTTCATACAAAACTTCCAATACAAAAATAAAAAAATTTTATAACTTTTGTTCAAAGTGTCAAAAACTTGTTCTGTAAATGAAACAAAGTGAAACAAATGTTGTTTCACCTTCTGCAGAAGTCTGCAAAATCTGTGCGAATTCTGCAAAATTGCACCCAATTTAAAAGATTTAAAAATAAAACGGAATTAATTTTCACATATTTTGCAGACTTCCGCAGAAGGTGAAACAACATTTGTTTCACTTTGTTTCATTTACAGAACAAGTTTTTGACACTTTGAACAAAAGTTATAAAATTTTTTTATTTTTGTATTGGAAGTTTTGTATGAAATTTCACAATGCCTAAAAAATATTTATTCGATTTAATTCTAAATCCTACAAAAAAATGAAAAAGAATTGGCAAAAGTTTTTTATAGTTAAATTATGACTGGAATAAAATACAAAAGCAAAAAAATAATTAATCAATAGACTGGATTATAACTATTAAGAAAATGGCAAAGTAGAAATTTTTGTTCAATTTTCGATTTGCTCTTTTTGCTCAAAAATTTCAAATGCGCAATTATATTTCATTGCATATTTGCAATTTTTAATTTGAAATTTGAAAGTTTTAAAAGTTAAAAGACTTGGTAAATTGCCATGCAATGAAATTGCGCATTTGAAATTTTTGAGCAAATTGAGCAAATTGAATATTTTATTTTTTCTTTCGTCTCTACTTTCTATTTTTTTATTTATTTACAACTATATTTAAAAAATACTTTTCAGTTTTTTAATGGTTGTATAGAAGTAAAAATCTTCGCCATGTTAAAAGATTTGTATACGAGGTTGGGAGGAGTTTCTGTGTTTTTTAGTCGAATTATTTAAAATTAATCTATTGCTTAGTAGTTAATTAATTAAAAAAGTGCGAATTTAATTTGATTAATTTTTTGAAAATTTTTTATTAGAAAGGGCACAATATTAAGGGTAATATAAATTAAATTGATATTATAGTTATTGAGTAAACTAAAAGAAACGCCTTTAGAACAAACTCAATGATTTCTTTCCACCTCTCTAATAGTCAATTGCTTACCAAATTTATCCTAGATACTATCCATGAAAAATGCAAAAAACTTTAGATGGTACCCTTTATAGTATTTTAAAATAGCAAACAATAAAATATCTCGATTATAATAGCATAATTAAATTAGCAAAAAATAGCAACTTTTTAGCTTTTACGATTCAAAAAAGCAAGTATAAAATATCAAAAACGCGACTAAAAATTATTCAATAAATAAAAAATTTGTTTCAATAAAGCAAATTATTTTCCTTTTTAGAATAAACACTTTTTGATCAAAATAATAAATTTTCCTTTTTAGAGTTTAATGGACCAATTAATTGATAATTTAAAAAATCTCGAATTAGAAGAGAAAGGTTATGTCACACTTTCTCAAAAAAATAAACCGCAACTATTTTTTAAAGGACATTTTTTTCGTTTGAAAAATTCTAAACAAGATCTTAATGTCCTAAAAAATTTGGTTGGCGTTGTACGAGCCAAAGTTGTTGTGCTACTTGCGATACTTATGGCTGTGTCGTCGGTTCTTCTTATGAAATTTTGAAATTTAATGGTCAACTTATTGAAGCTTCAAAAACTAATTTTTCGCAAAAAGATTATTTATGATATTTTAATATTAGCTCAAATAATATAGAGCCAAAGTTCTCTTATCAAATAATTATCCATATTCTATGAATCATTAATTTACATCTTAATTATTCCATTTTCTCGTGACCTCAAATTTATTCGCATTTTAACTTAATTAACTTATTTTAATTTGTTTCTGAAGGGCTAATTTGTCTTTATTTGAAAACTTTAAAGACAAATTTAAAATCGACATTTGGTTAGAAAATATCAGAGCAATTATAATTTGGCAACGAACTCAATGTAGTTTAAGACACTTGAAAAATAATTAAAGTTAAAGCTTGAACAAAATTACAATTTTTTACCTAAACAATGTTTTTTTTTCAAGGATCTGTTTTTTTTTTAATAAAAATAGTTAAAAATATTTGTACGTAAAATTTTTGTCACCCTCCTATTTTTTCATCCGGGCTTGGGACCGGCATACGGCATAGTTATGACGGCGTCTTCCCCTAAGAAGCACGTGGGACGTTCATCATAAACAGCGACACTCATCCGAGCACTTTTAATTTGGCTGCGAACTCGGCTACTATTTAGACTAGCTTGGAACCACAAACCAAGCGACATTCTCAATTTAGAAAGAGAGAATGCCTTAACTTTAGTGCTTCCAAAGTTACGGCTATCCAAAGAGGGTCAGCTGTAAAACAAGTTCTCGCTCTGCTAAGATTCTATACTGGATGATGGTCAAGCCAGCGGCACCCTCATACGACAAGACTAGGACAAAGACCCGTAGATCTATGTACCCGTAATACAGCTCTTCTTCAGACTCGTAGAAGACCACATAGTGTGGCTGCCACCACCCTCCTCTTTTCTCATCCTGGGCTTGGGACCGGCTTACGGCAGAGTTATGGTGGCTTATAATGTATTTTTAATAAAAGCTTTATTTTTAAAATTGATTAAAATAAGTCATTGTTTCATCCTTCTTTTAATTGATTCTTCTAAAATCTTTATTTGAAAACTTTAAAGACAAATTTAAAATCGACATTTGGTTAGAAAATATCAGAGCAATTATAATTTGGCAACGAACTCAATGTAGTTTAAGACACTTGAAAAATAATTAAAGTTTCTTCCTGACTCTTTCGTCTCTACTTTCTATTTTTTCTTTAATTAAATTTTTTTTTTTATATTGTTTATAAATTTATTTTTGACTATTTTTTTTTTACCTACGTTAAGAATATTCTTAGTTCTTAGAAATCTTAAATCTTAGAAGTTTTCTAAGAAAAAAAAATTTAAGATTCTTAGATGTTTAACTTATAAGAACATCTAGGAACAACTTAGAATTCTTAAATATTTTTTTTAACATTTTTTTTAACAAAAATGTTCTTTCTTTTTATACTAAAATAAAATATATTTGAGTCAATCAGATTCTTCTTTTTTAAACTTTACTTTTTATAACGTTCGACTGTCCTAGATTAGAACGATTTATTACTCCAATTTTGGCGCAAAAATTAGTAAGTTTTTTGAGTCTAAGCTAAAAAATTTCAAAATTTCATTTGGAAGTCAGAAAAGAATTAAGGTTTAGTAAAAATGTTCTTGTTAAGGACTTTCTATTGATAAAAGGTTAAAAATCAAGAAAAAGAATTCAATAAAGAGTTGAAACAGCAAGTTCAAAATGTCATTTCATTCATTTTATCTCTTTTAATTAATCACGTTATTTAGTACATAATTTTGCTTAAAGTTTGAATATTTTGTAAAAGAGGATACTATTTTTTTAAGTTGAGATTTTTTTCTAATTTTTGCGCCAAAATTGGAGTAATAAATCGTTCTAATCTAAGACAGTCGAACGTTTTAAAAAGTAAAGTTTAAAAAAAGAAGAATCTGATTGACTCAAATATATTTTATTTTAGTATAAAAAGAAAGAACATTTTTGTCATTTAAAAAAAATATTTAAGAATACTTAGTTGTTCTTAGATGTTCTTAGAAGTTAAACATCTAAGAATCTTAAATTTTTTTTTCTTAGAAAACTTCTAAGATCTAAGATTTCTAAGAACTAAGAATATTCTTAACGTAGGTTTTTTTTTGTTATTAAAATTAAAAAAAATATTTTTAAGTTATTTTTCTTTGAAAAGTTTTATTTCAGTATTTTACATAGCCTTAAGAATTAACTTTGTTATAAAAATTCAAACCTTCTAACTACCAAGAGAAATTTATTTCAAAAAGTAGTTTAGTTTTTTTTTTAATTTACATGGTTTTGTTGAAGCATATTGTAGGAGAGTCCCGAACATGAGAGAATTAGTTTAAGTTAAGAATAGTTTGAATATTTTTTAACAAGAATGAACAACAAAAGAAGATAAAAAATGATGTTTGTATACATCATATCACATGACCATACAGCAATATGCTTATATAAACCAATTTTTATTGTCGGCTAAAAAAGACCTCGTTAAAGATTTACAACTTTATTAAAGGAAATTAATCTGAATCTAATTTTAAAAAGCTACTGTTCGCTAAGATTCATTAAAATTTTTTAAAACCTAATTTAATAGCCCATATAAATTTCATTTTTTGTTTTTAATTTAAGATTCAGTTAATATATAAACCAATATTGTTTTTCGTTACAAAAATTTAATCGTATCATCATTTCAAATCACTGCTGTATAATCCTAAATTAAAAATAAATATTTTTTTTTTAAATCTAAGAAACAAACTTTAAAAACTATTTTTTTAACTATTTCACGATATCTTTTAGGTAAAATTAAATGTTTTCTTAATAAATAATTATTTTATTTATTTGTTTGTCTGTACATAATTAAAGATCCTTCATAAATCCATTATAAGAAAACCTTTATAAATCTTTAGTTATATTTATATTATTTATAATAAACCATGTCATAACTGTTTCCCAGAAACTAATATTAAAAAGATGCGGTTCATCAGGAATTCAGCATTTCGGCCTTTAACTTTTATTGTTTATCTAATTTTTAATTTTTTGATTTTTAATTTTTTAATCTGAAGGATCTTTAGCTCGGCACAGACAAACAAATAAAATAATAATTTATTGAGAAAATATTTAATTTGACCTAAAAAGAATTAAAGATTTAAAAATTAAATGTTATTTATTTAAAGAAAAAAATTAAAAAATATAATTTGGTAATTGATACATCTATTGCTGATGGTACTTTTTTGACAAATTTTAACCAAGACTGACTGACGTTAGCATATGAACAGCTCAAAAATGTTAGATAGGTGAATTTACCTTCATTCCAGTTGACTTTGATATCATCTCTATTTGGAGTCGAGATCCAAATAGTGAAAGCTCACTTTTTAGATTGACTAAAAATGTTCCAATTGTTCAGCCGGTATGTAATATTCAGTTGTAGTTTCTGACACCCTAGAGGTCGCTTATTTATTGCCTTTTGCCCAATGATAGTCTTCAGTGACAATGTGAAATTTTATTACAAAAATTACAGTACAATAAACCATATAAATACATGCTAAAATTTTTTCAAATTGTGAAAAAATGCTTCTAAAAAAAGCACAATATTGGACAACTTTGTACAGACGAATTCTAAGCTCTGCAAAAACTCTGCAATTTTCTGTAAAATGCACACCATCAAAAAATATTTAATTAAATATTCAATAAATTTTTGTTGGTTTTTGAAAATTTGGTAGTGTAAATATAAATCAACGAATAATTTAAAGATGAAAAAAAAATTCAAAAGTTCTGTAAGGGACTTAAAATCAAAAAATAAGTCCAAAAACTAACAAAAAATCAGACAAAATATAAATATATATTTTGGCAGCCATATTTTCTTAAAATGTTTTCAAAAAATTATAATCAGAAGGAAAAAGCACTATATTTGATAGGAAAACCAGATATGTTTTTAGACTTATTTTTCCCTTCAAATAATTATAAAAAAATTTTTTTAATTATTAAAACAATAAACTATGATATAATTTAATTTATACTGCAAACTGTGTTGCGCCTTTGAAAGAACCTCCACCCCAAACGTTAATTTTTGGACAAAATTTTTTTTTCGAAGGAAGGCTTTATGGGTAGTTAGATGCCAATCTAGAATGAAACAGCTCTTGATGACCAATTCTGACAGGATTTTCATCCACAAAAATATAATTTTTAAAATCTAAATTTATGTATCTTATTACCAAATTAGTCTTTATCTTATGCAGTTCACAGAGAATTGGTGATTTTCTAAGTCTACGTGATTGGTGATTGATTTGATGATTTTCTAAGTAAATCTGAAAGCTTTAAAAATTATAAAAGGTTTTGTGAAAATCAGTACTAAAGAACAGAAAAATATGATCAAAAATTAAATAACTATTTTGCTAGAAGTTTAAAATCAAATCCGTGAATGCACCATTTTGCAACATTCAAAGGTGCATCAATTGTCTAAGTCTGATAATGATGAGCTAAAAATCTCTGAAAAATGCAATGCGCTTGAACACTTTCAAATCTAATTTCTGCCAAATTTGCAGAGCTTTGCAGACTTGATAGCTGATGTAACTTTGAAAGTTGCACAATGTTGTAATCACGAAACTAATTTTTAAACTTAAAGAAAAAAGTTTATCAATTTTTCATTATTTATTTCTGTTTTTTTTATTACTTTGTACTGAGTTTCACTAAACCTTATAAAATTGATTTCTTTATTTAAAAAAAAAAAATTATTTACCAAATTTTATCAAAAATAGTGTAATTTTTACACAAAATTAAGTAAGAACGGTAAAGAATGTTAAAATTTTTTAAAATTTTTCATAATAAAATTAATTAAATATTTTTGAAAAGAAGCCAATTTTACCTTTTTGTTACCAAAATGTTCGTTTTCGGCCGTAAGCATTTAGTAACGATTTTACTAAAATTTACGTATTAATGTAAGCTAACGTAATTTTACGTAAAATTACCGACTAATACTTACGTAAGAATACGCAAGCTTACTAAAATTAATTTAAAACTGCCTAAGCCCGCTCTTTTTTAAAAGTACTGTATCTAAAATAAATTTTTTAAAGAATTTTAAATTCCTAGGAACTTAACTTTTGAAAAAAATAATATGACTTAAAAATAAGATGCCAAATTTCTAATTCAATCTTTGTTTGTTGTGTATTTTATTACCAATGATGCCAAATAAGCAAATAAATTTGATTCCATTCAAAATCAAAATGTTTCAGAACTTCAGTCCGTAAGGCTAAATATGGACTGAAGATGAAATTAATAATGATTTAATTTTCCATATGCTTCTATAACAATTACAAGTTGATTTATTTTTCAATATTTATTTCTTGTATAAAATTATTTAATTATTTCTCATGTATAAAATTATTTCTTCTTTGGTAAATTTTGAAATAAAAAACTTGATAAATAACATTTTAAAAATTTTGAAGAAATGGAATTTTTTCCTTTTATAGATGGCAGTTACTGTCATCTTTTCAACAATGTCTTTATCAGAATTATTTTTTGGCATTTTTAGGTTTTTCAACATCTATTGATTTTTTTGTTCAATAAGCATTTGATTAAAAGATAAAAACTAGAATAAAACAGATTTTTTAATTATTCAATATTCATCATCAAATGATCTAAACATCTATGAAATAATTTATTTAATTTAAGTTTTTCAATTAAGATAAAATATTCCTTAAAAATTTGAGTACATTGTTCATTAATTAATTAATTTTGTATGTTCTTTTTGTTATTTAGCATTTAATTATCTTAATTTAAGTTTTGTTCAATTCAGTACTACAATTTTTTTTTATTTAGAGGTTGAAGTAATAGACTTGTTATTTTTTGTTTTTGTGTTTTTTATTGGGCTATTAGTCCTTTAAAGATTTTTTTAGGCTTTCAAAAATGGTAATAATAATATAATAAATAATAATATAAGTAACAACAATCTGGCAAGCTAGACTTGCGAAGATGGGAAACAGGATCCCATCTATGGCAACTGTGGTATGTACATTTAATCAGTAAAATTCATTTTGTCAGTATATAATTAATTAAAAGATGATAATAATGGTTGAAAAGGAAGAAGAGTGTCGTGGAGAACTGGTTGGCTTTTGGTATTTGGCTCGATGTTAAGAGGGATGAGGACTTCGGGTCCAATGCCCCAGTTGGTTAGGGTGATAGCGTATTCTGTGTTTAGAGCACAGTCATTTCCCCAATGATACATAATTTTATCTAATTTTGATTAAAATTAGATTAACCAGCCACTATTTTATCAAATAATCAGTTTTTTTAATTTTTTTATATCTGTTAAAAGGAATTTACATCAAATTAAATTAATAATTGATATTTTTTAATTTAATTAATTTATTGTATCATTAATAAACGATAAAAGTTTTTGATGATAATATGTCTAAGTTAAAAAACAAAGGAACAGTCTAATTTTTATTTAACTATATTTTTAAAATTTTTATTTTCCTAAGTTTTCTTCAATCGAGAACAAATAAATTGATAATTAATCAATATAATTGGACAAAATAAAAAAAGTTTAATTTTTAAAATTGATAAAAAATATCAGTTTCAATATCAATCCATTTATTGTTAAAAAAAATTAAAATAAATATCAAAATAATTTAAGTTTAAAGAATTTTTATGTAAAATTTTTAAATTTAAAATTAAAACAAAAAAATTTTATCATTTAAGTGTCAAATTAATTTTACTCACTATTACTATTAGACCTAAATAAAGAAAAAATTTAAAATCAAATCAACCGTCAAAACCAGGTCGCTGGTATTTGTAGTATTAAGTCAATCTCAAGTAGTGTTGGGGGCCGGTCGAGAGGCCACGTGGCCGGCCAGAAAAAAAAAATGGCCGAGACCGTGGCCGGCTGTGCAAGCGGCCAAAAAACTGCCGGTTCATTTAACGGCCAATGACCGTGACTGGCCGGCCAGGCCGCGGCCAACTGACGGACCGACCGTGAAATGGCCGGCCAAATTTTAAAAGACCGTGAGGTGGCCGTTCGACTATCGGCCAAAATAAAAACCGACCGTGAAGTGGCCGGCCAACTGAGGAACGGACGTGAAATGGCCGGCCAAATTTTAGAAAACCGTGAGGTGGCCGGCCAACTATCGGCCAAAATAAAAACCGACCGTGTGGTGGCCGGCCAACTGAAAGGCCGTTAAACGGCCGACCGTGTGCAGACCGACCGGCCACAAAACGATCCAAAAAAAAAATTTTACTTAGATGTTTAAAAAAATTTAAAGGCATTAATAAAAAATTAAAAGTTTTAAAGAAATAAACATTAGAACTTATTAGATTTTCATCATCGATTTTTATAAATTTAATTTTTTTTAATGAAATCGTTTTTATAAAAAAACCATTTAAAATACCGAATTAAAAATTTATATATAAAATTTGACGATTTTTGAAAAATATCGAAAAAATTTGGGGTTAATAATTAAAAATTACCTGATCCAAATTTTTTGATAAAAAATAAATTCTACTTTTAATACCTTTAAATTTTTTTTTTTAAAAAAATTCAAGTAAAATTTTTTTTTGGACCGTTTTGTGGCCGGCCGATCTGCACACGGTCGGCCGTTTAACGGCCTTTCAGTTGGCCGGCCACCACACGGTCGGTCCGTCAGCTGGCCGGCCCTGGAAAGGTCGGCCTTTTTAAAAACGGTCCACAGACGGCCGGCCAATTCACGGACGGTCTAAAATGCGGCCGTTAAATTCACGGCCAAAATAGGCCGTTTATACTGGCCGGCCAACTTGCCGTTCAAGTCCGACTGTAGACCGGCCGGCCAAAGTTGGCCGCCGCCCAAAACTAATCTTAAGCTCAATTTGAATCAATTTTTCTTAAAAGTTTATGTTGTTGGTGTTTTTAAAGCCTTTTTTGATAACTTACTCAAAACCAGTTAAATATTTTTCAGGGAAGAAATTTGGACGGAATTACATTGTTTTTCAAAGTTTAATTTTTTTCAACAATTTCTAAAGATTATTTAAAAAATTTATCTTTTATTTTCTGATAATTAAATGGAAAACTTATTTTTGGAAAGTTTTTGCAGACATATATTTTCGGATAATTATTCCTTGAAGTAAAAAAGTTATTCGAGTCTTTCTGAATTCAAATGACGGAATTAAAAAACTTCACAGTCCTATCTTTTTAATCCTGTTTATCACTGATAATTTCTAGATGATTTTAAAAATTAATTTGTTAATTTTATTGCATTTTACACAGAGAATAATTTGGCTGTTTCTCATTTTTAAAATGTAATTTTTGATAAATTTTAAGGTATACTCTCGATCAAAATCACAAGATTTAAACCCAAAATTTTAAGTTTTTTTTATTTTTAAATTTTAATTGTAATTACTCCTTAATTAATATTGCTTGTAATAAACAAATTATAATTGTTAATAATTAAATAATTTAAGGGACTGTGATGTTCGTTTCAAATCGATCTTTTCAATTCAGAAAAACTTGAATAACTAAAAGAAATAATTTAGTCCTATAAAATGATTAATTATAAGTAAATTTGTTTAATGCAGTAAAACAAGTCTGCAAAAAACTCTGCGATTTTCTGCATTTTTCTCGCCATTAAAAAGTATTCTAATCAACTGTGCAAGTACATTGCAGAGTTTTTGCAGACATTTATTTTTGGATAAAGCAAAGTTGCATATTACAGAACTAAATTATTCCTTATACAGTCGAGTCTCGTTATAACGATGCTGATTAATACGATATTCGCTTTATAACGATATTTTTTTTCATAATTTACATTCCCCAATATAATAACATGTTAAATTTCTTCGTTAATACGATGTTTCTTTAATACGATATCTAATTAAACGATAGGTTTATTCAGAATGATATACGATGTTGTTCTTTTAAACAAAAAATTGAAGACCAATTAACAAAAAATGAATAATAATTACCATAATTTTAAACTGTAAATTAGACTTTCTCAAGTACTGTATCTTTTTTTGTCTTTCTTTTTCAACATACAGTTTTTAACTTTTATTTTTATTTATTTTTTTCTATTCTGAAGGAGCATTAGGTCGATAGAGATTTAACAAATAAATGAAAATAAAATAAATAATACATATATATGTAAACGAAAAATGTCCACTCAAATTAAAAGAAAACCTTTGTCTTTATACGAAAAACTTGAAATTTCGAATGATTTTAATAAAAATAATCTCTAAAATAAAAAAAAAGGATCAATTTTGTAGGGTCGATTAGTCTTTTCAAAGTAAAATTGATAAATATTTTTCTTTTTAATCTGTTTTTTGTTTTTCAATAAACAATAATTCCTTAAGAAAAAATTTTTTTCGTCCCATCCTTTAACATGCAAATTTGATTAATACGATATTGGTTGATACGATGTCCATTTTTTCCGCCTAAACACATCGTATTATCCAGACTCGACTGTAGTAAAAAGTTATTCAAATTTTTCAAGTTATTCAAATTCAATCGTAAAACTTCAGGCTGAAGTTTTCAGTTTGAAGTTCGTTTTTTTGTTTGTTTGTAATAAAAAAATTTAACAAAAATCAACCTAATTTTAAATTTTTTATTACAAAATATTTTTTTTTACTAGATTTTATTATTTATTCTTTTGAATTTTTAATTTTTTTTAAAGAATTACTGATTAATCTATTAAGAACAAACCAAAGGGTTTTTTAAATTCAGTTTTATATAAGATATAAAAAATGCTAATTAAGCCTCTAAGACATTTTAATTTAAAACAGTAAAAATTATATCCAAATCATCAAATTTGATTTATCTTTAATTATTATTTGAATAATAACGATCAATAAATTTTTTAATTAGGTTGTCAAAAAATTGATACTCAAAATTAATTGAGTGGATAATTTAGTAACATTTTAACTTCAATTTAAAATTTATAATTTTAATATTTTTAATAATTTCTCACTACTTATTGCTTTAGTGTTTTAAACTACAGTAAATTATTAAATTTAAGAGCTTTTAATCACTCAGTTAAAAGCTACTTAATTTTGATAAATATAAAATGAAAATTTAACTATAGTTTAAAACATTCTTATCGTCTATTATTTTCAATTAAAATCTTTAATTATATCTTGTCTAGGCTCAATTTTTTGTTGAGTAATCGTTTAAATAGACTCACTTTTGATTAAATTTTTCAATAACGCTGATCTAAATTTTATCAAATAGCTTATTTAAACTGCAAACATCTATTCAGCAATATTGGAAAACAGGAAGTTGATTTTGGTAGATTGCTAATCAGACAAGAAACCTGAAATAATAATGCTGAAGACATAACTTTATAAAGCAGTTGATATTTAATTTTTTTAATTAAATAAAAATTCAATTTTTTTGTTTGCATCAAGCCATCGTAGTTATTTTACAGTTAGCGATGTTTTTTGAACTAAGAAATTTTTTGTCACTTTCCAAAACTGTTTTCTTATTTTTAAAATTTAAAAAAAATAATTTTTATCTTATCAAAAGTTTACGAACATCGTCGCTGAATAGAGAGCCATAGCCACTCGAAAATACCCTCCACTCTTGTTCCAAAAATATTTTTTAAACAGAAAGAATTAAGGATTTTGGAATATTTTGAAAATTTAATTTGGTTAATGTAAAAAATTTGATCATCAATAAAATGCTATGTTTAGGTTCGTGTTTTGGAGAAATTCGATATTAGCATAATCATATATAAAAGATAAATTCAAAATTGAAGATTTGAGGAAAAAATTTAAAGGTAAATGAATGATTTAGTATAACAAAGACTTAATTAAGATTCCGTCAGACAAAAATAGGACTTCATTTCCAAAATACAAGGAAACTTTTACAAATCCTCGGCGTGATTTTTTATTCCCCTTTTCTGTGTTTAAAATAATATCAACATTCAAAATAAATCAATTAGTTTCGATTATTAAGCTTAAAAGACTAATCCATAATTCACCAAAATAAGAAGATCAGAAAAATAATATTGTTGAATCAATAAAATTTTTCCTCAACAAAGAATTCCAAAAAGAAAAACAAAAAAGAATAATTTAGCTCTAAGTCCAATAGCCATTGACAACTAATCAATCCATCTACAATTGAATCACGATTGATTTGTTCGATTTAAAAAGATTGGAAAAAAAATTAAATGAGCAAAGGACAGAAAATGGAATAATATTTGAAAAATAATAAAAAAATTTACATTTAAAAATTAAATTTTTAAATGTTTTTTTTTGTAATTGAATTCTTTTTTACTTGTATTTTCTTCTTGTTTTATTTCTGTTTATTATATTTTTTTATATCATCCCGAGGCTTTTATTGAAATAATAAATAAAAAAATTCATCACAATGCTAGTTAAAGTCGCGAATCAACTTTTTGATTTTATTAGATATTTAGGGACATGGTTAAGTCTTTAAATTAAATCTGTGAAAGAATTAAAATAAAATTAAATGAAAAAACGATAAAAAATTATAGTTAAAAGAAACTATAGAAATATGTTGAAAATCAATTTTCTCAAATAAATAGTTAAAGAAAATATGACAGCCTATTGTAATAAGTTAAATCTTTTATTTTCTGATTTTTTTTATTGCTTTATAAATTTTTTTAAAAGTTGGTTCCTTTAACATCATATTATTAGCAACTTTATAATTTTTATTCTCTTGGCTGAAAAATAATATCAAAAGAAACTTAAAATAGAACTAAAGGAACAATAAATTTAATATATTTAATTATATTTTTGTAATTATTTCTTTTTAATTCCATTTTAAAAACAAGAGAAAAAGCAAAGAATAGATAAAATGAAATAATCAATTTTTTTCGTCATAAATTATATTTTATAATGAGAAATTTTCAAAAAATATAAAATTAATTAATTAGTTTTTGAAGATACAATACCTAATGATATATCATATTTTTACTTAAGATTTCTCAATTCTGTATAAACTTTAAATCAATCTTTATTTTTGCCATTTAAATTTTTGACACGTTTTTCTTAAAATAATAATTCGGAAAAGAAAACAGTATAAATAAATCAGATTATAAATTTGCTCTGAACCATTGCCTTACTCCCTTATTTCCCATAAAAGAAGTAACTATAAATAGAATAGAAGTAACCACAATTAGAAGCAAATTATTATTATCTTAAATTTGTTAGGTAAAATAGCATTTGCGTGTTTAAAATACCTAATTTATTTAAGCACACATATTTTTTATTTTTCACTTTATTTACGCACAATTTACTTAATTTTTGTTTTAAATATTTTAAGATAAATCCGTTTAAATTACATAAAATGTGTTTAGTTTATTTTTTCTGTATATTATAAGAAGCATAATTTCAATTTTTTGATAAAAAAAAAACAATAAAAATTAAATTTTACTTTCTTTCATTATTCTATACTTAAGCTTTGCGATCTATCTAGTAATGAAAATATAATACTTTAATTATTTTGGTTAATTTTGTAAAAAAATAAGATTTAAAATTTAGTCTTTATTAAATAAATTAATAAATTTGGGCTAGAGTTTAAAAAAAATTTTTATTTGTGTTTAACTTAAAAAAAAAATTAATTTGAATTCAAATTTATATTAATTTTATAAATTATAAATTTTTTTAAACTTTTTAAAGTAATTTAATATTTTTATTTTATTTTTTTTTAAAAATAATCTGTATTTTCCAAAGTGAGAAAAAGTAGAGATTTTAAATTTAAATAGGATATTAGCTATATCTAAGAATTTGAATTAAAGTTTTTTTAATTTTAATATAAGTCATATTAGCAAAAATAAATTGAATATTTTTTTTTTAATAATAAATCCAACTGTTTTCTGGAATCTTGTTTTATATTGAATTGAATTTTATGAAAAAAAGCATGGTTTGTTGAGGTTAAAATATTGGGTAATAAAATTTTATTTATTGCCAAATGTTTTTTATTTAAAAAATTAAACAGAAAAAAATAATATATTTTTTATTATTTTTTTTGAAAGAATATTTTTAGTTAAGGTTGGGTAGAAATGTCTGATGAAATATATAAAAAAAACGAGAACAAGTTTAAATCAAGTTTTCATTACGTTTTTGTGGTTACTTTCAATTCGGTAGTTAAATTTGATTGATTTTTTTATTAACGTGAAAAGCAAATTTTTAACGATGTTAAAATTTTATGATTTTTTTAATAATGACTGCACTTTGTGTATACAAGGAAATTTTGTAAAAATGGGTATTTTTTACTAACATGGTGTTGTCAATTTTTTTTTAATTTTGATAAAAAGTTTAAGATTTTTTTTTATTTTCATCCCGCTTCAATTTTCTCGATAAAATTCAATAAGAAAATGTGCGAATTTAAATTTATTAACAGTTTTCAAATAAGTAGTTAAATTTAGCTTAGTTGATGTAAACTTCTCAATCCTATTCTAATAATTTTTAGTTTCATTTATTTTAAATTATGTAAACTACGAAATATCTTAGTGTTAAAACTTAAAATTTTCTGATCATTTTAATAAATCAAATCAATAATCAATTTAAAACTTTAAGATGTTAATTTTTTGTCCTATTGTAACCTTAAAAATATTGTTTTAGGCAAAAAAAGTGCAACAAAGCATGTCGCACTATATTTCAGTATTTTTTAAATACATTTTATCGTCTTTAATTTTAATTTACCAAAAAAAGGAAGAATTTTTGTTCAATTGTACTTCACAATACCAAACTCAAGTATTTATTTAAATTTTAAAATTTCTGGATATAGTCGGTAAGGTAAAAAAATTTTGTTCTCGGGTTTAGTGAGCTATTATTTCGCGGCAAAATGTAATTTATTGTACATTTTTATATTTTTACATTTTTAAGAGAAGAAAAAAAATTCTCAAAATCAAAAAATCTAAAAAAATTTTCATTCAAGAAAAGTAATAATAAATTCGCAATTAATTAATAGGGATTTTCAAAATATTATCCTTGGTTTTTTCATTAAAATTTTTCTAAAACTCCTTTTTAAGTAATTGCGAATTTATTATTCATTAATTAATTTATTATTTATTAATTTATTACTTTTCTTGAATGAAAATTTTTTTAGATTTTTAGATTTTGAGAATTTTTTTTCTTCTCTCAAAAATGTAAAAATGTAAAAATATAAAAATGTACAATAAATTACATTTTGCCTATTTCGCTTAGTCTAAAATTATTTTCCTAATTTGAAAAAAATTAAAGGTAATTTTAAAAAATATAAGTAAAATGACAAAATTTGAGAAATGGAGGAAATTAAATATATTAATATGATAAATAATGTGTTCACATTTTTTGAATAAAGATAAGATTTATTAACAAACAATCAACTTAAGACTTGTGACTTAAAAACAAGTTTGCTTCAAACCAAGAATTAAGTTTTCTTACTAATGTAAAAATGTGTTCGTCTGAAATTTTAGAAATATTTTGTTAACCTAATCCTATTTTCGTGAGCAAAAAAATCAGGTGAACCAATAGTTAACAAAACCTGAGAACAAGAATTGTTCTCAAAATAAGTTAACTATGGTTCACCTAACCAATTAGACCCAGATTTCTAATAAAATAAAACAATTTTTTAAAAAGCAAATATTCTTTAACCATATGGAATTGATCTCTTCAAAAATTTTTTTCTTATAATCAAGTGAAAAATTGAACTTGGATCTTTTTTTCGAATTTGTTTATTTATTTAAGAAAATAAAAAATCGACTAAATTAAAATACCATTTGTTGCTTTATAAGAAAAAAAATTAATCAAATCTAAAATAAACGAAAAATTTTAAAAAATCTAGCAAAAATTAATTATTTTTTAATTAACTAATTCAACAGGGTTATATGAAATTAATCTCAATATGAAAATTGTTTTTTCAACCATTTTATCAAAATATGCTAAACTATCTAAAACTGTTGAAAATAATTTTAAACATAATGTTTTTAATTATTTAATTCTTTTTTATCTAATGAAGCATACATTTTAAAAAATTACTTGAATTATTTAATTAAGACCAATAAGAAAATCTAGCTCTTGATATGTAGATTGTGATTATGTCACAATGTCAAAATAATAATCCAAAACAAAATTAAACTTTTATTCAAATAAAGACAAATTTTCTCTAACTTTTCAAATTTAGAATAGAAAATCAATCCCGAGATTTCTTTTGTGCCATTTTCTCTATGACAAAAATAAATTTTTAAATATTAATCACTAATAGACTGTTTCGCTGATTTCTTTTTTTTTTATTAAGCTTACCTTTTAGCAAAATTGTTTTTTTTGTCTCGCGGAAGTAAAATTGATGCACTGAGAGTATTAAAAGAGAAATTCAAAAATTCAATTTTTTCCCAAGATTCTATTAACTCTCAATTATGTTCGTTTATTAAAATGTTTATGCTAGTTAAATTTCTTTATCAAGTTTTATTTAAAAATTGAATAATTATAATAATTAATTTAATTTTTTAGCAGTGTTCGCAAAAAGAAAGTCCTAGCGAACTTTGGGCTATGTTGCTTTACATAATAAATAATTTAAGTAATCGAAAATAAAATTTTTCGAATTTTTTCTCATCTAAACTCCAGTGACATTTAATGGAATTATTTTGTTATCAAATTTTTTTGTAAAATTCGACAGACTGGTTAAAATGGTGAATTTAAAAATGGGACCAAATTAACCTCTCTAATTAAACACAATAATAATATAATCAAATTTTTTTTTTGTTTAGATAAATTACGTAATTTTTCAAAATTATTATTTGGATAAACTTATCTAAAATTTGAAGTAAAAATTCTTTTTTATTTCAATTAAAACAATTCCAAAGAAAATCTGAAAAAAAATGAGAAATGTTTATTTGTAGAGTTTCAGCAATTTCAAAAATGCGATTAATGTTAAATTATCTGCCAATTAAGTGCCGATCATAATTTGATTGATATTTTATTTTATATTATATCTAATCTTCAGATTAGAATTGATTGCCAATGCGAACAATAAACTAGTAGATAGAAAAAAGTTTAGTTCTAAAAAATAATTTCGAACTTTTTTTCTTTTTGTTGTTGTATAAACTTGGAAAATAATTAAAACCATTTTGCATTTATAATTTATGATTTTTTTTTTAATTTTTAAAATTTTAGATTTAAAATATGTCATCATCAGGTGATTCAGAGGTGAAAGTGTTCAAAAAACAACACACCTACTCGAGTGAAATGCATGAGAAAGAGCCAGTGTCCGACCCTCATCTGCTCCGGTCCAATTCTCTCATAAACAAACACACTTTGCCCACAGTCAACCCCGCAAATACCCGTTCTCTACTGGTCAATAGTCACAATCTTAGCTACGGCAACGATTTATCCAACCTGCACAATGATAAAACCAGCACCGATCCGACTAACTTCAAATTGCATCGGTCTAATGAAGTCGAAAATTTGACCACCGAAATTCAAGATAGTCAATCATCTGAAAATTCTAAAAACCTTAGACGCACTTTGGAGCTCGAGAATCTAAATGAAATAGTCAATGATGAATAATACATTTTATGTAATATATTTTTAATTAACATTTACAAAAATAAATAAAAAGATAAAAATATTTATTTAATTTTAATTTTTAATTATGTTAAAAGTGCAAAAAATGTCTACAGAATAGATTTAATTTAAAACTAATTTAGAAGCAATTACGAAGCATGCAAATTGGTCACAAAAATTTTAAATGAATTTTTATATCTTTGGAAAATTCACTAATTGTTTCATGATTTTTAAATTTAATTATAAAAATGGCTTGAACATTGATTTGTAAATTAAAAAGTCTTTAAAAAAAAATTTTTTTAATTTTTTTTAGATCTTTGTCTCGATGTAAAAGAACCTTGCAACTCAAAAGATGCCAAAATATTTTGGAAACTTTATAAAAACTTAATCGGAATTATTTTTCCTCTTTATATTTTATTTTTCAATTTTTTCTAAAGCAAAAATACAATTTATTCAATAAGGTTTATTATAAATATTTTGGTATTAACTTTTTTAATTTTCATATATTTAATATGAAATAAATTAAAGAAAAAAAAATTATTTTTATTCCATAATTTACACATTACAATATACAAATTTCAAAAATTTAATACATTTTGGATATGATCTTGATGTAGAAAATTGGGAAACTCGATTTATAATTCTTCTCATTTTATAATTAAAAAAAACATTTCATAGCTTATTAGTTTTTTTTTCAATTTCAGCTCTAGAAAGGTGCTACTTTTATCAAAAAAAATTGTTGTTAAATACTGTTTATGCTTTTTTTGATTAAATTTTACACTTAAGTCATTTGAATATATTGTCATTTAAAAAATTAAATAAGAATTAGAATACTATGATAAAAAAACAAAATTAAAAATAAAATAACTGTTTATTTGTCATCGTTTATTTAAAATTTTTTTTATATAATTTTGAAAATTTTACTATCATTGTACTAAAATAAAAAAAAATGATCAAGACTGTTTTCCTTTTACAATTTTGATATTGTAAACTGTATTTGCAATTATAGAATTTAGAATCTTCAATTAGTTTCTGCAAATAAATTTCCTAAATTTTTTGATGCCATAAACAGGAGTTATTCATTTAGATTTCAAGTCCTATAGCTTCATTAGAATCCAATAGTCTTAGTGATTTTTCTTTAAATTAAAGCTGATAAATTCCTCTTCGAATTCAAGGATAGAAATAAAAGAGATAATGTATCAGACTTGTTTTTAAGTCACAAGTTTTTAGATCAAGTCAAGTCAATGACTTAATAAATCCATATTTGATACCAATAAAGTAGTTGCTTCCAAATTCCTGGCTGTTAATCTTGACCTATGTGGTCTGTCAATGTAACCAGATTATGAAAAAATTCTTTCAACTGGTGCTGATGAAGCAGGTATTGATAAAAATTCTAATTTAAGTCATAACTTTGACTTAAATTTTTGTGACTTATAAACAAGTCTGGTATTTATAACTTGGCTATTTAATAATTATGTCCTAGAAGGCCTTAAAGTTGCTAGAAAAAACCAAAATGACACGAACCATTTTTCTAGTTCTAACTTGAAATATTTTAAGACATCTAGATGAATTTTTAGAAATTTAATTTAATTTAAAAAACAAAATTTCCAACCGCGTCATTTTTTTTTTGAAAATTGATTTACTTTTGAGTTTTAACTAACTTATAGAAAATTTTTAAAATAATGAAAATTAAATGACTTATAGAAAAAATTAAAAAAATCACAATCAAGATTAAGATCGAAAATTGCTATTAAAATAAATTGTTTGCTGAGTTTATTATATTCAAAAATTGCTGAGAGCAGTGAATTTTTGGAAAGAATTTAATTTTAGCTTCATAATGCCTTTGGATACATAATTAAATTTAAATTTTACAATCTATAATTAAAAAAATTGTTCTCAACAATTATCTGAACTTTATTCTAAACTTAAACGAATCTTTTTTTTCTGAGCTATCCATTTGTTTTTTTGAATTTGAAAAAAATATAAAAATTAACATCGTATTATTTTATTTTAATTATTAAAAATTTCATTAAAAAACCATTAAAATACCTGGACTGATGCTGTAACTCATATTAGACAACAAACACAAGAAAACATACTCTAAAAAGTAGCTCATTATTAATTCAAAATATAAAATTGACATCTTATTTTTTAAAATAAAAATTCAAAGAAAAAATAGATTTTCTCATTTTTTATTTATGCTAAATTATTTTTTTATTATAAAATGACGATAACTATAGATAAAACCAACTAAAATAAAATCAATATTTCATAGTATAATGTAATTAAATAATTTTTAAATTAATTAATTAATTCCAAAATAGTTAATGATTTAAACAAATAAATAACTTATTCGGATTCTTCATCAATAATTAAAGAAAAAAACTATAAACTTAAAAACTGAGTAAGAGTATTCTGGTTAATCTAGAAATTTTTTTTTATCAATTTTTAACAATTGATTATTCATATTTAAAAATTTAATGAAAATTTTTTTTTTTCGCCAAAAAAAAATACTCCGTTTCATTAAAATAATTAAATACTGATATTAATAAGCATAACAAAGAGTGTTCACTTTTATAGAAAAATAAAATACCTTTAGCAGAAATACCATTTGAAAATAATTCTCAATAAAAAAAAAAGAAAATTTTTTCTTATTTTATTTTTTTTCCTTTCTTTATTTCTTAATTTAATAATTTTAAAAAATTATTTTAAAATTTTTATTCTTTATGAAATACGAAAAAAAAGTCAAAAATCAAAAAATTAAATAATAAATGATAGTAATTTTGAGGCATAATACAGAGGAGAATTTTACGTAAACTAATCCAAACAATTTAAGAATTTTTTTTAAATCATAATGTGATTTTATCATCATGATAAATTCTTTAAAGCGTTAAAAAAAAAAGTATTTATATTATCAGTATATTGTATTAGTATTTTTAATCCCCTTATATATAATTTTTAATAAAAAATTCTCGAAAAAATGATAGTAATTGATTTTTTCAATGAATTTCATAGTACCAGTGATGTGCTTATAGGTATTTTTGAAATAGAACAATAAATAAAAAATCTATTAACATGATCTTTTAATGAAGAATATAATAATTTTTAGTTGAAAATTATTTTATTTTGTTTACAAAAAATTTATCAATAAAAATCTTTTTTAAAAAAAAATCTTGTAAATTTCTTGGAAACTTGATAAAAAAAAGTCAATACTGCTTTAGACTTCAATTTTAAAGTAACAAGATTTCAAAATCTAAAAAAATTTTATTGCTTAAAAAAACTAAGTCTAGAGTGAAATTTTGAAAAAATGAATTGTTTTTATCTGGAAAAAAAAATTTACAGGTATCAAAAATAAAAAGTCTTTTTTTCAGTAAACTGCAGTGGGCTGAGCGGCGTTTTGTTGGGTTGTTGAATTTTTTCTGGTCAATTGAATACTAGGACTAACTTTTGGCGATCCTTCGTAGCCAAGTGCTTGGACGCCTTGTCTAGACGAGCCTGGCATGTATGAATAGAATACAACTGGAGGATACGCGTAGCCTACATTAACCCACCAATGTTCAGCAATGTCATCTATAGATGCACGCTTCGAAGCTTTAGTACACAAACATTTCTTGATAAGTCCAAAAGCACCGGATCTTTCTCTAGGAACAATGAATTGGCCATCGGTTATTTGTTTAACTAGTCTGTTGTAGTCGCCACCTTGGAATGGCATTGAACCATAGACAAGTGTGTAAAGAAGGACGCCCAGACTCCAGCAATCGACTTCCGGTCCAAAATACGGAAAACCATTGACTATTTCAGGCGATGCATATAAAGGACTACCACAAAATGTATACAACAAATTGTTTGGACTCCAGTTGTTACTAAGACCAAAATCAGCCAATTTTATGTCACCATTGGAATCGATGAGAATGTTTTCTAGCTTAAGATCTCGATGAACAATTCGATTTTTGTGCAAAAAATGAACAGCTGAAACAATTTGTCTAAAAATACCGCGAGCTTCCACTTCCGACACTCTTTTTCTCTCATTTAAATAATCATATAGCTCCCCACCGCTGGCATTTTCCATTACTAAAATTATTTTCTCAGAACTTTCGTATACTAGAAGAAAAAAATAATTAAATTTTTTAATAAAATAAAATCATTTTAAATATTAGAAAAGTTTGATTTTAGTTTTTTTTTCCTATTCTTTAAAATTAGTCATTATTTTTTTAAATAGCGAAATAAAAGTATTTTCTTAAAATATTTTTTTTTTTAAATTGAAAAAAAATTATAAGAAATCATTCTAAATTGGTCTAAAAAAAGTTTACATAAAATTAAATAGATTAATACTCTTTTAAAAATTTTCTTTTGATAAAAAAAACTCAACCATTTCAATCTGATAACGAATCTAGTTTCGAAATTTTGGCTCTTAAAAAAATTTATGTCCTTTTACTCTTGAAATAACAATACAAGGAACTTGAATTTTTAAAACTAGAACACTGACCCCCGAGTTATGAAAATTTCTTGACTTTCACTCATTTTAAATAGCAAAAATATTATCAAAAGTTTTAACATGTCATTCAGTTTGGAATTTTCTGTACTTAATGAAAATTCAATTGTTTTTTTCCAAGATTTTTATTTTATTTTAAAATTGAAGCTTTTTATATTTTTAAATACCTGACCCCCTACTGAAATCCCAATTCTATACAACTGATCATCATGATTTTAAAAATGGGTTTAGTTCTTGTCTAGGAAGTATTGTTTTTAAGATAGTTCAAAAATTTGATAAATGACATGTTAAAAATATTTTTGCCTAGTAAAATAAGTGGGAGTCCGGAAATTTTCAAAATTTGGGGTCACTGATTTAGTAGGACCCAATTTTTTGTCCTTAATTAATAGTAAAAAAAACAATTTTTTAATTAGAAAAAAAGTAATTGATTTTATTTCAAGCTGGCCACTTATTTGGTCTATTTTTTCTTTAATAACAAAATTTAATTTCAACCTATTTTTTATATCTGTAAATTTTTTTTAATTTAGAATTATATATGACACTTGAAAAAAATCAAATTAGAAAATTTACATTTTTTTTAGATAATAAATATTTATTTTGATAATGATCATTAAAATTTGATCTTAAACTTGTAAAATTTAAATAGCCATATACTTTTTTTTTCAAAAGTCATAAAATTTCAAACACTTAAAATTTTTTTTTAAGTCTTTGACTTGTACTTTGATTAATAAAAAATCCAGACTTGAATTTTAATTTCGCGACTTTTAAAAAACTCTGATTTTAACCTAACGATTTATGGAAAAAAAATCGAGAACCATAAAGATTTCAAGTTTATGGATTAAATTAGATTCAAAATCAACTTTTACTTCTTTAAATTGATCATTTCTATTTTTTAAATTCATTCTCAAAAAAAATATTAAAAGAATAAAGGTAACTCAAAATTAAACAGCTTTGTTTTTACTTTAAATAAAATATAATGTTCCCTCTAACATTTTACATCACGAGGCCTTAAATAAATTTAAATACTAGCAGACTCGACTTATTGAACTGAGTGAGGGCAGAAACGGGCTTTTAATTTTAAAATACTTTGACTCATTTAAATTTATACTTAAATTATGGACTAATTTTATTTTAAGTTTATTTTATTTAAAATAGTCTCCTTTTTTTAATTGAATTTATGGTGTAAAAAGATATCATAAGAAATTTTCGAGTAAGACTTTTCTGTAAAAAAACAAGCAGAAGCTTTCTAATAAGTATTATCATTTTAATTTAGATAATATACCGTAATTCAGCGTATAGAGATACCATTTAACGTTTATCATACGAATTAAGGTTTAAGACCTAAACTTTTTTTAGGAACGGTATTGAAATTCAAGCTCTCTGTCTGTTATTTTTTAGATCAAAAACTTCTTATTGAGTCAAAATATAAAATGATTTTTTATTTTAATTTCAATTTTTAGAATTTCATTTTTGAATAAAATGTTACTTTGCTTCTATTACTGGAAAGATCATTTTGATTCGGATTAATCCCAATAATTTAGTTATGTTTTATTAGAATAAATGTTTTTTATTGAATAAGAATTAAAATAAAATATAAAATAATATGTTTAATAAAAAAGATGTTGTTCTTATTAAAAAAGATTGGGATATTTTTAACATCCCATTCGAATTAATAATTACTTTAAAATAATTCAACTTAAATGTTGACGATCATTTTGTTTATATCTTTTTTTTGTTTTTTTTGTTTAATGTTTTGAAATGAATAATTAATATTTAATCAATAATAAATAAATGAAGTATTATTAATCAGTCTAAAAGACAGGGGAACCTAACGGTTAGCCTTGAAATTGAATAATTACAAAAAAAAATTTGATGAAACTTAAATAATTTAAATTAAAAATGTTAACGTTCATTTTTTTTTATAAGTTTTAAAAAATTTTCAGAATTAGTTTAATAATTGAACAAATTTTAAATATTTGGGTTCTATTTCTTCAAGATTTCTTTGAACAAAAAAAGAAAAAAAGTGGCAATAATCAGTGATGAAGAAGATGAAGAAGGGTCTGGGAAGAAATATCTCCACTGAATGACCTAAAAAAGTTGTTTCAAATGTAAAACAGTTCATGCTGTCAGAACGCCCTAATTTGATAAGATTTTCAACTCCATTCGATAAACTTAGCTTTAATTGAATCACTTTTTATCTGTTTTTTTTTTTTATTCCAATTTTATTCAATCATTTAAATTTATATCAATTTTTCTTTCTAATGCGGGCTCAAACGAAGGTCTTGAACCATTCGGACGTGCCCTGGGGTCAGCCCCTAAATTATTTAAAAAAAAAAAAAAAAAAAAATGTAAAACAGTATTTGCAAAAATCAAAACAAATCAAAACAGACGGATTTTTGTGAGAAATGTAATAATTGTTCTTTTGGGAAATGCTTTCCAAGAGGCTTTGATTTTAATATGGAAATTTTTTGTTCAAAAAAGTGTTCTAAATAGATTAATTTTGTTTTAAATACGTAGGATACAAACATTTTCTTATAATTTTTCTGTAATTTAATTGCTTGAATTTATGCAATTCACGTATATACCCCAATGTAAGGGTTGAATGGTTAATGAAGCATCTTTTTTTGTTATAACTATAACTTTTGAACCGTTCTTTTATTCTTAAAGTTTTTTTTTTAAATAAAAAACAACATTCTCTTTTTTTATTTTTATTTTTTTTTGGAAAGAAAAAAATTTTCACTACTAATTAGCGATCAAATAAAAGAATTCACGGTTTTACCACATTTGACTATATACATTTTTTGTGTAATATTTCGAAAAATTTTTAAAAACTTTTTAACCTATGAAAATTCAGAAAAAAATTTTCTAAAATAAAAATATATGAAAATTAAAGTGGTATGTTCTAATGTGTTTTATAAAAATTTTAAATACAATTTTGAAAATGTGCGATGGTCAAGATATATTTTATATTAGAAATATTTGGAGAAATTTTTGCTCTGTCGCTCTATTAAAATTAAATTTAATGTTTCAAACATAGATTATTTTGTTTTAGAGAATTTTTTTAAAAATTTTATAAAAACATTAATTAATCATTAACTTGTTCAAATTAATTAAAAATTAAGCTCTAATTGTTAAAAAACTCAGATTAAAAATTAAACAATATAATTTTTAGATTTTTCTTAAATTTCAAAAAAATGGCTAATGTCTAAAATTTAAAAAAATTCAATTATGATCTCTTGATTACATTGCTTTTAAGAAATCTCGAGTTTAAATAACCAAACGATTTTTAATCCTCTGATTAATTTTACATTGGTTCGATTTGAATCTCAATATTCCTTTAATCGTAACCCAAATTTCATGAATTATATTTTAGCAGTTGATTTTTGAGATTTTTAGCTAAATTGTAATTGAAAAACATTTATTAAGAAAATGATAGCATATTTATTAAATTTTTTATAAATTGTGCTTAAATTAAAATTTTTTAACTTCTTTAAAGCACTGTGCATAAAATTGAATCAAACCAACTTAAATATTAAAAAAAAATTTTAGCTAATTAAATTATTGCCTTTTTCAACAATCAAAGGATCTAAAGTTTTATTTAGAATTAGTAAAAGTAAATTAAAGTAAAGTAATAGAATTTTATTTTTTTTCTCTTAAAATTTTCTAAAACAAAAAAATCTATGTATGAAACACTAAATTTAATTTCAATAGAGCGACAGTGCAAAAATTTATCCAAATATTTCTAAAATAAAATATATCCTAACCATCGCACATTTTCAATGCATTTTGAAAATTGTATTTAAAATTCTTATAAAACACAATAGAACATACCAAGTTGAAGTCCAATTTTTTTTAGATTTCTTCAGAGTTGTTTAAAAGTACCAAAAAAAGTCCAAGTCCGGGCTTTTTTTTTAAATTTACTAGATCAGGCTTCATATTAAATAATTTATATACTGTTGTAGGCTTACTTGCCTATCAGAATTCACTGAAAATAGTGAAAACAAAGTTTTGTGTTTAAAGCTCTTTATTATAACTCCAAAGCTCCCAGAATTAAACAAAAAAATCTTCTTTTATTAGCATACTTAAGTATTAAATCTCTAAGCCACCATTTAAAGTAATTAATAAAATATAAATAATAAATAAGAAGTGTAGAGTTAGCTATGAACTAACCAGTTCATTTAGCCGCTAACAATACTCTTGGGTTGTCTAATGCAATAGATTTGCCATATATCAGAATTTTCTTCCAATTTTAGCATAAATTTCTTCTTCAGTATTAAAAATTTTAAAGTCTTGACTTGGAATTTTTTTTGGAAAAAAAAAAAGTCCGGACTTGAACTTTTGAAAATGAATTTTTCCAACAGTCCCAAAAATGTTAGTAGAGCTAAACATGTTAAGCAAAAAAAGCAAAATTTTTTAATCACCAAATTCGTTTAACTTTTACCTTCAATGATTTTAATAATATGCGGATGATTTATGTTAGCCATGAAATCAATTTCCCGTCTTATTCTTTCTAGCCTGCGCGGTTTAACGTTTATTTTACTCTTATTAATCAGCTTTATGGCTACCTAGATAAGGCCACGTGTAATAATTTAAAACAAAAAATTTCAAAAAATTTAAAAGAAAATCAGCAACAACTCTTTTTTTGGTTTTGGTGCAATTTAAAAATCTTGCTCTCATTAGCCAAGCAAATTAGGAATAGTTAACTTGAATTACCTTCTAGAATTTTAACGATATGCGGATGATTAAGCCGTGACATGAACTCGATCTCTCTTCTCACCCGAGCCAAGTCCTGCTTATTTTCTATGCGATTTTTGTGAATTATTTTTATAGCAACCTAAATTAAGTAACCACATTAAGCATTTTTGAACACTTTATTGTCTTACTGACTTTCTTTCAAATTAAAAAAAAGTTTTGCCAACAAAAAAATCTTTTTACCTGTTTGCCAGTGCGCTTGTCGTTGGCCAGCTTCACTTTTCCGTAGGTGCCTTTGCCGAGCACCTTGATGAAGTCGAAGCGCGAGTGCAAGGTCTCGCGCTGGTTCCTGCCCAGAGCCTCCATGGAGTCCTGGTTGAGTCTGTAGGTGGAGGAGACGCGGCTAGAGCCGCCATTGGCCAGCACATTTCCGGCATCGGTGGCGCCCGAGTGCGAGTTGCGCACCGAAGTGTCCTCAAAGCTGTTTATGTTGTCTCTGACGCGGGCGTACTCGCCCTGGCGGCTGGTGCGGCCCGAGTTCAGTTTTGAGTAGTCATTCTCTTCGTTGGAAAATGTGTACTTGTCTATTTTGGACATGGCCAACCAATTCTGGATTAATGCGTGCTCAAAAGAAAATAAATAGGAAAATTAACATTCAATGTAAATTGAATTGAGAACGAGAGAGAAAAATAGGCAAAATAAGGACCCGTCATGCTTGAGTGACTTGAAAATATGAAAAGATATATCTTTTTTCTCTCTCTCTCTCTCTCTCTCTCATTTTCTCTTAGTTCTATCACTCACAATCCTACATTAAAATTAGTTAATTAGTTTTTAAATTTTTTTTGTTTTCCAAAGACTTAAAAATTTAGTTCAGGTAAATAAAAATACTCTTGTAATAATCAAACACTGGGAGAAATGAAGTGAACGAGAGAAAAAGAGAGAGAGCCAAAAACAAAATAAATAAAAATACATAAATCAAAATTTTAATGATGATAAAAGTTTTTGTTGTTGTTGCTTGGCTTGATTAGGAAATTTGTGAACCAGATTCGATTTGTGTGGGAAAAGCGCATTGGCATACTTTGTCGAGCTCGACATAAAATAAAATTCATCGATAAAATTTAATTTTTGAAACAATAGACTCAATTTAGTCAGATCAGATAATTTTGTTTTTTTGCTAACATTTTTTGACCATCAAGCAATCACGTGATTCAGAGACTTAAAATATTTAAGGTTGCTTTATTTTTCAAGCATTGTTTAGTTTTTTTTTGTTTTAATATTTTAGATGCAGAATAAAAAATTACAAAAAAAAAAAAAATTGTCAATTTTGTTATTTTTAATTTAAAAAATCTTGTTCGAATATACCATTAGTGGTGTTCAAGATGAGATGTCCAAACAAAGAAAAATAATTACTGATAATTGGAGATAAATATAAAAAAATTCTTGTTCAGAAATTAAGGGTTATCAAAGAAATTTTAAATTTTTTGATCATGACAATACAATTGAAAAGATTTTTTTCTATTTTAAATTTTTAAAGAGATAAATGGTTTCCCACAAACTAAAAACTTTTCACCACAAACTGAAAACTTCTTAACTAAATTCACTACAAAACACTATTTTTTTGTGCCGAATTCAAAAAAATTTTTTTTACATATTTAACACTCAAATGATCAAAATTTTTTTTTACCTTAAATTACCACCGTGTCATTTTTGACACGATTTTAAATTTTCAATATAAAAGAGCGGAAAAATTAAAAAATAGCAATTTTTTTTGATAAATTGTTAAGAAAATTTATTTTTTTTATTTAAATTATTATTTGAATGCAAAATAGTCAGATGATCAAAAAAATCTTTTAGTTTTGTAATAATTCAAATTGAATAGAAAATTAAATTTAATTATAAAAAAAATGAAAATTAAAAAAAAATTATAGTTTTTTGCCACTATCTGTTCAAATTTCACTTTTTTTGTTTTCAGATATTAAGTTAATTAGATTAATCAAAAAATATAAATCATAAAAAAAAAATTGCCATAGTTTTATAGCAAAATAACCTTGAAAATGTCAAAAATGACACGGTGGTCATTTGAGTGTTAACCAAATAACTGGTAAACACAAATTTTTTGTAGTGAAAAAAAAATTAAATAAATTTGTTATATAAATTTTTCAAATAGTGTTTATAAAATTATATATAAAAAAATTAAATATTAAATTAAGAAAATAATTAGATTAAATATTCGGAAATTTTTTTATTACGTAAAATCATAGGTATTTTATTATCTAAAATAATGTAATCACTTGCTAGCTTTTCGGATTTTCTTTTTTAAAAATTGAAATATCGGGTCTTGTAAGCCTCAATATCAATTGATATTGAAGATGAATAGCAATTAACTTCAGTATCAATTTTTTACCTTTTTAATTTTCACCTGAAAATCTATTGATTAATTTGATATTAGTTTGAAAAATACATAATTTATTTAAAATAAGTTATTTCAATCAATTAATTAATTTATTATTAAAAATAAATATCAAAATTAGATAGGATTTTTTCTAGGTCTTCTTCTTTTTTTTGAGTCTCCACTTTGTTAAAAAACTCCAAAACATTTTGTTCCACACTTAACTCTCTGTTGGTGAATTGAACTAAATAATTGCTATTTTTATATTTTTTAAAATTACTATTTGAAATAGTTAAAACACGAAAGCGAGTCCCACTGGTTTCATGCTTTAAGTCATTTTTATCACTTAATATGTGAATTATTTCACGTTGTGTTCATTTACCAAAATTAAGGCATTGTGAATTTTCAAACAAAAATTACAATACAAAAAGTAAAAAAGGTTATAGTTTTTGTTCTAACGGTTCAAAACATGTTCTGCAACTGTAAATACGTAAATTTTCTTAAATTTACGTAAAAACTAATCGATTTTTAATTAAATGAAGACTTTTCAAATTTAACATCGACACATTAAATTGACAAATAAATAAATTTCTTATGACCATTTTATTAATTAAAATACAAAAAAAATAATCTGTGCTAACAATATTTTTTAGAGATATTTTTTGAAAATTCCGAAAGAAAAATCTGGTAGACCAAAAAAATAAAATAAATCAGAAATCTATTTTATTCTGCCTTGTTTTAATTGTTTAAATTTGACTTTTCAAATTTAAATAATTAAAACCTTTATCTAGACTCCTAAACTTTGGTTTTAAAATATTTAAACTGGACAATGGTCCTATTTTATTAAAAGAAAGTTTAAAAGAAAATAATATAAGAAACCTTAAATACAATTTAAGAAATAAAAATGATTTCATTGTACCAAGAACAAAAACAAAGTTTGGAGAGCTAACTTTTTACAATTTTTTTCCAAAATTAATTAATAATTTTATAACTGATCGTTTATGTTTATCCTTCAATCATTTTAAAATACCTATTTTTAATAATATAAATATTATTTTTCTTAAATCAATTAAAATTGGTTTACAAAAACTTTTACAAATCAATTAATTAAATTAATTAAATTTTTCTATTTTTTTTATAATCTTTTTATGTAAAATATTTTGATAATATATATTGTAATATTGTATTTTAATGAATTATTAATTTTAATTGAAATTAATGAAGAGTTAATCAATCTATTCAATAGATAAGGACACTAGCCTGTTGATTTTCCTTGAAATTTAATTAAATACTAAATTTTAAGAAAAATAAGATTTTCTAAGAAACAGAGCAAAGAAATTTTTAAGATTTTATTAAAATATAAAAAAAAACAAAACAAATGATATCTATGGTAACCTAGTCTAACCGGGTGACCATATTTTTTTTTATTGCTTATTTCTCACCCATTTTGTTCAAAAACTTCAAAAATAGTCACCCAATTTTCCCGAATTTTTTGAGTAACCCCTTTAGCTCCGCGGTTAATTATGTGAGGTCCAAAAGGGTTAAAGCGGTTAACCCGATTACACCTAAAATTGTATACAATTAGCCCGAAATTTAACCCCAAAAAAAGAATTTTAACCCTTTTAACCCATTTGACATTTAAGAAGAAAATTTTTTGAATTTTTTAATAAAATTATTTAATTCATTTAATTTAATTTATTCGAAACAGAACAAAGGTGAGTTTTAACGAATTCAAAAAAAAGTAAAAGTTAATCTTTACAATCATCACATAAAAATTCTTTTTTTGTTTTTTTTTTAAATTCTTTTGACAAACAACTAAAACAAACCCAATTTGAGCACTTTTCACAAGATAACCATTTTGGCGTGTTATCTTTCTCTTCAGCCATCTTTGTTTCATGAGCTACACGAGCTACACAATATTTCGGATTCTGATAAGTTATCATTTTAATCTGGTGTTAATTTGCTTTCAACAAGCTTTCGTGGTCGTCCTCTTCCTCTTCCAGTTCCTTTTTTTAGCTATTTTGGCTTTTTGGCCTCTTCTTGTTCTTATTTTGCTTATTACTATTTACATCACTGATTGTGTATTTTAGATTTTGTACAGTATAATTTTTTTTTAGATTGAATTTCTTTTTTCTGTGACATTTTTAGCTTATTTTTAAACAATTTGCTTTTTTATGTTTGAAATAAAAACTCGGCTTTAAATAAAAATTTTCTGAGAGTGAGAGAGAGAAAATAATTTTACAATTTTTTAATTATTAAAAAATATCGTCACTGCATTTTTATAGTCTTATTCGGTTAAATGGGTTAAATAGAATCTTATTTGGACTAATTGGGTGATTTTTTTGACTAATAGGGTTAAATCTATTTAACCTTTTAAGCCCTAAAAAAAACCCCATTAGATGAAGCCCTAAGGACATTCCCTAAAATTCTAAAAAAATTCTCTTAGATACTTTAGCATGTTCTGAATCTAACAAGCGAAATAGGTTAGAGCTTAATAATTATTTCTCTAAAACTAATCGATTTTTTTTAAACACAATTCTTTTCTCTATCAAATTTTCATTTTTAAAATTTTTTAAAGGTTAGTTGTTTGCTTTTTATTTGAAATAATTTTTCTTAGATTTTTCATTTCGTTTCTTCGTTTTTCACTATATTTATTTCGCGCATAGGTAAAAATTTCAATTTTATTGGTATTAGATTCTTCAAGTACCCAGTCAAAAAAATTTTAAAGACTTTTTATAGGTCCTTTAAAGAAAAAATAAAAGTTCTTTACTTTAGTTCTTTTTTTGTAGTAAATAAAAGGATTTTTTAAAGAAATTGAATAATTAAAATTAGAATATAGAAAGTCTTCAATTTTACTTCTAAAAATCTTAAGTATTATCGATAGACACTAAAAAGTCTTTGATTTCTTAGATTTATTTTCTTGTTTATCAATATTTTCGATTTTTGGTCAATATTTATTTTATTTTTAAAAAATGTAGCTTTTTTATTTATTCGTTAATTTTTCAAAAATATATTTCTTTGATTAACTTAAATTATTAATTTAAAGCTGGACTATTTTTAATTTTTTAAGTTTATTGATAAACTAAATTGTCATAGCAGAACAATAATTTACTGGAAAAATTTTTCAATAATTTTTGATTTATTTACTGCTTGTTAATTATTATATCAATTATTAGTTGTATTTTTCATTTTTAGGGAATAATCAAAACCAGAAAAATCAAATCTTTTGTTCTCACAAAATCATCCAAAATTTGGTACAAAATAACAGAACAGAATTAAACTCTAAAAAAGCTTATTACTCTTTTCTAAATGTTTTAAACTAGTTCTATTAATGCAACATACTGCAAAATTCATTGTTGGGTCAACTGTCGAAGTCTGCTAATGATGTGAAAAATCTGTGCAAATTCCTCTAGATAGAATATGGCAAGTTTTTTTTTCTATTTTACATTTTTAGAAATAATTGCGTAATTATATTTCAAATTTTAACATGCTTAAGTATTGAGTTTAAATTAAACAACGTTATTTCAAAATTTCAAAAAAGTTAAATAAAAAAAAAACTTGCCATATCGTGAAATTTAATTTCAGCTAAATCGCGAAGTTAAGCACATTTTGTGACTGTGAATGTTGCACCATATTACATTAAAAAAACTAGCATTTTGGGCTTACTTCATTGAAAAAAAGTTATTTAATTTTTTATCATTTAAAAAATCATTCTTTTGTACTATATTTCACAAAACCTTTTACCCAAGCTATCATATTTTAGGCTTAAATAAAAAATTGATTTTAGCAGACGGCTGTCATTGCTTGTATCAATATTTCTATCGTTAATTTTTTTTATTTTATTTTAGATTTAAATTAGAGACTTTTAAAAGTTTTGAAAGATATATTTAATCGAATGTTCAGCTCTCCTTGAACAATATAAAACACGCAAAAATTCAAAAGTATTTACTCCAGTATTTCTTTTAATTAAATAAAATGATAGATAGAAATAATTCCTCTGCTAATTTTTACAAAGATTCTGTACGAGTAAATTCGGCTAAGTTCATACCAATTCATATTTCAATTAAAAGTAATTTTATCTTCAAATTTTGCTAAAATTCATTTAATTATAGTTTACAATATACAAAAAAAATAGATTAATGATTTGATTAACCCTAAAAATAAGGATATAAAAATTTTATTTTAGGCTAAAAAAGTGCAACAAAGTATGTTGAAATTCATTACTTTTTAAATTTTTAATATTTTCCCCACAATTTTACTTATTAAGCGTTAACGCAAAATTGATAAATTAAAAGGCTTTTAATTTATCAATTTTAAATGCAATTGATTAACCGCCTAATAAAAGCTTTAATTTTTCAAATTCACGACAATTTGTAAAGTTTATTTTTTGCTTTAAATTTAAAAAAAAATTGGAGGAAGAGTACAAACCTCGTATACAAATCCTTTAACATTGCGATTCGTAAATTTTTTTTCCCTATCTATTTAACATGGAAAAAAAAAAAGAAATTTTATTTAAAGTATGAAAATTTTTCATCTTTTAAATTAATTTAACATATGTATAAATTCACTTTGAATTTTTACCAAAATTATACTTGTCAAATATTAACTTGAACAGAAAAGATAAATTATCGACAAACCGGTTTTAAAATCGAACCAGTTTCCCACCCATGATTCCATTGCGTAATTGCTACCTATTAATTTCTCAATTTTTTCTCAATTTTTTCGTTTTTAACTTTCTTTTGACTTATTTATCCTTTTTTATTATTTTTATTTTTTTTTATTTTTTTTATACTCTGAAGGAGCATTAGCTCGGAACAGATAAACAAATAAATAAAACTTTTGCAAATGTTTAAGTATCACTGCAATGAACTTGTCACTAAATGAAATTCTTCTCTTTTAATTTATGTCCAACTCTTCAATATTTGCCAAACTAATAACTTTTATGCACATCTCGAGACAAAATGGTTTATGACATAGCGAAAAATATTAGCAATTTAGCTTTATCGCATGGATAGTGAACAAAAGTACTTAATAATTGTCTAGTCATTATTTTTTCATTAGGTCTTTCATTTAAATTTGAGCAAATTTTTTGTTTTCAATCAAAATATTGAAAAAATCAACAAAAAATGCAATAAGAAAAATTTCAATTTTTACATTTAATGTATTCCACATTTAGTCTTTAACCAATAAATAATATGGTTTTAGTAAAATATGGTTAAAATTTCAGGATGAAAAGATCAAAACAAAATTTTTCCAAATTACTTGGATTTTTTTGTTTTTTAATAATATTTTATCGTATTGAATTTTATTCTAATCAAATCTCACATGTAATCGATGTAAATAACATGACCGAATCTAAAATAATTGAATGTACAAAATTCTCAGATCTAACTAGCTTTTGCCTTTATGAAAACGTATGTTTGAAAAACAAGGAATTTATTTTTTTTACCAAAAATGAATCTTTACTAGATAAGATGAAAAGTAGAAATTTTGAATTCAATGGAAAGATAAATCTCTGGGACCATTACGAACAGATTGACAGCACAGGACAGCCAATAAATAGAGATGTAAAAAACCCACTTCCTTTCCGATCATTTTTAAATGGTCGCTACGAGAGTGCTTCAATTTGGTACAATTCAAAAATTTATGCTAATGGTTGTCATTCGGTCTTGTTTTTTGATTCTCCCAACCAAAACGTATTCCACTGGTCCATGAAGATATCACCTCTTTTTATTTATCTAAATTTTCATAAGAACAATCTGTGTCCAGCATTTGATTCAATTCGCATACTTAACCGCAAGTCCACTGACTTGAGCGATTGGCAAAAAAACTTTCTCCAACTTTCCACTGATATTAATATCAACAATGTAAATTTTGGCGATGATGGCTTGCAGTGTTTTAAATATATGTTTGTTCCTGGAACAGCTATCTATTTGTTCACTGGACCGATAGAAGCTATCTATCTTAGAGAGAAAGTTGGCAAAAAATTTAATCTGGATTTTAGGCGCTCTCGAGTTGTTTTTGTTAAAAGAAAAAATCGACTCGTAGTCAACCAAAATGAGCTAGAAGATTTTATAAAATCAAAAACAGGGACATATGATTTTGATTCGATTTATTTTGATGATTTAAACTTTGAACAACAGGCGAAGAAAATGTCCCAGACAAAACTTCTAATTTCAGTTCATGGAGCTGGCCTAACAAATGCAATTTTTATGCCATCAACTTCCATTGTAGTAGAAATAACGCCTCCTCATTTTCACTATCCACTGTACGAAAGAATAACCACTCAAAGTGGTCATGTTTATTTTAGATTTGTCACTCAGCCAGATCCGACAATACATTCGGGAAAGTTTTTCAACACAAAATCAAGCGATTGTTTTAAAAGTGGAGATTGCATTGTTTTTTGGAGGGACAGCAATATGGTAGTCAACATAACAAAGTTTTCATTTTTGTTTGAGCAAATTATGGAAGTTATTTGAAAAAAAAATAAAAATAGTGTCATTCATATCAGATTAAAATCGTTTAGAAATTTCAGACCAGGTGTTGTTTGAAGGCTTCTCGAAATTGATCATTATTCGTGATTTTTAGAAAAAAAATTTAAATCTAGTAAGACATAAAACGGAAAAAATTTATTCAATAAAAATTTATTTTTTAGCTTTATTATTTAACTCACAATAAATTTCAAGAATATGAAAAAGTTAATTGTGCATTTATTTGAAAGATGAGTAATATTTCTGTTTTCCTGGAAGGTTCTTTTTACTCGTTCCAGTTAGACTTCCAAAGTCCTATTCTGGACTCGAGGGTTTCGGATCAAAAAATTAAGGTTTTTTTAGTAACTTTATTTGGACACAAGGTCGGAATCCAAAACCAAAAATAACAAAATGTAGAAATAAAATAATAAACCTAAAACTAGTTATAGCTATTTTCTATTTTTATATGAAAAAGAACTAGCACTTATGTGTCAAATTCATTTCCAAGTTTTTAATAAAATCTGGCGATTTTTAGTGCCCCCTCGCAAAATGTGTACCCCTTCTTAACCTTCTCCTTCATTTAATCACACTATTTACTCATTCTTTGTTAATATTTTACTTATTATTTTTAGTTTTCAGAATCAATTTATCTTTTTTAAGAGAATTATTTCATTAATATTTCATTTTTCTCTGACTAAATAAATTTTTTAACAATTTTTCATGCTTTTTTCAAATTATTCCTTTTTAAAGAACGATATCTTTAAAATTAAGCAAATAATGAAATGTTTGATCAAATTTTAAAAAACCTCATAAAATTTTACTCAGGTAAATATTTTCGATTTTTTTAAATTTAGATTTTTGAATATTTAAATTTTTAAATTTTTAAATTATTTAAAATTTAAAAAATTTTAATTAAACCATTTCGGCACTTGAAAACATTTAGAATCATTTGAACAAATACAATTTAATATTTACCCAAAAATCCCCATTTAAAATCAAATTTTCCATTAAGTAAAACGGCAAATGCAATTAATTGCATCGGTACCATGCATTTGTTCCAGCAAAAAAAATAAATTTGCATTTATCTACATGTAATTATTAATTTCAACAACGGACGCCCATGAAATAGCCTATTCTCAATGCTAATTTAATGAAAACTATTTAAATTATTTTTCTATTAAAAATAATTTTTTCTTGATTTTTAACAATTTTTTTTGCTCCAAATACATTAAAATAGGCATAAGAATATACTTAACAATTGCGAAATTAAAATACCCATTTAGATAATCAAAAAGTATAAAAAATTTTTCTATGTCTTCATAATTTTTTCAAAATTTTTCATGATTTTTACCCAGTTTTTAGGGTCCAAACAAATAAAATTCCTCAAAAAACATAAAAAATTACAAAAATTTTTCTAAGTAAAAATAATTTTATTATCCATTATGTCGAATTTATCATTAAAAAATTAAAAAATTTTAATTAAGCAAATTTTTTAATTTTTGAATAACATGTTTACATGTAAACATATTAATTTTTTCTCCCGATGTAAATGGAGAAACAACCCACTCCTTCGTAAAACGGTATTTTATGAATTTTCCCCCTCTAAATTTTCCCCCCGTAAAAATTCCCCCGTAAATTTTTCCCCTTTTTTTTTTCTCCCCCTTTATTTTTTCCCCCGTAAATTTTTCCCCTTTACTGAAATTCCCCTTTTTAAAAATTTAATTCTATGAACAATATTATTTTTTTAAATCTTCTTTAGAAAAAATTTTACTGGTCACAATATTTAATTTGATTTTTGAAAAAACAGACAAAAAAATATATTATTTGATTATATTCTTAAATTTTTAAAATGGCAAAAGTTAAATTTGTAAACCAAAAATTAAAAATTTCAAATTTGAATTTTAAAATAAATATAAATTATAAAAAATGAAATTATCGAATTTACTTAAATTTTTACGAGTAAATATTAATTAATTGAATTAGCACAAAGGTGTTTATCAGGAATTATTGAAGATAAATATGTCACTTTGTAAACTTTTTTTAGCGTATTCGTAAAACTATAAAGTGTTTTTTAATTAGATCATTTTATTATTTTTTGTTTTTTTCAATTTAATTACTCAAAAATGTTAAAAAATGATAAATTATTTGATTAATTATAAAAGGGGAATTTTTTAATAGGGGAAATCAATTAAGAGGGAAAATTAATAAGGGGGAAAATCTTTAATGGGGAAATTTTAAAAGGGGAAAATTTGGAGGGGGAAAATTTAAAGGGGGAATATCCATGTAGAATCTCGTAAAACATGCATCCCTCTATACCGATTGAGCCTCCGCCCTTCTGTACTCTTGGGACACAAAACTTAGGGTGATTTTTGTTGATATTTCGATCTGCTCATTTGTTGCAAAATAAAAATTTTCAAAATATATATACATTCATGTAATTTTGTATTAAAGTCAAAAACAACATTCCATTTGGATTTGACTAAATAACAAAATCACCAATATTAACTCTTCCAGTTTTGTCTCAAAAAACCTATAATTTTCCATCTTCGTTGGTCGCTGACTTTTTATCGGCCTTTTTTTCTCTTTTTTTGGTAAATTTTTGGTAATCTTTTTCTATGAGATCAAGGAATAAGCTCAAATAAAAGATAATCAAGTATTTTAGCATATTCGATTAAAAAATCAATCAAAACATCGGATATCCTTTTTTTATTTTGATTAAAAAGCTTGATTCTAACTTTTAGTGTCAAATTTTTTTACACAAAAGATATTACACATTATTGAAGTTAATATATATAAGTAATAAAATAATTTTCTTATATTTTACAGTTAGGTTTAAATTTTTTCGATAAAGTGTAAAAACAAATAAATAAACTAAATGACTGGAACAATTATATGAGAAAATAAATTCAGCTAATCCAGTTATTTTTAAATCAAATTTTCAATCAATTAATATTAATGCAGATATCAATGAGACAAATTGAGCAACACGTTGTACAGCTTAAGGTTGAAATAGCCCAAAATAACAAAAGTATTAGCAATGTTTGCAAATCAATAACAAATTATAAAGAGAAATATCAAGAGAAATATTTTTGGATTCAGGGCTTTCGAAAAAATTATTTAGGCGTTTTCGGCGCTGTTAAGGAAGTGACAAAATTGGAGGAACGTACGATGAGTTTTAAAAGCCTATTTATGGGAAAATCAAAAGAAAATTTTGTCGAACACCTAAGAATTTCGAATTCTTAACGAAAAAAGACTTATTGACTTAAAAAAATATTGAAAATTTATATCAAATCACATGATTCATTAATTATTTAAATAAAAAAGAACATATATACCAGAAATTAAAAAGTTAAGTTAAAATTTATTTAGAGTTTTGCCAAGTTTTGTTTAAAAAAAACAAAACTCTAGTTACTTATTTGAAGCAAAAATTAAGAATCGTTGATGATTTTTTAAAATTAAAGATTACGAGCAAAATAAAAATTTTCAAAATATATATACATTCATGTAATTTTGTATTAAAGTCAAAAACAACATTCCATTTGGATTTGGCTAAATAACAAAATCACCAATATTAACTTGGGCATAAATTTCTTACTTTTGTCTCCATTCGTTTTGCTGGTTTAACTTGACAAAATTTTTGTTGATATTTCGATCTGCTCATTTGTTGATTGTTTGTTTACTTCATGCTCGATTACTCCATCAATTATTGGTTCATCATTCTGTATATCAAATATTTTTCCAAACTCGTTATTATCACTATAATCATCATCTTCATCGTTATTAATCATATCACTTGTAACGTCAACTGCATCTAATAACTTTTTTTTTGAGTTTTTGATTGGAATCATAACTCAAATTTTAACTAATGCATCTTTTATTTTGGTGCCTACAATGCATTGTAAAATTGGATTTTATGAATTCGACCTTGTACAATTTTTTTTTAATTTGATTTTATATTATCGGATTGGACCAAATATTCTTGGTCAAAACAAAATTTTAATTCAAATTTTATTTTTAAATTAATAATTCATTAAGAAATTTAAACAATAGATCAACATTTCAATTGAATTAATAATTGTTTTGATTTTTATATTTATATTTATTAATTTACTGAAATATAAATTAGTAAATTTACATAATTACTTGGGGCCACCGTTATGTATTCTCACTAGAAAATATCAATGCTTAGTAATTAGTTTTCTAAATTTCAAATTAACTTGGAATGTAAATTTACTACAACATGAATATATTCAAATTAGATTAAAATTGAATTAATTTGTTGAAATAATAATGTTAACAAAACTAACAAGTAAAATAAAATATATAAATATAAATTTTTAAATAACTTTTTTAAATCATTATTTTTGTTCGAAACATTAGTTAATATCTTTTCTTAATAAAAAATCTAAAAGATGGAATAAATTGAGTAATGGTTTGTGCTTTTTGATGTTTGAACTTGGTCAACATTTCTATTTAAACTAATATTTTAAAATAAAATAGTTTATTATATTAAATTTTAATTTTTTTTGTCTGAAATAATAATGTCAACAAAACTGATGTTTGAACTTGGTCAACATTTCTATTAATATCACCGACTATGAGCTCAATATGCGCAGCTATTGTTGAACTTGACAAATACCCCTGTTATTTTGGGCTATTCCACCCTTAAGCTGTCCATTTTAATGCTCAATTTGTCCAATCTTTATTTGCATTAATTTTAATTTATTTAAAATTTTCTATAAAATATCATGGTTTGCTGAATTCATTTTCTCAAATAACAGTTAAAATTAGAAAGAAAGAATAGGACTTTTTAAATATGTCTATTGAAAGCTGATCTCTGAATGTTTCCCATAACGATCGAATATCAGATGGTTGACAATTTTCGATTATTAATACAAAAAAACTTCTCAATTCATGACCGTCTGTTTTTGTGAGACATGCTTCGTTTAAACAATCAGTCAATTGGGTGTCATCTTCAAGTAAGCCACGTTTTCTTGCTGCTTCTTGAAAAGTAATGTATTCTTTCTAAAAAATATCCATGCTTAGTTATTAGTTTTCTAAATCTCAAATTTACTTGGAATGTAAATTTTCTATAACATGGATATATTTAATTTAAATTAAAAATTTTATAAATTGTTGAAATAATAATTGTAGGAAACTAATATTTAAAAATAAAAAAGTTATATAAATATAAATTTTTAAATAACTTTTAAAATCCTTATTAATGTTCAAAACATCAGTTAATATCATTTTTAAATAAGAAATCTAAAAGATGGAATGATTTGAGCAATGTTTTGTGTTTTTTGAATTGATAAAAAGTTCCAATATCATGTTCGACATTTGACCTTGGAACTTTTCATTGCTTGGTCTTTGAACATTTCAATTTCCAAAAATTTGATTAAATGAAGTTTTAACTTTGATTCAATTTTCGTTATTTTGCCAGATATTGACTTCAAGATGAATTACATATTTTTGGACTTCTGTAACAGCGCTTTGGATTTATCCATTATTTCGTTTAATTTATAGTGACATTATATTAAATTGTACTTGTCTAAATTGTTGCTGATTTTGATTTAATGAAGTTTTTGCTGCTACTTGAAAAGTTACACAAACAGAATCGTTTACCATCTTTAAGTCTTCATACGACTTAGGTTCTTTAGTATAAAGAAACAAAAGTTTTAATGAATAACGTTCTATCTCTAAAGGTTGAACAAAATAAATACGACCAATTACGACTTCATTTGGCCTTAAAAAAATTACATAAACCTTTAAATGAAATAAAAGTAAATTCTAAAAAGTTCGTCTTTACTTTGCTCTTGCTTTCCATTCCTTTTCTTTTTTGTTAAATGTATAGTATTTGAGAATTTCATAATAATAATAGCTATAAGCTTTATGGTCTTCTTGATTTATTGGAAAAAAGGCTATCAGTTCTGAGTCACCACACGACTCTATAATTTCTTCTAAATTTTTTGTTGAGTCAAATAACATGCCTGTTTATTTTCTAAATGAATAGGCAGACGTTTGGTAATGGGAAGTTAAGCCATTCTCCAGATAGCTTTGCATGCGCTAATATATCTCATGTCTTTGAATTTTAAGATTTCATCGACTGGCTTAGGATTCTGTGATTGACCATCAAGATTATAAACGATTTCTGCCAATGAGCTATCATTTCCTTTAGAATACAAAACAATCTGATTTCTTTTAATAAAACTCGTATTTTAAAGAAGAATTTATTACCTTTGTAAACGTATTTGTAAAAGCACTTAAAAGCAGTTACAGCGTTACAGACTTCAACGTTTATGTGACAGTTATACTTAGTTGATAGATAGGCGTTGTATGGAACTACCCTTTTATTTTCTAAATTAGAAATACTCCGTTTGAAAATTGGATATGTGCTGTTTGAATAAATAGTTTTCTCAGCATAATCCTTTTGAAAATTTTTACTACAAACACCATCAACCAAACACGGTGAATTTAGATTTGCTTCCCCTCATGGGCCATGCATTATACATAATTTTACAATCCTATGTAAGGTTGGATATTTTTCTTTGTCAGGTACTTAAGCTGATACTGTTTGATACTTTACTTGTTCAGCTGTCCTAATTATGGCGTCAGGGTGAAGAATTATCAAAATATGGGCGTGAGGCAAGCCTCTTTTTTGAAATTCAACTACATAGATGTGACCAATAGTACGACCGAGAAAATTGTTTTTGGTTAAATTGTCTATAAGCATCTTAAGTTTTGATCAAAAAACACGAACTAATGAATCAGGTCGGTCATTGGGTGTTTGGAATTCAAGAAGTTATTTCTTGATTTCGGGCCAGTTAGGATTACACGTCATGGTAATGAAAAGGTCCGGTTTACCATAAGCTCGGACCACTGACATTGAATCGTGATAAAGTTGATTCATGTCGCGTGGACCTCCGATAAAAGAAGATGAAAGGATTACTTTTTTTCCAATATTTTCTGGATTGGGGATATCGTCTTTAATTAATGAATCAATCATCCCCTGATACAATTCAAATCGTATATTTTTTTGATTGAACTTTAAATAATTGAGTCGACCTGCTTCAACTTTACCAACATATTGTTCAACAATATATTGATGCAATAGTCGACCAAATAGAGTCAAATTAGCATCTTTAAAGATAAAAAAATGTTAAAAATTTAAGGATCTTGCATATTAAAGATTCGAACATACTTGGTCTATCATTTAGTTGATATGCATAGTACTGCATAGCTGTGACGTATTTGTTATTAGACTTTATTGATTCATTGCTTAGATCATCATATTCATCATCATTATCCGAAATTTTTTAGATTTCTTGTTGGTTTTTTTTGGGAAGTCTCTATTTCCCAGCCCTGTTCACCTTGAGGGAACATTAATACCTAGTGAAGAGGGTCTGAATAGCCGTATTTCTCATTGACTCGTTTAATTGCTCCATCTTTACCATGAACTTCTAAATCGTTGCTTATGCTTTTGTTCTCGTCATTTGGAATTAGCACAGCGCTTTCTTGAGCTGTTGCTAAATTGTATCGTTTATTTTTTGTAACATTTTTTTTTAAAACAATTTTAAGGTCAAGTGTAGGGTCTTTTTTAAGTCTTTTTCCCAGTTGTTGATAAATGTTTACATATGGATTTTGTTGAAGAATATTTTGTAAATTATTTAAAATTTTGATATCTGGTATCGATTTTAATTTATTTGCTCGATATTCTAATTGAAACCCCGGGTCGTACAAATAAATTTGAGAAAGTGGTGGTTGGTTGGAATCGTCAGGTTTGAAGTTACTAATTAATTGGTTTACTTCACCTCTAATTCTATATGTGTAAACGCCTGATGTAGCTCGCATTAAATCTTGATTATAATAGGTGTTAATAGATTAAACGAAAGTATCTTATTGTTTAAGCGGATTGATTTTCGAAAATTTTGAGATTCTAAAGATGAGCTGGTCAAAAGATTGAAAGATACTCAGGTAAAGGAGTTTGAGTTAGTAAACAAACAGTCCCTTTAACACAACAGAAACCAAAAATAGGTGATTTTTCAGTTCCAGCTGTGTTTTCCTCTAACCACATTAAAGCTGAACAATTCGGACATCGATAACTTCTCTTTGGTAGTATACAACCAAAATTAACTGATTTAATGTCTCGATCAATGTATTTTCCTCGAATATTTTGAAGTCGGTATTCTTTTCTCGCAATTAAATGATTCATAGATTTTTTGTTACTAAAATAAAAAAAAAATTATTGGCTCATAAATAAAAAAACTTGAAAAAGTCATTTACTGTGTAATAGTTTCAGTTGGTCTGATTAAAGTCTCTGTTTGAGTTATCAATTATTTCATCTATATCTATATTTTGGACATTCTTTTGAAATAAATTTAATGGTCAATACAACTAAATAAAGATATCAACAAAATATTTTTTACACTTTTTTTCGAAGAACTTATTCCAAAGAGTGGACAGCTTTTATGTGTTGTTCTTTTGTGAGTAAAACTTCAACAATTACACGGCAAACGTTTTGGATTAATCAATGAAAAACAATTCTCAGTATTCAGATGTGATGTGGAAGGGTTGTTGGTGGTCGAGTAAACATTAGGTTCGATGTTCAAACTTCTAACAGTGATAAGACTTGATGTGCTCTAAATATTTATCAATTATATTTTTCAAAAGTAAAATTTTCAAAATAAATTTTAGTTTACGTTTTGATGGGAAAGTTTATAAGGTTCATTATGGGTCACTGTTGGTCTTGTGTTTAAAACAACGGGTGAATCATTTTAGAGGAATCGATAAATTGGTACAGGTGATTGGGAAATTTGTTCATATGTTGTGTATGTTTGAGCAGTTGATGTTGAGTTGTTGATAGTAAAATTAAATTCTTTTTTAAGGATACGACCAATATTTACATTATTTACAGGTGTTTGTTGATTGGTTAAAAAATTGTTTCTGTTTTCGTTTATTGGAGTATTGTATAGTTATGTGTGTATTGATAATTTATTGGTTTTTGTTGATGGGTTGTAGAAGGTTTGCTGATATTCAAGTTAACATTGGATTCAAAAATATAATTTACATGCTGTGCTGTGTTTAAAACTACGGGTGAATCATTTTAGAGGTATCGATAGGTGGGTACAGGTGATTGAGGAAGTTGTTTATTTGATGTATGCGTTTGATTAGTTGATGGTAAAATTAAATTCAATTATTAAGGTTCCAAATAATATTTACATTATTTACTGATGTTTGTTGATTGGTTAAAAAATGGTTTACATAATTGTTAACAGTATAATTGGCTGGGGTATTTTGATTTTCGTTACTAACGATGTTTTTTTTTCTCTCAGGCAATTTAGGAGAGGGATATTCATTTTCAAATTTTTTTTGTTAGAGGTTTTTAAGTTGATTTGGGTTTCGACCGGGATGTTATATGTTTTGGTTTTTATATGATTAAAAGGGTACATATTCAGAATTTAATAAAAAATTTATTGCCAAAAACTGAGATTTTTTTTTTAATTTATTAAAAAGTTTATAAAAGGAAATAAAAAAGTAAATAAAAAAAAATTGTTTTTTTTTGTTTTTAAAATATCAGCATCAAGCTCAGTTGAGTCAAGTTGTACTTTATTTGTCTCATAAATTGAGAAATCATGATTTGCAAGCAATTCGTCTTCTGATTTTTTGTTCCTTTTGTCTGTAAAGTTAACATTTATATCATCGTTTAGTTTAATGTTTAATTTTTCCTTAGCATACTCTTGGATAAATTTTTTTTCTTTTGATGAGACTGTATCTTACAATTCAATCGTTCTCTAATAATTCTAATATTAGTACCATCGTTGACGTTTCTTCTAATCATTTGTTGTAACGTAAAATTGATAATCTTTGTTTCGGTTGATTTTTTAATTTGAATGATGCAGTAAGAAAAAAAAATTAAGTAAAATAATACGCTGAGATTACTGTCTATTGTTATAGATTATTGCATAAAATGTGTGAAAAATTGTGTTTGATATTTACTGTTTGATATTTTAAGTCCGTGGGAAAATTTTTTTCTTTGAATTTTTTAAGTGTCAAAACTAACTTTTTTAACACTTTTGAATTTTAAATAGTAAAATTAGTGGTTTAAAATAAGATAAAATGATGTGTTTCAGAAAAGTTTTGTCTTATCGCACCTGACGATCTGGAAGAAAAACTAATTTTTTTGGATTTTTCTTCAATTTTTGATAAAAGTAGTATTAGTAGTAGGAGTCGTTTTGACTGTAGCTGGATATCCTGCGAGTGTACTGATAAAGCACACTAAGACAGCTAATCTGATTGATTGCTGCTCATCCAGCAATCAAGACTGCTTTAAAGCTGTAAGCATTGCTTCAACTAATTGATTTGGCAGCGGGTTTCATATGTAAGCGGTTCTGTTGAAAAAAAAAATTTAATTTAATTTAATTCTTGGTTTTTATCGAGCTTTAAAAGATATAGAGAAATAGGAACCCGCTCAAAGTCGAGGAACTCGCTTTAAGTGTATCCTGTACGTTAAACGTATAATTACTGCTCACTTAAATTTACTTTACGCTTGTAGAAGCTTAAATATAAGTTTCTTTGTTTTGGAGCAAAATGTAAGCTGCTGGAAACATTCTTTTTTGATAAAGACAATGAATTGACAATATCTGATGGAAATGAGTCGGACAAGGTACCATCAAAATGCCATCTTGTAGCGCTTTCTATATCTTAATATCTATTGGTGAAATGAATATCAAAATACCTATTTTAATTAAACTTCAATAAAAAGTTTTATTATTTATGTTCATTAACTTTTATAAATTAGAATTCAATTAAATTTAATTAATATTCAATTAATAATTAATTTCAGATATTGCCGGACGACCTAGGCTTTCAAAATTTTATACAATTTTATTAAGAACCTTATTATTTATTATTTATTATAAATTGAAAAAATGTTTACTTTTTTCACCTGAGAATTTCCTTATTGGCAATATTTTACTTTAAGATTTCAAAATGATGAACTCATTTTGGATAATAAGCTCCCATTTAGAAATCCTCATATGAAAAATATTATCTCTTTTTTTTTTAATTATTGATAAAAAAAATTTTTTTCAAAATTTTTGATAAATTTTTTTCTAAAATAAAATATTGAACGCCTAGACCGGACAGGATTAGACCGGCCAGATCGTTGGCGCTGCGTTTTTATTTGAACCGCTGTAAATAAATTTTAATTTAAACTTCTTTTATTTTTATTTTAACTAAATAAAGTTTTATATTAATATTTTTCTAAATCAGCAGATAAAAATCCATATGAATAAAAATTTTATAATATATTTTTGGAAAAATAATTTTGGTATATATAATCCATCCATTTAGTTATTTGTACAATGTTTTTGGATTTTTCTTAGCTTTTTCCGCTTAATTTCATGCATATTATTTTATTCTATCCCTTTTTATTTCGGATGAAACTAATTTTGCGATAAGTGTTGCAATAAAAAAACTGATAGCATTTTTAAAATCTTGAAAGAATTTTTATTTAGAGATTTTATTTCATATCGAGATTTTTACATCTATTATTGGCAATTTTGAATAAAATGAAAAATGTGTTGATTGGGTCAATAGCAATCATAATTTTAACAAAAATATTTATAAACCATTAGAAATGTAAAAATAAAAAAAAAATCAATTAATGTTAACAACAAACCTAGAGGTGAGTGTTGGCGACGATTCTATCCTTTGATCGTCTAAATAATTGTCAAAAATTTTAAGATTTTCCCTTTTAAAAAGTTCATTTTGAAAGACTCTAAGTCGATTATTTTAATGCATTAAAAAAACGAAAATGCATTAATATCTCGATATATTAATTTCTCCCAACTTTTCTTCCCAAAAACAAATATTCCAAAAATTTATGCCTTTGATATTCCAAAGTGACAATTATCGTGAATCCCGTAACCAAATTAAAATTGCCTCAAAAACGATTTGGCCAAATATAAGAATATTATATGGAAGAGCACGGCATTCATAAACTCAAGGAAGTGTCGAAAGGGCAAACTTAAATATTTAGAAAATGCTTCTAACATGGATGCGTGAATTAAGTGAACATTAAAATGGACAATTGATGTCAAGTTTTTCCAGTAACGTAAAGAAGACACTTTACATACAGCTTACAAATGTTCAGCATATAAGGCAGCATATGGAATTTAAACTCCTTTTACATCAACAGCTGCCCCAGTTGAGTTATGGTCCCAATCAAAAACTCAAAAAGAGTTATTTTATGTAGTTCGCGTTACAAGTCATATGACTAACAACGATCTTTTTAAAAATAATTTTACAATTTTGTTCAATTACGATGATAATTAAATTTTTCACAAATTTTAGATTTAAAAGCTATCAAATTGAGTTAATTATGTTACAAACAAATCAGTCATACACATATAAAAAAGATCTAAATGAATTAGTTAAGTAAAGACAAAAAAAAAAGTCAATAGAAAATTATTCAAATAAAATTATTAATTTATATTAAAGTCTTTGCATTATTTTTTAAACATCGACGAATTCATAAGTATAAACTATTCTTTTTTTCTAATTTTAACTGTTATTTGAGAAAATGAATTCAGCAAACCACGATATTTTATAGAAAATTTTAAATAAATTAAAATTAATGCAAATAAAGATTGGACAAATTGAGCATTAAAATGGACAGCTTAAGGGTGGAATAGCCCAAAATAACAGGGGTATTTGTCAAGTTTAACAACAAACTGCGCATATTGAGCTCGAAGTCGGTGATATTAATAGAAATGTTGACCATGTTCAAACATCATTAAATCAAATTAAGCAACAATTTAGACAAAAATATGTAATTCATCTTGAAGTCAATATCTGGCAAAATAACGAAAATTGAATCAAAGTTAAAACTTCATTTAATCAAATTTTTGGAAATTGAAATGTTCAAAGACCAAGCAATGAAAAGTTCCAAGGTCAAATGTCGAACATGATATTGGAACTTTTTATCAATTCAAAAAACACAAAACATTGCTCAAATCATTCCATCTTTTAGATTTCTTATTTAAAAATGATATTAACTGATGTTTTGAACATTAATAAGGATTTTAAAAGTTATTTAAAAATTTATATTTATATAACTTTTTTATTTTTAAATATTAGTTTCCTACAATTATTATTTCAACAATTTATAAAATTTTTAATTTAAATTAAATATATCCATGTTATAGAAAATTTACATTCCAAGTAAATTTGAGATTTAGAAAACTAATAACAAAGCATGGATATTTTTTAGAAAGAATACATTACTTTTCAAGAAGCAGCAAAAAAACGTGGCTTACTTGAAAATGACACCCAATTGACTGATTGTTTAAACGAAGCATGTCTCACAAAAACAGACGGTCATGAATTGAGAAGTTTTTTTGTATTAATAATCGAAAATTGTCAACCATCTGATATTCGATCGTTATGGGAAACATTCAGAGATCAGCTTTCAATAGACATATTTAAAAAGTCCTATTCTTTCTTTCTAATTTTAACTGTTATTTGAGAAAATGAATTCAGCAAACCATGATATTTTATAGAAAATTTTAAATAAATTAAAATTAATGCAAATAAAGATTGGACAAATTGAGCATTAAAATGGACAGCTTAAGGGTGGAATAGCCCAAAATAACAGGGGTATTTGTCAAGTTCAACAATAGCTGCGCATATTGAGCTCATAGTCGGTGATATTAATAGAAATGTTGACCAAGTTCAAACATCAGTTTTGTTGACATTATTATTTCAGACAAAAAAAATTAAAATTTAATATAATAAACTATTTTATTTTAAAATATTAGTTTAAATAGAAATGTTGACCAAGTTCAAACATCAAAAAGCACAAACCATTACTCAATTTATTCCATCTTTTAGATTTTTTATTAAGAAAAGATATTAACTAATGTTTCGAACAAAAATAATGATTTAAAAAAGTTATTTAAAAATTTATATTTATATATTTTATTTTACTTGTTAGTTTTGTTAACATTATTATTTCAACAAATTAATTCAATTTTAATCTAATTTGAATATATTCATGTTGTAGTAAATTTACATTCCAAGTTAATTTGAAATTTAGAAAACTAATTACTAAGCATTGATATTTTCTAGTGAGAATACATAACGGTGGCCCCAAGTAATTATGTAAATTTACTAATTTATATTTCAGTAAATTAATAAATATAAATATAAAAATCAAAACAATTATTAATTCAATTGAAATGTTGATCTATTGTTTAAATTTCTTAATGAATTATTAATTTAAAAATAAAATTTGAATTAAAATTTTGTTTTGACCAAGAATATTTGGTCCAATCCGATAATATAAAATCAAATTAAAAAAAAATTGTACAAGGTCGAATTCATAAAATCCAATTTTACAATGCATTGTAGGCACCAAAATAAAAGATGCATTAGTTAAAATTTGAGTTATGATTCCAATCAAAAACTCAAAAAAAAAGTTATTAGATGCAGTTGACGTTACAAGTGATATGATTAATAACGATGAAGATGATGATTATAGTGATAATAACGAGTTTGGAAAAATATTTGATATACAGAATGATGAACCAATAATTGATGGAGTAATCGAGCATGAAGTAAACAAACAATCAACAAATGAGCAGATCGAAATATCAACAAAAATTTTGTCAAGTTAAACCAGCAAAACGAATGGAGACAAAAGTAAGAAATTTATGCCCAAGTTAATATTGGTGATTTTGTTATTTAGCCAAATCCAAATGGAATGTTGTTTTTGACTTTAATACAAAATTACATGAATGTATATATATTTTGAAAATTTTTATTTTGCTCGTAATCTTTAATTTTAAAAAATCATCAACGATTCTTAATTTTTGCTTCAAATAAGTAACTAGAGTTTTGTTTTTTTTAAACAAAACTTGGCAAAACTCTAAATAAATTTTAACTTAACTTTTTAATTTCTGGTATATATGTTCTTTTTTATTTAAATAATTAATGAATCATGTGATTTGATATAAATTTTCAATATTTTTTTAAGTCAATAAGTCTTTTTTCGTTAAGAATTCGAAATTCTTAGGTGTTCGACAAAATTTTCTTTTGATTTTCCCATAAATAGGCTTTTAAAACTCATCGTACGTTCCTCCAATTTTGTCACTTCCTTAACAGCGCCGAAAACGCCTAAATAATTTTTTCGAAAGCCCTGAATCCAAAAATATTTCTCTTGATATTTCTCTTTATAATTTGTTATTGATTTGCAAACATTGCTAATACTTTTGTTATTTTGGGCTATTTCAACCTTAAGCTGTACAACGTGTTGCTCAATTTGTCTCATTGATATCTGCATTAATATTAATTGATTGAAAATTTGATTTAAAAATAACTGGATTAGCTGAATTTATTTTCTCATATAATTGTTCCAGTCATTTAGTTTATTTATTTGTTTTTACACTTTATCGAAAAAATTTAAACCTAACTGTAAAATATAAGAAAATTATTTTATTACTTATATATATTAACTTCAATAATGTGTAATATCTTTTGAAGAAAAAAAATTTGACACTAAAAGTTAGAATCAAGCTTTTTAATCAAAATAAAAAAAGGATATCCGATGTTTTGATTGATTTTTTAATCGAATATGCTAAAATACTTGATTATCTTTTATTTGAGCTTATTCCTTGATCTCATAGAAAAAGATTACCAAAAATTTACCAAAAAAAGAGAAAAAAAGGCCGATAAAAAGTCAGCGACCAACGAAGATGGAAAATTATAGGTTTTTTGAGACAAAACTGGAAGAGTAATAGCTGAGTTAGTTGTCGTTTCGCAAAAATGCGTAAATACAACCAAGCGGAATCTCCAAGGGAACAACTCTGAACAACTTTGAAAACTGCGGGAGACGTCCTAAACTGGCAGTAGTACGTATGTTCGCAACAATTATGTTCTCAAGAGTCGTATTATGTTCGCAGATATATGTTCGCAGCAATTATGTTCGCAAGAGTCGAACTTTGTTCGCAGAAATATGTTTGCAACAATTATGTTCGTAAAAAATTTTCAAATAAGATATTTTAACAATAAAAAATTAGCAAAATACTTTTTTTGATCAATTTTATTGAATAAAAAAAACATCAAAAATTACAAAAATTGAATTAGAAAAAAATTTTAAAAAAAGTTAAGGAAGACTATAATTATTTATTTAGAGCCTTATTCACATAAATTTTGAGCCATACCACTTAGGAAACCCTTAATATCATCTTTGTCATTTGATGTGCACGTATGATAAATTCGAATTTCCTTATCTGTAACTTTACTATAAAATTTACCGGTACGAAGTTTACTGAATTCTAATTCTTGTAACTTCTGCTGCGCATATATGTGCAAACATATATTATTCTTTGCGAACATATATTGTTCTTTGCGAACATATTTTTGTCTGCGAACATAATTTTGTCTGCGAACATAATTTTTGCGAACATATGTACTATTCACCCTAAACGAAATTGTGTCCCAAGAGTACAGAAGGGCGGAAGCTCAATCGGTATATGGGGATGCATGTCTTACGAAGGAGTGGGTTGTTTCTCAATTTACACCGGGAGAAAAAATCAATATGTTTTCATGTAAACACAAGTAAACAACTTAATCCCATCGGCACAGCTTTTTAGATAAAGAAAGGATTTTCCAACAGGACGGCGCATCTGCACATACTTCCAACTCGGTAAAAAATTGGTTTAGAGAGCATGATTTTACAGTTCTTCTATTGTTTGCTAGATCACCTAATTTCAATCCAATTGGTAACTTATGGGTATAAAATGACCACAAATTGCTCAATTATAGGATAACTTCAGTGGACCATTAAAAGCAAATGCCCCATGAAGAATGGTTAAAAATTACGACTGAAATCTGTAAAAATTTGATTTCTTCAATGAAAAAACGAGTTGACGCTTACATAAAAGCAAAAGACGTTAATTTTAAAGCTTGAAAATAATTTTGATTCTTACATTTTGTGTCATATTTTTTTTCTGTTAAATAACAAAAGTAATCGTTTTTGGGATTTTTTTCTGTTTTTCCTTTAATTTTTATTTTCCTATATTTGAGTTAATAATCAAAAAAGGATTTTTATTTTCTTTGATGGCCGACAAATCGAAAAACAAGACATTCCAATGAAAAAAAAAGTTTGATTCTAGCTTTTTGTGACATAGTGTATGTACCGAGCTAATGCTTCTTGAGAATAAAATATTTATTTATTTCATTTTGAGCCAATTTTGGCGATGTATTAAAAATTGATAAAAAATATTTAAAGGTAAAATATTTTAAAAAAAGTTAAATACGCTAAAATTAAATAAAAACGAAAATAAAAAAGGGAAAAAAAGAAAAAAGGATAAATGAGTCTAAGTAATAAGAATTAAAAACGACAAATTGAAATACTTAGAGGTTTTTACATGTTTGAATATTTGATTAATCAGGAAAAAAAATACTAGGTAGTAATTACACAATGGAGTTTGATATACGATATATCTTGATTCGAAACCTTCTCTGTATTCTTCCACTAGTCTGACGACCAGTGGAACAGAATGATTCAATCCTGTCCTGACATATCTCTCACTCAACTCAGAAAGTCGATTTGTAACTGTTAGGAGTTTAAGTTTATTGAAGGCCTCTTGGTGCATAATATTTGAGGGTGTATCATATTTCAGCTTCAAAATAGATCGAACTGCTGAATTTTGAATTACTTGTATTTTTTTTATGTTAGTTTCTGAGAATGAATTTAAACAAGGAAAAGAATAATCCAAGATTGATCCTATCAAGGATTTGTAAAGATTACCTAATGTTTTTGGTTTAAGACTCCATTTCCTATTTGAAAGATATTTTATTTTATTAAGTCTTGAATTACAGCGCTCTTTCATTTCATCCACCATTGGACCAAATGTAAGTTCTGAGTCTAACGTAATACCTAAAAATTTGAAAAATTTAAAAATAAGTGTCTAATTTTACAGATTTATTAATGATAGTTTCTTGATTCAGTGTATAATGATAATTTACTTTGAGACATACAGTATGTTGAAAAAATTTGGAAATTAATTATTTTATTTATCTTAATTTGTTTATGTAATAAAATTGACGAAAAATTTAGTGCGAAAAAAAATTAAAAAACTAATTTGTAGAATTTTTTCTCTTCAATTTGATATATCAATTTTGGGATAAAAATATAATTAACTTTTAAATATTTATAATCAAAAAACTTCATTTAAAAATTAAAAAAATAAAAGTCGTTTCAAAAGTATAGGAATTCGGATAACCCAAAAGATCAAACAATTCCAACAAGGCATTTTAAATTTTTTATTAAATTTTAATAAATAAATCAAAAAAAAAAAAAAAATTATAACAATCTTTTTTCACACGCTTTTGATTAATTCTTACATATCTTCTAATTTTAATAAAGTCTGCTCTTAAACGGATCTTGAAGTTGATGATATATATATACCCGATCAATTCAAAATATCATCTCAATACAAAAAGTTTATATTTAGATATTAAAATAAATCTTTGATTTAATCTAAACAAGGTTTAACCCGTTGCTCCGCTGCCGGAATAATAATAATAAAAAAGGAGTTTAATTGAAAAATTTTATTATTATATTGAAAAATTTTTATTAGAACTGATATTATAAAATTTGTTTATATAGATAGATTAAATAATTAAATAAATATTTCTGTATAAACAACATTTCTTGTAAGAAAAACTTTTTCAGGTAATACTGCGCAAATATTATTTATTGAAGACACTCTTGACAAAGCTACGTATAATTGACCATGCGTAAAAACGGGTTCAGATAAATAAATACCAACAAATTTTAAGGTTTGCCCTTGAGATTTGTTAATAGAAATCGCAAAAGCAGGTCTTATAGGAAATTGAATTCTTTTAAAATCAAATGGTAATCCAGAATCGCTTGGTATCAAAGGCATTTTTGGAATAAATACTGATTTTCCCTTAAACTCTCCTATGGCTATTTTGGCATGAATGATTTTATCATATAGATTTTGAATAATTAGCCTGGTACCATTACATAAACCGTCGTTAGCGGAAATATTTCGCATTAAAATAATTGGTTGTCCAATTTTAAGTCTCAATTTATTTGGTGGCAATCCTGATATATTAAGTGTGTTAAGAAATTCGGTGGGGTAAAGCGCTGTATCTGAATCAGTAATTATCGTATCAATCGATAAATATTCTTTGCAATCACCTTTAATAAAATCAATAGTTCGATAGTTTGATTAAAATAAAGTTTATAAAGTTTAAAACCTTTAAAAAGATCAGTTGCTAGATTGTTGATAATATCAACATCGTTATTTTTGGGACAGAGAATCGCTCTATTTATTAAAAATTCTTCATCAATTCTGTTAATAAATAAAATTCTAATTTAAATTATTTAAATAAAAATTTTTGATTTTTGTTTACTCAGTTGATAAATTTTGATAAACATGCTTAATTAAATCAATAGGTCCGAAATGATTTATTATTTTAGTCGGTAATTCAATAAGATCACTTATGCCACTTTCGTCATTAAACATTTTTTCTCTGCCTTCTCCAATTCTTAATAAAAAATTCGAAAATTCTTCAGCCTCTTTTGAGTCATTGTCGTTGCCGTTTTTAACTCTCATATTTATTGTTAATTTTAATTTTTGGACTGATTTCCAGAAATATGCTCTATTGATAGAAGCTGCTACAATCTCAGCACTATTAGCTTTTCGAACAACTGCCAAAATTTGACGAAAGTCACCTCCAAAGACAATTACTTTATTTCCAAACGGAATGTTGGCATTTTCTGGACTAATTTCTTTCATTATGTCTCGTAAGGTTCTATCAAGAGCTTCCAAAGAATATCGGTGCATCATAGGTGCCTCATCCCAAATTATAATCTTTGCTTTTTTAAAAAGTTCTGCTTCATTTGATTGAAGTGAAACATGGCAAGTTGATGTGGATTCAATGGAGATTGGAATTTTAAATCTGGAATGGGCAGTCCTGCCACCAGGTAATAACAAAGCCGCTATCCCAGATGACGCCACTGCTAAAGCTATATTTGAATAAGATCGAACTTTGGCAATAATGGTCTTGTATAAAAATGTTTTGCCTGTACCTCCTGGACCGTCAATAAAAAATATGTTACCGCCTTATTTTAATAAAAAATTTAGAGAATAGATCCGAGATGTTTAAACTTCACAAATTAAAGTTTAAGTCTGGTTTTTGTTTTTAATTAAAGTCCGAGTCAAAGACTTTGAATCTAGTTCGAAGTTCGACCACGTGAATTATAGTCTTTTTGCCTATTCAAGTCTTTGTCGTTGGATTGGACTTTTTAAATAAAAATTGGACTTGACTTAAGACATGAATTTTAAACAACTCTTGAATATATTTTTTTGATTTTGTCTTAAAATAGATACTTACCTTTTTCTTGTTCAAATTTTAATCTATTAATAATGGAATTAAAAGCAAAGAGTTGGTCTGTATTTAGTTTGTCGAGATTATTGTTTAGTTCTATCTTTAAAGAATCTAAATTGTAATTCAATTCTTCATTAATCAAAGGATTAGCTGGTGACTCTTTAAATAGATCATCTTTCAAACAATCTATTAGCCCAACACTATCGAGATTTTTACCGTTTTTACAAAGATGAATATTAATTTTTTTTAAACAAATAGAATAGATTCTATCATCAAATACTGAATTAGAGTTCTTTTTTTTACTTTCAAATAAAATGTCAAAAGATAGGTTATCTTTAAATTTATCCCATAATGACTTAATATTAGCAGGTTGACAGTTTAAAACTATAATTACAAATAATTCTCGTAGTTGATTGCAATCAGTTATTAAATTAGAAGCTTCTTCTAAAGCTTTTTCGGCTTCTCTATCATCCTCTATTAAACTTAATGCATCAGCTGCTTCACGATAAGAACTATATTCGAGCCCATTTACTGTTCGGATTTCTTTGAAAGATTTGATACCTTTTCGATTTAAAAGTAATAGTCTTAAAGCGTAACGCTCATGGTCAGTTGGATGAACAAAGTATATGCGACTAATAATAGTTGTGTTTATTCTTGTGAAAAAAAGATAATTTTTAGTATTTTTAGTTTATTATTGATTAATTAGAAAGATAAATTGAATAATTTGAAAAAAATTATGAATTATTAAAATAAATTGAATGTATCAAAAAAAAAATTAAAGTAAAATAAGTTTGAAAAAATAAAATATTAATAGAATAAGATGAAAAAGGAAAGAATTTTTTTGGTTTTATTTTAAAATTTTTTTTTACTTTTTACGTGGTTTCCAAATTTTTTTTTGCTTATCCCAAGAAAAATGTCTGGGTATTTCAGGATACAACATATTGTTAGCTTTAAAATTGCTATTATTTAGTTTGAAAAAAGCTGTTAATTGAGTCTCTTCATTCTTAGATAAAACATTTGTAATATCGTTGTTTTGATCGAAATAACACATTTGTTGGTTATCTAAGTGGATCGACAAACGTACAGTATTCGGATATTGACCACTTAAATTATAGCGAAAAATACGATAACAACTTTCACAGGCACTTACATATCGTGCACTTTGATAGTTAGAAATCTCATTAACTTCTTTAATTTGATTTTCGAGATCAGAATTAATTAACTCATTTGGTCTCTTTAAAGAAAGAGTAACTTTGTCATGTCCTAATTTTAATAAATTAAGAATATTGAAAATAATTTATTCTTGAGTGGTTTAAAAATCCCAAATTAAATTACGAAAATATTTATTTATTTTAGTCGAAGTCCGTATTTTTTCATTATTTTTTTAAAGTCTGATTCAAAGATTAAATTTTTCTCAAATTAAAATCCCCTCTTGAATTTTAAATTTATATGATTTTTTTGGGTCCAAGTCCGGATTTTAATTTGAAAAATATTTAATTCTTTTAATCAGACTTTAAAAAAATAATGAAAAAATTTTGACTTGGACTAAAATAAATAAAATTTATCGAAATATAAATTTATCGTAAGTTCAAGTCAAGATTTTTTCATTGTTTTTTTAATGTCTCGGTCAAAAACTTAGATTTTTTTCAAATTAAAATCCGGACTTGGACTAAAAAAAATCATAAACATTTAAAGTCCAAGTCCGGATCTTTTATTTTTTAAAATTTTTTCTGGGACCTTTTTTTACTCTGATTTAGTCAAAGTATTAAAACAAAAATAAAATTACCTTTATAGACATATTTGTAAAGATATTTTACAGCTGAAACTGAGTTACAAACTTCGACATTAATATGACAATTATATTTTGTTATTAGATAAGGGTTATATGGTACAACCCATTGATTGTCTTCATTTGCAGGAGAACGTTTATAAACTGGATAAGTATCGGAAGTCATTACAGTTTCGAGTGCAAACTGTTTTGGGAAGTTTTTTGAACATTTACCGTCAACCATGCAGACTGCATTTGGATTAAATTTTCCGCATTTCCCGTGCATCATACAGGCTTTAATACTTTTGTATGTTTGAGGAAATATGCTTTTATCTGGGATTTCAGCTGAAACTATTCCATTTATTTGAGAAATTTCTTTTGGTTTGTCATCATTTCTCAAAATAAGCAAAAGATGGGCATGTGGTAAACCTCTCTTCTGGAACTCAACAACATAAACATATCCAATTACAACTCCTAGAACATGATTTTTTAGTAAATCATCAAGAAGTGCCCTGAGCTTAATTTTAAAAACTCTAACAATAAGATCCGGTCTATCATTGGGATCTTGAAATTCTTTAAGCTCCTTAGTTATTTCATTCCATTTTGGGTTGCATGTCATTGTAATGAAAAAATCAGGTTTCCCGAGAGCTCGAACAACGGACATGGCATCTTGGTAAAGTTGGTGCATATATCGAGGACCGCCAGTGAAAGACGAAGGTAGAATAATTCTCTTACCAACATTTGCACTCTGAATATTGTCGTCTCTGTTAATTGAATCAAAAATTCCTTTATAAAACTCAGCTCTTAAACTTTTTTGATTAAAAAGAATGTAATTAAGTCTGGATGTCTCAATTTTGGCATATTGCTCTACTATATATTGGTGGAACAAACGACCATATAATGAAATAAATGAATCTATAATTTATAAATTTAGTTTGATATTTAATTAATTTATTTTAATTTGATAAATATTTAAGTCTTTGACTAAGACTTTAAAAAATTAATAAAAAAATCTTGACTTGAACTAATGATAAATTTTACTTATTTTAGTCCAAGTCAAGATTTTTTCATTGAATTTTTAAAGTCTTAGTCAAAGACTTAAATATTTATCAAATTAAAATCCGCGTTTGAATTTTAAATTTATTATGATTTTTTTGGGTCCAAGTCCGGATTTTAATTTGAAAAATATATAAGTCTTTGACTAAGAATTTAAAAAACATATCTATAATTTATAAAGAATTACCTTTACGGTCTTGAAGTTGGTATGAATAATATTGTGTAGCCGTTATATACTTTGAATTAACTTCTTCTTCATCTTGATTGTCTAAATCTAAATCAATATTCAGTTTTTTTTTTTTTAACTAATATTATTTAGCGGATAAAAGTTATATTGCCAGCCTTGTTCACCTCTAATGAACATTAAGACATAATGTAACGGGTCAGAATATGAACACTTTTCATCTATTCTTTTTAATCCACCAGACTTATTACAAACTAAAATTTCTTTACCGGAACAAAAAGAGTTTTCATTTGGATTGTTTACCATTAATACTGCAATTTCATTAGAAGTTGGTAAATTATATGTTTTGTCAAGTTTTTTGTTCTTTTTAAGTACAATGTTCAAATCAATGTGTGGTTCTTGTCTAATTCTATCACCAACTTGTCGATACAATTTTACGTAAGGGTTAAGTTCAAACAAAAAAGATTGTACCAATATAAGAATGTTTTGATCAATTTTGTCTTTAAACATTGATGAGCGATAATTGGTTTGAAAATCAGAGTCATAAAGATAGATTTGAGAAAATGATGGTTTTTGTGGATCTTGTGGTATTAAGTCACTAATTGCATGATGATAAGTACCATTTATTCGATATGTATATGTACCATTGGTTGCAGACATTAATTCTTTATCTAAATTTGTATTTAAAGATGTGAATGACAACAAAGAATTATATAGTCGAATAAATTGCCTAAAACATTTTGATTGTTGATTTGATCCAGTTAAGAGCTGATGAAATTTAGATGGTAGAGGATTATTTTTGGGTATTGAAACTTTACCACGCAGACAACATGTGCTGAAAATAGGGTTAGTTTCTGTACCTCCTGTCTTTTCTTCGAACCACATTTTAGCATCACAGAACTGACATTTATAATCTCTGTTTCCAAATAAATGACGGCCAAAATCTTCAGAACTTGCATCTTTATTTACGTGTTTACCAAATATATTTTTTATTTCAAATTTTTTCCGAGCTATTAAATAAGTTGCCGTTTCAACAATTTTATCACTTAAAATAAGATAAACGTTAAATATTTAAATCAGAGTTTTTTAATATTCCCAAATATTTTTTTTTTTAAAAACGTCTTAGAATAAAAGTCTTAACAAATCTTCTTCAGTATTGATAATTTTAAAGCCTGGACTTTTGAAAAAAAAAGAAAAAAAAAAGTGAAAAAAATGTTAATCACTTATAATTAAAAGAAGGCAATGTATAATCACGTTGATTTTCTGTATTTTCAATTTCAGTAACATTATTTTTATCTTCATAAATCTGATTAATTAAAAATCGATTATGTTAAAAAATAATAGATAAATAAAATATTTTGTTACTTGATTAGAAATAGTATTGGTAATGTTAAAAGGACAGTCTTTATGTGATTTTCTAAAATGATTGAAACTTCCACAGCTTTTACATTGAGGTTTATTATGAAAATCAACTGTTGGTCTTGAATTTAAAGGACACGAACGATGAGAAGTTCTTGAATGAGATTGACTTCCACATTTACATTGTTTTACATTTGAATTAGTTTCTATTCTATTAATTGATGTGGTATTGTGTATATTCTTTTCAAAATTCAATCGCTTAGCAAAAGGTTGTATAGAATTTTCTTGCTAAATTAAAAATTGGAGTAAAATTTAAAATTAAGAATCAAATTGATTAAATTAATTAATATAAATATTACATTTTGTCGTTTAGGTGTGACTTTTTTAGGCAAAACACTTAAGTTTGATATAAATAAATTAGACAAATTAGGCGTCCCTGGCGTACGTGGGTTACTTATTATTTTTATAATTTTATGATTTGAAGTATGAGGAGAGTTCATAATTCTGGAAATAAAAATAATTAAAAAATCAAATTAAATTAAATTAAATTTTATTTAAATTAGAAATATTAAAAAGATAAGAAAAAGTATTATTATTATTTATTAGTTACAAAAAGGATAAAATTTTGATTTATAAAAATGATAAAAAATGATTTTTTTAGACTGTTTCGTTTAAATTTAACAATGCTTCATCATCTGATTCGAGAGTGGAGCTTGTTTGTGAATCGCTAACTAAAAGATTTAGTTCATCGTCAAGTTCGATTTTAAAATTGTTTTTTGCGTGCTTTTTGAAAAATTCTCTTTGTTGGTTTAATTTATTCTCTTGTCTTGAGAGTGAATCTCTAAGCTTTGTTAAATCTTTTAAATCTTGCTTGAATTTTAACATTTGTTGATAAAATTTCAAAAAATCTTTTTTCTTTTTTGGCTTGATAATTTTACCACTGCTAGAAAGATTTAATTTTTGCTTTGTTTGAGATAATTGAGAAAAGCTAACAGCGGTAGATTTTTCTAATAATTGACTCATTTTCAAAAAATAAAATTCAAATTTAAATATTTTGGTTTTTATTCTTCAATTTTTTTTAATTTTTTAAATGTTTTTTAATTAATTTTATTCTATAATTTTTAAAAAATTTATTATGTTAAAGATAATCCAGAATAAGACAATTTTTAAAGCAGTATATAATTATGTTAAAGTAAATCTAGAATAAGACAATTTTTAAAGCAGTATATAATTAAATATTAAAGTTAGTTATCGTTGGTATATGTATGAACATTTTACTTTTTTTCAAAGTTAGTTACCGTAAGTATATGTATGAACATTTTACTTTTTTCACACATTTGGGTTTTAAATATTAAGATAATTGTAATGTAACATACTTTACATACAATGTAGATTCTACTCTCTGCTAATTGCTTCGCATTAGCTTGGCTAACAATGCTGCTTGAGTCTGACTTATTGCCAATTACACATCCAATTACTTCTTTGTCGGACAAAAAGGCCTCTTTGGCTTTCTCATCGAATATTCAACTCCATTGTGTAATTGCTACCTAGTAATTTCTTCTTTTTTTCCTGATTTATAATATATTAAAACATGTCTAACTTAATGCCCAATTGAAGAAAAAAAAAAAAAAGAAAAAAAAAATTTTACCTAAAAAAAAAATTGAAAATCTCCACCGCTGTTGGACTGCTCATGCTAACTCCTAGTTCGGTTTGAATCGGTTTGATTCGGTTTGGTTCAAAAAAAAAAAAAAACACAATGAATAATAATTATCAAAATTAAAAAATTAACATTTCAAAATAATGATAAATTATTATACAAACACCATAGCGTAATTTCTTGTCTTCGTCAATTCAGTTTAATTTGTTTTTTACTTAACTTACTACATATCAAAAAAAAAAAATAAAAGTTATAACTCATGTAACAATCTATTCCAATTCATGTCTTCTTAACTTTCATTTATTTAGCTTATTTTACTTTATTTTTATTTTTTTTTTATTTTTTTTTTTATTTTTTTTTATCTCATTTTATTAACTTTAAATTTTTTTTATTTTATTTATTTTTTTTTTAATTTATTCTGAAGGAGCTCTAGCTCGGTACAGAAAACAAACAAATAAAATAAATAAACACTAAAAGAATTTTAAATAAACTACCCCAAAAAAGATCAAGATAAATTATTTTTCACTCAAATATTAGGTATCTAAATAAATTTTTTTAAAAGTCACTTTATTAACTATCAAAAATAATTAATTCATCTTTATTTTTTTTATTAATTTCTGAGATTAATTGATAATATGTTACTGACTTGATTTTGATTTAAAAAAAATTAAAAACTTTATTAAAATAATACAAAAATTAACTAGTCAATTATTTCTTGAACTTTTCGAATTTCTTCGTTATATTTTTTAACGTATTCTGAAGCAAGATATCTAAAGGGTTCCAAGATACCATGATTATCTTTCTTTAAAATAAAATAATTAAAATAAATATTGTTTAAAGAAAAATTCTAGTCCTACTGCCGAACATTCAAAAGCCTTCATTTTGATACTCTCTGCTAATTGCTTCGCATTAGCTTGGCTAACAATGCTGCTTGAGTCTGACTTATTGCCAATTACACATCCAATTACTTCTTTGTCGTACAAAAAGGCCTCTTTGGCTTTCTCATACCAAAATTTTATGTGTCCAAACGAGTCCTTGTTGCTTACATCATACACTAAGACAATCATATCTGCATTTAACCACTTTATCAGGAACTAATTAAAAAATTTTTTAATTAAATACTAAAATCATACTGTTTCTTTGCAATTTTCAAAATAAATAGCTTTTCCAGAATTGTCATACATGAACATTTCCACTGTGTCATCTTTATCTGTGAGTTGAATTTGCTTAATCAATAATTCGGTCATTATTGTCTTTGTCAAAAGTAAAAAATGTGCTGAAAAAATACCAAAATCTTACTGAATTGTAGCTTTTGGGGTATGACCCGCCATCGCTGGACAAAACTTGGCAAATGGCCGATTTTCCCACACAGCAGTCACCTACGACTAGAACTTTGGCCCGCAAAAAAACCATTTAAATTTTTTTTGTCTCAGAATCAAATGAAAATTAATTCAAAAATTCTTTTAAAGGTTGAGCATGTCAAATTTTTTAAACAGTTGCTCGGCAACCAAGACAACAAGACGAAGAAGCAATTTTTGTCTGAAGAAATTTTAGTAAAATTTTTTAAAAAAATTTAAGATCTAAAAAATTATTTTGACAAAAATAATCACTCTTAAAAAATTAAAAATTAATTTAAAAAAAATAAGGATTCATTTAGTAAAGGAAAAAAAAATTATGAGTTGATTTACATTTTGAAAAATTTTTTTGGCATATTTTGTTTTATGTGTCATTTTTTTGTTTCACTTTTTTTATAATCTTTAACAAAATTTTCTACATTTAAACTTTCAATTTTTTTCATAATATCAACTTGATATTTACAGATTTTGTAAAAAAAATAAATATTTTAATTTAAGCACTTAAAATTTCAAATTTTTATTATTTTTTTTTAATGCATTAATTTTTAATTTTTAAAAAATGAAGTGTTAATCGGTCATTTATGAACAAGGGCACTTTGATTAGCCTTGAAACTTTAGAATGAAAATTAATTCAAAAATTCTTTTAAAGGCTGAGCATGTCAAATTTTTAAACAGTTGCTCGGCAACCAAGACAACAAGATGGAGAAGCAATTTTCGAAAAATTTGATGAAATTCTGAAATTTGAAGTCCGATGAAATTTTTGAAAAATTTTATTAAAAAAATTTAATATTTAAAAAATTATTTTTACAAATTGCTGATTGGAATCGAAAAAAAAATTAATCACTCGCAACAATAGAAAGCGATTTGATGTCTGATAAACACTTTTCAATGTCTTCACTTAAACTTTGAATGTCTTGTTCTAAATTATTTGAGTTTTCATAACTTGGGCCGCTTGACTTGTCAATTTCGGACTCGTAGAATTTGCCATATTCTTTATAAAAATTTTCCTGGGACTTAATCAAACTATTGACACACGGCCTCACATACTCAAGTCCACTAGAGTACAATAATGGCAATTCCCTCATCAAAAACGAGTGTTCTTTCATGAACAACTGCTTTGACTGATTGACTATTTGAGTTTGTTCATTTATTTTGACTAAATTACTTCCTGTGTGCTCTCTATCTTGTAATTTATACAATTTATCCTGCTGCTTATGCAAGTCTTTGAGGTACTGTTCACGTCTTTTGACTGACTGATAGACATGAGGAAAAACAGAGTTTAGATTTTTCATGGGCTCGATTACACTTGAGAGACATGTTTGCTTCAATTGATCACTCGATTTGGCTCGTTCATTCAGTTGGTCCCTGAGTTTTGTGCTTTTTTGAGCTAATTCCTGGTTTGAGTCGGCTAATGGACCGGTCAAATTTGACAAATTTGTAATCAATTTAGCCTCGGATTTCACCAACTCGTCCAGTTTGTCGCAGTAGCTTTTGACATCCTTGTAGAATTTTTTGTTTGCTGACTCGAAGTTTTGAATTTTTTTTTCCTCTTTTTCGAATTCAGAATTGATGCTGCGTGGTAGAATACCAACGTTTTCGGTGCTATTGAGGAAGCTTTGGCGTGCATTCATTTTTTGCTACTCAGAGCTTTAATTAATTCAAAGTCTTATCAAAGTCTAATGAAATATCTAGGTCTTGAAATTATGCTTCAAATTTTTGGTATTTAGTTGAAAAATATTTTTCAAAAATTCTAAATTAAATTAACAATAATCCTTGGGTCATTGTTAATTTAGAATGTGAAGAATATAATATTTGGAGAATATGAGAAATATTTGGGATTAGATCGGTAAAAATAACAAAAATAGTTGTTTATTGAAAAAACTGTTTATTACAAAAAAGTTTTTATTTTTTTTTTCAACATTTTAATATTTAATGATAACAGGATATAATGAATAACGAAAAGTTTTAGGATTAAACCAAGTTTTTTTATATTAAAAACATAAATCTAAAAATAAAAAAAAATTATATAAAAATTCTATTTTATTTAACTTATTCTTACCTTTTACAAGAATTTAATTTCGTAATTTTTTTTTGTCAGGTAAAATATTTGAAAAATTTTATAAAAAATTTGGCGGTGTGAATTTCAAATACAAATTGAACAGAAACTTTTCATTTTTAGATAAATTAAAATTAAAAGTAATAGATAATATTAAAAAAAAACAACCACAAAGTGCAACATACTTTGTTGCACCTTTTTAGCCTAAAATAAGTTTTTTAAAAAATTTTTTCTAGTAAATCAAATCAATAATCAATTTAAATCTTATTAATGTTTTATTTTGTTTTTTTATGCTAAGTTTCTTTAACTATTTCACCCTTTTTATTTTTTTATAATTTTTAATCAATTCTGTTATTTTTATCCAGCTTCAACCCTTATGTATTACAATATAACAATTATTCCATTATTTAACTGTTATGTAGTAAATTGATGTCAAATAAATTTAATGCTAAATAATACCGTAACCGCTTGATTAAAACTCCAGGAATAAAATTGTAGTTCCTTCTTTATACTATTGGAGTTAAGACAATACCCGACATGTTATAATATATTTTAATTAAAATTCTGGAGTAAAGGAGAATTTAATATTTTAAGCCATTTATAAAGGCTAAAATTCAGCTTTATTCCAGGAGTAAAGGCTGAAAAATAACGGACATCTTTGAAAAATTGTGGAGTTAATTTTGAAAATCATTAAAGTCAAATTTAGCTTTTATTCTAATTTCAAAAAAAAAAGTTCGGTTTTATTCCAACATGAAAAACTGAGTGTTTTAAAAATTATTAAAAAAATTTTCTTTTAAAATAAAAAACATCGCTTAAGCTAAAAATTGAAAAATGATAAATGAAGAAGTCTGTCAACGTTAAAAAAACGACCAGTCTCACTTTGATTTTTATTTTCTTGAACATGGTTTATGACATCATTTTTAAATTCCAACGAGTATCTTTGCCGCCTTTTTTTATCATCTTCTAGAGCATCAGTAACACCTATGTCTTCTTCATTTATCATTTTTCAATTTTTAGCTTAAGCGATGTTTTTTATTTTAAAAGAAAATTTTTTTAATAATTTTTAAAACACTCAGTTTTTCATGTTGGAATAAAACCGAACTTTTTTTTTTGAAATTAGAATAAAAGCTAAATTTGACTTTAATGATTTTCAAAATTAACTCCACAATTTTTCAAAGATGTCCGTTATTTTTCAGCCTTTACTCCTGGAATAAAGCTGAATTTTAGCCTTTATAAATGGCTTAAAATATTAAATTCTCCTTTACTCCAGAATTTTAATTAAAATATATTATAACATGTCGGGTATTGTCTTAACTCCAATAGTATAAAGAAGGAACTACAATTTTATTCCTGGAGTTTTAATCAAGCGGTTACGGTAATTGTCAAAAATTTAGTTGTTAAATGATTCTAATGTCAAATTTTTTTTTAAATGCTTAAAGAAATAATTAAAATTTTATATAAGTCTCTTAATTGCAATTTTGAATACTCCTTGTGATGGAAAATTTATTTTTTGGTCAAAAATATTAAAATATTAAAAAACTGCTTCTCTTTTTAAATTAGATATGGCTACTTCTGCGATGGGAATTGGATCGTGGTAATGTTTACCCCGCATATTTTTTTTATTTGATTCGGATCTTGAAAAATATTGTTTTTTCCTGCAAAAAAATTGCATAAATGAGTCCTGATTATGTTTGCTCCGCCAATAGCTGAAGTTTTTATAAATGGAAATTTTTGACTCTTTCGATACCAAAGTTACTTTCAATATAGACAATATTTTTAGATACTTCCGTTTAGTATTTTGTAGTTAATTTAATTTTTAAAATGAAATTTTATTCAAGTATTGAGTAAAAAAATAATTATCGAAATTTTTAAAAATATTTATATATTGGGTAAAAATATTTATAATTAGGGAAGGGGCTATGTTTTTATTTTATGACCCAAGTTGGAAAAAAAAGTTAAAATAACATTAATATATTTTTGTATTAGTATCTTAATTTAAGAATTAACAATAATTTCCTTTATTAATAAAATAAATTAAAATCCTCGTTAAATTTTTTGACATTAATTTCACTGTAGAGTTGGTTAATAGTCCAAGTCAGTTTATGGTTTGAAATAAATAAAATTTCAAGTGAAAGTTTTTACTTGATTTTGACTTTTGACTAACTTTTACTCACTGACATTATTTTTTTTACATAAAAATATTGTATATGTTTAAGGTGAAAAATTTTAAACAAAAAACTATGTGAACAAATGTTCACCTAACCGACTAGACTCAAAAATCATTTAAAGAATATTGGGTTTATTAAAAATAATACAATCCGATTGTTTTTTTATTTTTTTAAGCAAGAAAGTCTTTTTTTTGCAAATTAATCACATGCTTAAAATTATTAATTTTTCCTCCAAATTTTTCTTAAATCAAATAAATTTATTCAGCTTCAATTTTTTTCCTTTGTAAATACAGTTCTTAATTACTAGCAAAAAAACTTATTCATTTCCATATTTGTAGACGTACTCGGTTGACTTTGACTTGAATCGATCGAATTCTGATAAATATCAATTAATTTTTATAATCAATTAACAGATTTTTTTTTAATAATCTACAATCAATATAATGTGTTTTAAATCTTGGGTCCAAGATATAACAGATTAATGCTTTATCCAAAATTTTGATCCAGTAATCTTCAAATTTTGATTTCATAATTTTGATCGCATCATGAACAAAATCAAAATTTTTGTCGGCTTCATACATGTTTAAATGATCTTTTATTTGTTTAAAGCATGGAAACAAATGAGACGAAGAAACTTGCTTTGAAAAGGAAAGATCAATCGTTCCTTTTAATCAATTTTTTAATTAATATTTAAAAAAAAAACAATTCATTGAATGATTTTTTTTTAAATAAATAATTTGGATGTAAAATCCAGGGCAGTTTCGAGCGGCTATAGCCCTCTTTTCAGCCTCCCTGTTAGGAAAATTTCATGAATTAAAAAATATACAAAAAAAATACAATTTAGTAATTTCACATCATATTTTGAAGTTGTTTAAAATAAAGTATCTAAAGGAGTTTGAAATATGGCGTGGTTCATTGAATGATGCAGGCTCAATATTATATGAGAATCTGGTGAATTTGTTAATAAACCTAAAAAAGGTCGTCCAAAATTAGCTGGAAATTGGTTTTCCTTAAAATAGATTTTAATTTAATTATTTTATTAATTTTTTTTTAATTTTATAAACACTATTTGAATAAATTATATAGCAAATTTATTAAATATATTTGGTTAAATATGTAAAAAAAATTTTATTTTTGAAATCGGCACAAAAAAATAGAGTTGTATTGATTTGTGTTAAAAGGTTTTTGGTTTGTGGTGAAAAGTTTTTAGTTTGTGGGGAAGCATTTATCTCAAAGTTATATTTTACTAAAAAAAATCAAGATTCTAAAAGGCTGACTTCACTCTCTTTTTTCATTCTACATAATTTTATATGCAAATTTAATTGATAAAAAATTTTTGATCACAAAATTGGTTCAGCCAGTCCGAAAAAATAAATGATTAAACAAGCTTTTTTTTTTAAAGAGGTGTTTTATTTAGCAACCAAAAAAAATTGTTTATTTTTCATCCCAGATAAAAATCTAAACAATCGAGCTACCAAAATGTGACTTTATCTCGGTAAAGTAAACAAAAAGCTACCAACATCATGTCATTTTCACATTCAATACCTATAAAATACACTGAGAAAATTTGATTAGTGAATAAAAATGATCAAGGCGTTATTGGCATTAGCATTTGCTAGTTTGGTTCATGCTCAAAATGAGAGTATTTCCTGGAATTTCGGTTCATTCATTAGACCAAAAAATCACTCAGTTGAATTTGACATAAGATTTGTTTCCCCAACAACGCCCGGACAATATCCTGTGATATTTTTCCTCACTGGTTTGGATGGTCTGGCGCCCGGTTTTGCTTATGTTGATTTTATAACCAAACTATCAATTGAGACCAAAACAATCATAGTTTCATTTGATTCTTTAAGATTTCCTTCAATACCAAACAAAGAAGAAAAAATGTTTCTGACTAGTCTTGAATGGACTCTTGAAAATTTACCTGCCTTTTTCAATAACAAAAAAACACCAGAGCAAATAAAAGACAAAGTTTTTCCATCAGTGGAAGATGCTAGCCTAATGGCCCATTCGGCATCAGGTCACACAGTGGTCTCGTATTTAAATGAGACGTGTGGCAAAATGAAAGCTCTCATTTTGCTTGATCCAGTAGATGGTTACGATCCTTTTGGTTTTTTAAAGATTTACATTACCAACCCACCTCAGCAGTTGCCTTTTGTAATGCCAACTTTGTTGATTCGAACTGGCTTAGACAATGTCCCGGCGAATCCACTCTTTCCTGCATGTGCACCTGACAAAGTATCAAACAAAAGGTTCTATGACTCGTTGCCAGGTCCGTCATGGTTCTTGAATTTTACTCAATATGGCCATGCGGGCATTTTAGATGACTACTTAAGAAAGGTGGCCTCTTTGATTTGTAAAGTGTGTGAGAATGATTGCGAGTTTGAATTGTACAGAAAAAGTGTAGTAACAGCCATAGGTTTATTTTATAAAGGAATTAATTTTAAAAGTGAGAAATTTCTAGAAGCTTTGGAAAATCCGGAAAAGTCAGGTTTTTTCGATCCAAAAATTCAAATAAAATCTGTATCGAAAAGTAATGGCTATAATGTTTTAAATACTGGTCCTTTTTGTAAGCATCAATAGCTACCATATCTTATTTAATTAAAGAAATACTCTTGTATTGATTCAGAATTCTTAATAGAAATGCGATCATTTTTTTCTGTTTGCCAGGATTTATTTTTTAGAAAGTTGTTGGCTTAATAAATAAAATTTTTGAATAAATTAAATTAATAAAAAAAAATGAAATTTTTGGGAATAAATTATTTTTAATTTGTTTCTTTTTATTTAAAATTTGAATTGGTTAAAAAAATTAAAAAAAATGAGATCAACATATTTTTTAAATTCTATCTAATTTCAGATCCACGTTTTAAATCTATTTTTCAAAAGTAATGGCTTGACTTTGACTCAAAAATTCAAGTCAATTTTACGTCAAAATTAATATTGTAGTTCTCGGCTGCGGCGTTAACATGAAATTAAATTTTTAGCATTCCTTGCGGTCATCAACACTACCTAATGGATTTTTGACAAAAAGTGTAAAAAAATAAAATTTAAAATTGGTTTAAAAAAAAATTGAAGCCAAATCATGATTGACTTAACATTTGTGAATTAAAAAATACTTTTAAAAGATTCGTAGATTTTTTGGCAACTTGAAGTTCATGATCATGATAACATGATCAAAACTTTATTGATTAAAATCTAATAAAAATGACGAATTTTTTTTAATTAAACATTAAATGTTTAATATCTTAAATAAAAAAAAACAAAAATATTTTATCTAATTGATTCTTCCAAAATCTTCATTTGAAAACTTTAAAGACCAAGTTAAAATCTAGATTGAGTTTTCCAAATTATGGCCCAAAAAAACGCTTTAAATTATAACTTTTATTTTTTTTTGCTTTAAATGATAGTTCAAGTTCGATTAAAATATATTACAGCGAAAGAAAGTCAAATTTTGAATTGCAAAATTTTAAAATATTGAATTATATTTAATTTTTGATTCAGATAAAAACTCATATAATTTTTTATCTAGTTAAAGATTAAACAAACTGTGTTTAATGAAGTTTAGTAATTTATTATTAAAAAAATGATTAAAACGACCTTTATTTTAAATCTAAGTTTTAAAATTTGATTTCAAATTAACATTTGATTATTAACTTCAATTGTCGATTTTTCTTAAATTTTCGATGAAAAAAATTATGAAATATCATGCTAGGAAAATTTTCAATTTCTTTAGTATTCTTATTTAAATAAAAAACAATGATTTAATTTTTCAATGGATTTTGTTATATTTTAAATACATTGTAATACATCACGATCTACCTCCTCCTCGTTTTTGTTATTCTTACTATAAAAGAAGTTTTTTTGTTAAATAAAGTGGATTTTTGAAGTTTAAAAATTGTATTTTTTTCCGATTTCTGCGAAATTCAATTTAATTGAATTTGAAAAAAAATGAGAGAAAAAGTTAAATTACTTTTTACTGAAGGAAATTTTTATGATCATAAAACACTTGCTTAATATCTCGAGCTACAATTTTTTGGACCTAAAAATTTGCTAAGGCTTAGTTTAAATAATTTTTTGATAAAGTTAAAAACATTTTATTCAACAAGACTCTTGGCTAAATTTTACTTACTCAATGTGAATTATTTAAATTGGTCTGAACCAGAGTTGTTTAAAAGTCACAAGTCTCAAGTCAAGTCCAAGTCCAGACTTTTTTTTTCTTTCAAAAGTCCAAGTCCAGGCTTTAAATTTTTGAATACTGAAGATGAATTGTGAAGAAATTCATGCTAAAATTACAGGAAAATTCTGATATATGGCAAATCTATTGCATTAGACAACCCAAGAATATAGAATTTTTTTAATATGGAGCCTGATCTAGAAAATTTAAAAAAAAGTCTGGATTTGGATTTTTTTGGGACTTTTAAACAACTCTGGTCTGCACAATAAAAATCTCACGTAAATAAAGTAAATTAATTCAAGAAGTAATTGTTTTGTTTTTTTTTAAGTTAAAAATTTTCATTTTTTCAAATAATTAATAATGGGTTTATTAGAATAAAAATATGATCAAAATAACCATCCCTATAATTATATTTTTTTAAATATCCGTGAAAAAGGAACCTTAATCAAACTCTTCTTACTTATTAAGAAATTTTACTCCTAAGAGTTATATAAATTTTGAAAATAAACATCGATTCTTATAAATTTTACCTAAATTAAACAAATTTTTTATTCAGAATTTTAATGACTTTGACTTAAAAATCAAGTCATAATAAGTCAAAATTAATATTTGAATTTTTGAACTTGGACTTTACTTAAAACTTGTGACTTATAAACAACTCTTTTTTTAATTTTTTAAATTTTGAACTTAAAAGTATTTTCATATTATCTCTTTTATCAAAATGACAAAAAATTTATAAGCACTCCTTTTATGTCTTAAATTTTTTTAATTAAAAAGAAAAAAAAATTTAAATTATTTTATTTTATAAAACTAGATCTTAAAATTTGACGGTCTAAGTGGTTCGGGCAATTTGTTCATTGACGGTGAGTCACCAAGTAACGAAGTGTCATTACTGAGCTCACCATTGTTTAAAATATTTATCTGCTTTTCCAAATCTTGTACTCGCGAAGCGAGCATCTTGTTAACTTTTTTCTGATGCTGAAATGCAACCAACTTATCATTCAGACCATCAACTAACAAATTAATAACACACTTAGATTCGTCAAGTAAAGCGGCCAGATTTTGGCCCAAGTCATGGTTATTCTGGATAAAAAAGTCAACTTTTTGCTTATAATTCGATATGGGGTGAAGTTTTTGATTGATATCCGTAGATTTTTTGCCATTTTGTCTCAGCATACCAATTTCTTCTTTTAAATTATTTATCATATCGCTTAGATATTTATTTTTTGACACCAATTCATCAACTCTTATTCCCAAATGAGATGAGCTTTCTTCCACAAAATTATTTAGTTTAAAATATTTATCTTTGAACGAGTCTCGTTCAATTTCTAATTCTTCTTTTTGACACAGAGCCATTTTCAGGTCGTTCTCAATGGTGGTATTTTGTTCCCGTAGCTCCTCGATTTCTTTGATGAGACTCTGTCTGACATCGTTTATGCAGCTGAACGAAATTGAAGTGCTCATGGTACTTTTGGCTTTTTCTGGACTAGAATTAAAATCTCCGAGTGTGAGGCCCTCTAGATAAGTGCCGACTCGCTGGCGAACATTTTGTTCGCGCAGCAACTTCAGATCAGCTTTGTAGTCGACCAATTGTTGGCTCAAATCTTCGTTTTTTCGAATCAACTCGGAGCGCTCTTTTTGCAAAGACTTTACCAAGTCCTTCAGCACTCTGGTGTAGTCATCACAGTCAATGTCGGAAAAAAGAGATGAGCTTGATTCTAAATTTGAACTGTAATCGCCCTGTTCAGGCGAATTTTCTTTAAAAAAAAGAGTTTTTTTTAAAGATAAATTTTTTTCATACAGCTGATCAATCAGTCTTTTGTACTCGGTTTTTTCCTTGTTGCATTGTTCCAATTGCCGGTTCAGTAGTTGCAGAGATTCGGTTTTTATGTGCAGTTTTTGCTGCAGAGTTTCAATGGTTTCATTTTCGTATGTGGTTTTCACAAGGTTATGAGGCATAAATGGTGACAGATCATAGTTGGTCAGCTCCGGGGGCTCCCGCTTTTTTCTATACATTATTAAAATTTTTTTTTTAAATTTCGATCTAAAACATTGACTTTGATAAATTAATTTTTTTTATTCAAAAAAAAATAAAAGATAAATACTAAAGTGTAGGAGAACTTAAAAATTTTTTCTTTTTTTCTTTTGGTGAAAAAAATTTTAATTTTTTTTTCATTAAATTTTTATTTTTACCAAATTTAATAAAAACAAAGCACCTTCTCAAATAGAAAATTCAATTTTTAGTTCTAAATTTAAATTAATTGAAATACATTTTTAGAAAATTGTGAAAAAAAATAATTTTTTAAAAAATTGAAAATTATAAAATTCTTAGTCTTCTCCAAACCGCTCGAAACCCAAATTCATGACTTCACATTAAACCTTATAAAATACGAAAGTTGCAGAAAATTAAAAAAATTTAGTAGATAAATAACATGAGTGTAGAATTTCCAAGTGATAATATTTCCTCTAATATCTATAAATTAGGAAAGACTTATTTCTTTATGCATTAATTAATAAGTCATTGTCAAAAAATGATAGATTTAATTTAAAAAATGGGATCAAATATTAAGGAAATTTTACTATGCATTCAAAATCGTAATTAAAATTTGTTTTATTAGTAAACTCCATAAAGTTTTTTGTTAATTTAAAATCATCTTTTGACAAAAAAAATATGGGTACTTTCCTAATATTTACATTTTTTAAAAAATATGACAGAAAATTACATATTATTACATTAAATTGTGTAATTTTACGTAAAATGATGTTTAAAAAAAAGTAATAAAGTGTTATATTTTTTTCAAAAATTGTCTTATAAAATTCAAATTTTTATTAATTTTTCACTTTTTCCTCAAAAATTCAGTTTTTTTTGGCCGTAAGCGTTTTTGACGAAACTTACTTAAACTAGTGTAATTTTACGTAAAATTACGTAAGATTGTGTAATCTTACATTTTCTTACATACAAGAAATGATGTAATTTTACCCATTATGCAGTTTAACTTTGAACACTGTAAAATCTGAAATTAATTAGAAATTACGCTTACTGATTTTTAATTTATTAAATTTTAAGGTTTTTTTATTTTTTTTTCTATATAGAATGATTTTGAAATTTTTTTTCAAACTTAATTTTTGTAAAAAAAATACAAAAAATGTTCTAATTAAATATTGAATTTACTTAAATAAGTTTTAATTTTGATGATTATTTTAGATACATAAAAATTTTTTCCATTCCTCAATTAAAAGATTTTTAATTTCTTTTTTATCTATTAAGGCCCTTAAACTTCTCACTAGGAACAACTTAATTAAAACCACTTCAATGCATTTGAAGATCAAGAAATACTTTTACGTACCGTAAAATTTAATGAATATGCTGGAAATACATCTGCTTTTTATTTTGCTAAATTTATTAATTGGCATTTAATATGATCTTGAACTAAAGGTTAATCAATTTAATGAAGCAATAGATGTAATATTTTTGAAGTTCTGTAAAACTTTTACAGAACTGATCTTTCCAAAATTTGATTTAAACTTCAATATGAATTTTTAATGACTCTTTTTATTTATTTATTTATTTATTTTTTTTTTTTTTATCTTTTTTATAATTTTATTTAATATAATATTCAATCGACTCATTTGGGCTCGACAATAGTCTCTTTGATTGAATAAACTACTACTACTACTACTAGTTGAAGTCAAGAAATATTCAAAAAATTCTTATTAATCCTTTTTTAACTACTCTTTACAATTTTGATCAAATCGACAAATAATGTCAAAATATAAATAACAAATCCAGTTAATTTTTTGTTAAAAAATGTGACCATATTAAAAAACTTTCATACGAATTTAAAATAAAGTTTGTCTGGAAAAAAAATCAAGATATTTTTCAAAATCGAAATAAATCATGAGCCTAGTTCTAAATTGTATGTTCATAGATCTAGAACAATTTATAAGAAATTATCAATATACAAACCTAAAAAGCACCACACTATTCTTCATAATTGATAGACTTAAGATAAATAAATAGTAATTTTTAATAGCAATTGAATCTATAATAAAAGATTTTAATCTTTTTTCCAATTAAAATTAAACAATACTTACTTTTAAAGTGATTTTGATAGACAATCTATCTGGAATGACAGTTCCAGACTTAAATCAATAAAAAACTGCTCATATTAACTATTTTTATTAGGCAAAATAAGTTGTCCGGAAAGATTTTGATTTATTTTTTTTAATTTTTTTAACTCAGTAGCCCTTTTGTGCTCCTTATTAGGGTCCAAATGTTTCTCAGACTTAAACAGTAAGTTATCAATGGTGCTCAAATGTTTGTCTTCGACCAAAATGTTGAACATTTTCATCAATTGATAGGGTGATACATGACTCAGCTTGGTGTATTTCCAAATGCCAATCCGATCCAGCAACTCTTCCGGGTCGTTGCACATCCCTTTGACACAGTCCTTGATATAAAATTCTCTCCTGTGGCAATAAACATTGCTCACAAACAGGTAAAACAAGCGTTTGTGGTCGTCCACAAGGCTCTTTTGCTTAAATTTTAGATGGATAAGGTACATTTTTTTGAAATCAATGTCCGAGTGGCCTTGTATTTTGGACATCAGGGGATATGGAAAAAAATAATCCACTGGCACAACATCCAAAACTTGAGCAGAAGACAGAATACTTGAAAAAACCGACAGCCTGCCTTTGTATTTGGCGAATTTTTTGTCCAGCGAAGGATTCATTTTTGCCATGAGTATCTCCGGAATGAACAGGTAAAACTCGGGCATGCCAAAGTTGACACTCAACTCTTCCTCATCAATCAATTTCATCTTGTTTAGACCAAAAAAGCCCTGATTCGAACAATACTTGGAGAAAAGACGATTGAGAAAAACTTTAGAATTCCACGGAACAATTGAATAAATAGTCAAGTTAATGTCTTTGATTAATTTTCTGTCTGTTTTTAAAGAGTTGACAATTTTTTTTCTATTCACCGGTGTTGACTCGAACAAAAATGTGTCCGAGAACGGATTTGCTTTAAGCAGATGAAGGTCCGGATGCTGATTTTTAAGTTGATTCAAGTGTGGATCAAACTTGGAAAATGGCTCGATTAGAAGAAACTTGGAGAATTTTGATTTTGATTTTAGGAATTGACTAGTAAGCAGACCAAAGCCGGCATTTAGCTCAACTAGAGTGTTAAGGTCCTGGTCTAGAGGAGACTTTGTATTTTTTTCGATTAGATCGTGAATTTTTTTGTTTAGACTTTGATGGATAATGGATAGATGCTTTGGGTCCGTGGAAGTTTTGGACAGGGATTCCATTTTGGAGAGTAGTTCTCGGCCTGGCTCATCCAAAGATTCGATTCTGATCTTGAACGAGGCCTGGTTCAAGAAGGCCTTCTCGTCATCGGGTCTGACCAAAGCTGTGTCCTGAGCTTTTTCTTCGCTCGGAATTTGTGTTCTAGGCCTTTTTTTGGCTTTTTTTTGGGACAAAGAGGGAATTTTTTGCTCGTTTTTTGGAGCATTCTTCAGTCGGATTTTTTCACTCAATTCTTTCTGAGTCAAAATGCGGTGATGTGTTGACAAATTTTTATAATTGAGCAAATTGGTTAATATTTTAAAGTGGTTTTTTACCATTATATTTTTTTTTTAGATAAAAATCAATAATAAAAATAAGGCTCTGTGTTTAAAAAATTAGAATAATTTATTGAAATTATATTTTTGAAATGTTTCAACTGCACCATTTGCAATATTTTGGTAACTTTTGGTTCTTAAAATTTAATTTTGGGATACTATTTATTTTGAAACTTTGAGAGAAATTTATGAAATAAAAAAATGTTTATCAAAATTTTTATTTTAAATTCTTTTTTTCCAGCTAATATAGATAAGTTCTATGACTATCTAAAACGAGCATTTACCTCTGTTTTCCCTTCTTTCTTCATTTATTTTTTTTATCTTCTAAACCCAAAATGGTGAAAACTTGATTTTTTATCAACTCAAATTGTCTAAAAATGATTGCACCTATATAGATGGTAAACGTTCATAATATTATAAAAATAAATTACAGTGGTGATTTGACACTAGGGTTTTTACCTTTTTTTACGTAAAATTACGTAAATTTACCACTTTTTACGTAAATTTTCGTAATTTTACACTTGTAAGGACTGGTAAATTTACGTAAATTTACGCAATTTTACGAAATTTTACGATAATTTTCGAAAAAACTGGTAAAAACAAAAGGGCCAAAAAAAAGCCAATTTTCAAGCAATTTCTTAGAATTTTTGGAAAATTTCAAAAAAACAAAAAAATTTTTAAAAAAAAAAATTTACATTTTTTTACGTAAATTTACGTAAAATCCGAATTTTTTAATTGTAAAATTTTGTAAAAAATTGTAAAATATGGTAGATTCATGTAATATCGCTTTAAATCAAAAAAAGTGTTGTTAATTTTATTTTGTAAGAATAAAAAGGAAAAAATTTTAATATAAAGATTTTTAAACAAAACATGAATTCGGTTCTATACAGAGATATTTTGGCAGAATATCTTATTCCTTTCGCTTTTGAAAATTTTGATTTTGATTTCATGTTACATCAGGACAATGACCCGAAACATACCTCTTCCATCTGTAATGATTTTTTGAAAAAAAATCAAATTATTTGGGTATTTTTTTCTTTATAAAAAAATTCTAATTTAAAATATTTTCTAAATTAAAAAAGGCTAAATCCCCTCCTCAATCGCCAGACTTAAATCCGATCGAGATGGTTTGGAACGAATTAAAAAAGTTTATTTTATCTCAAGAAGGAAAAAATGAAGATGAGGTCATTGAGACTATATTTAAGTTCCAAAAAATTTTAACACCTAAAAAATGTTTATCATATATAAGTCATTTAAAAAAGGTATTATTAAAAAAAAAATTTGACTCAAAACAAAATTAATTATTTATTTAGGTTATCCCAATTGTGATTCAAAATAATGGAGACTGGTCAAATCATTAATTTTTTCCATTTAAAATAGTCTGATTTATTAAAATAAAAATATTTACTGTACTTTACAATTTTTTACAAAATTTTACAATTAAAAAATTCGGATTTTACGTAAATTTACGTAAAAAAATGTAAATTTTTTTTTTTAAAAATTTTTTTGTTTTTTTGAAATTTTCCAAAAATTCTAAGAAATTGCTTGAAAATTGGCTTTTTTTTGGCCCTTTTGTTTTTACCAGTTTTTTCGAAAATTATCGTAAAATTGCGTAAAATTGCGTAAATTTACGTAAATTTACCAGTCCTTACAAGTGTAAAATTACGTAAAAAGTGGTAAATTTACGTAATTTTACGTAAAAAAAGGTAAAAACCCTAGTGTCAAATCACCACTGTATATTATATTTTCTTTTTTTTTTAATCTTATAACTTTACATCGCCTTCAAGGCGTTCATTGAAATAATTAATTAAATTAAATTAAATTAAATTGAGAAAAATTTTTTTAGAGAAATTTTATTTTGGAGAAATTAAAAAAGAGATAATTAAGGGTCAATAAAATAGAGAATTAGCTAATGAGCATTTATATATGCGAAACTTGATGATGATTCTATCATTATTTCAATTTTTTTAATCAACAAATAAGTAAAATATTCTAAAGGACATAAAACCAAAAAAAATAGATATTAAAGAAAGAAAATTAGAGAATTTTTATTTAAGTGTCGTTAAATAACGAATAAATAGTTCGTTTGAAATTGGTTTTAAAAACATATTTTTCTCTTTTCTATTTTGTCTATTCTCTATTTTTTATATTCTCTATTATGTACATTATCTATTGTAATTTTTCTCTATCATGTAAATTCTCTATTTTTTGCTTTTTTATACATTGTCTATTTTTTGTCTTCTCTAATTTTTTTTCTCCATTTTAATTTCTCTCTATTATGATAGTTCACCCTGTTAAATTTCTTTTCTATTTTTCTAGGAACCTAAACTTAATAATTGGTAATAATTATTATTCTATTTTCAAAAAAAATCAAGCAATTTAGATAAAATTTTTTTAAAATTTTTCTGAATTTTTTGGCAATGTGTGGCTGTTTTAGCACATGCAACGTAATAATCCGAATTTAGTGACATGCCACTTAAAAATGAGCATTGATTTGAATTAGTATTTTAGAGTCTTGGTAGACAAAAATTGATTGAGTCTTGCCAAAAAGAGTTTTGGCTTGTTATAACGGTCATTTCAAATATTTCATTGTAAAAATTCTAAACTTTTGAACCGTTTTTTTCTTAAATAAATTTTATCAATTTTTTCTTTTTGTGTTTTTTTATGATATTTTTTCACATAATTTTTTTTTTGATTTTATGTTTTTTGATTGATGACAGAAAAAAATTAAGAAAAAAAAGCCGCTTTTTTTATTTTCTCAACTATTGTATGCGTAAAAACAATTAGTTTGTTAACAAAAAAAAAAATTCTAAACTTTTGCAACATACTGTATGAAATGAGTGTATTATCTACTCTTTAAAAATGGAATTGAAGAAGTTTTTATTAACTGATTCGCTTGATAAAATCGTCAGAACAATAAGGCTCAGATGGGCAGGACATGTACGACGAATTTTGGACACATGTTTACCAAAAATTGTTGTATTTGGTGATATTTTAAATGGATAACGTGGAAGAGGAAGACCAGAATGAGAGTGGACAGATTGCTAAAAAGAGGATTGTAAGAGAGCTGGAATTGTCTGGACAAAATGGAGGAATAAATCGAAGAATCGTGAGAAATGGCGCATCAAAATCTCGTCCCTTACCTTAAACAGATGAGGATAAAGGACCCCTTATTATTACTACTATTATTACTAATCCTAATATCTTGAGTCTAAGAATTAAAATTAGTGGTGAGTATTTTAAAGCTAGATGTAGGGTCTTTTCTAATCTCTCTCTAAAAATGTAATATTTATCGGTAAAAGTTAGCTATGAAAGAATTAATCATAAAGATGTGAAAAAAAGATTGACTTAATTGTTTAATCTTTTGGATTATCCGAATATCTAGACTTTTGAACCGACTTTTATTTTTAAATTGTTGTAGTATGTTTTTTTTTTTCTTAGCACTCAATTTTTCGTCAAATTCAGTATCTTAACAATTTTTGATAAATAAAATAGTAAATTTTTAAATTTTTTCAACATACTGTACTTAAATATATAAAATTTTATTTTGTTTTATTTTTTTACTTAATAAATATGTGAATAAAAGAAAAATATTGTTGTTATTTGATTGAAATAGTAAAATTTCTCCGCTGATATATTTTTGTGTTAATTATAAATTACATTTATTCTATATGTAAATAAAAAAAAATTGCTTTTTCGGTTTTATTAATTATAAATTTGAATTTATGTAATCAGAGATCTAAAAAAATCTAAAGTGTTATTTAATTTTAGTTTTTAATAAATGAAAAGAAATTTAAAAAAAATTTTTTTTTCTTTTTTAATCAATATCAGTGTCATAAGTAAAATAATACAATAGAACATTTGATACGAAATTGACCATTTTGTAATAATAATATTCATTTATCAGTTGATCGTTGTAAAAATTACAAGAATTGAAAAAACTTTCATCGCTAATAGGGTGAAGTGTTTTAATAGCATTCATATTGTAAAATATTACATCGGCTTCTTGATCCTTGCAAACAGTATGTGTTGCATTTGAAGTCCCGATTAGACGATCAAGAAATGTATCGTATCCTTTTCCATTTCTCTTTTTTAATGTTACTTGTCCTATAGTTGTCATATTAGGCCCCGAAAGAAATTGAAAATATTTTTCAAAAATGTCTAATATTTGACAGTTGTTTTCTAGTTCATAATTTAAAATGTACTCTTTTATTTTTAATTTTTCTTTTAGAAACAAAATATTTGAATTTTGGACATTACCGTTTTTGCCGTTTAAATTATCCCTAATATTTTCATTGATTAATTGCCTTAAGACTTTGATTTCCGATTTTTCTGTTCCATTAAAGTACTGTGGTAAATCCATAATAAAATTATTCAAACTATTTATTTCCTCTTCTTTCAAAAAATACTGAAGATCCATTTCAGAATTTTTGCTTTTTTTATCGCAATCTTTTACGGCCATAAACATTGTTTTCGACATAAAAGTAAGAGCCCTTATACTCGAATTCAAGCTCGGCTTATGTATATTGCCATTAAATTCTTGAAATTCTCTCACATTTTCTCCAATATAGAAAAAATTTGAAATATTTAGCAACTTAGCTATTATGAACATCAGCTTAAGAATATGGCCTTTTCCGATTTTTAATTGTTTTCCATTTATTAAAACAAACGTTATTGAATTAAAACTTTTTTTATCGAAAAAAAAAACTTGACAAAAATGGCGAATTTTTTCATTCAAGACAATTTTGTCGTTAATTAAATCCCCAATCTCAAAAAATAAAAAAATTCTAAAATTTTCTTCCTTTAAGTTGTTTTTTAATTCTTTCAAAATAAAGCTTTCTTTTGCTTTCTCCAAATTACACCAAATGAAAATTGGTTCTAAAGATGGTTCATTTTTGTCGTTATTCAAACAATTGACTATCTTGTTTTTTGGTTCAAAAAATATATGTCTAAATTTTTTGACTTTATCATTTAAATTCTCCAAGTCTTTATCGATTTTTTTCTTATTGCACCAAGCTTTAATTCTTTTGTTTTCAGGATCAATATAGATTTGTATTTCATTTCCAATATTGCTATCATTTTTCAGAGTAATTAGCTCATTTTCTTCATTTAAATCAGAAACGTCCATTTTTAAATTATTTGCTTTTGCGTATAAATCTTTTAATTTTCTTAGAATATTTTTTATGTCTGTTTCTTTTAAACTTTTAGAAATAAATTGATTTTCTTTTAATTTGCTAATCCTTTTTCGAAAATCCTCATTTTCAATTTCCTGATCTAAAAAATTTGGAATTTTATTTGTATTGCTACTTTCAAATCTAATTGGATCTGGTGGATTATCACAGATATTTTCAGATACTTCAAACGAACCATATAATGATTTTTCTAAATCATTTCTATTTTTATGGATAATTTCTAAAATTCTAATTATAATTTCAGACATATTTGCTAGATTATTTAGTTCGGATGCTTCTGGAATATTTTCTTCAATTATTTTATAGCGAAAATCCACCAAAAACTTTTGTAGCAATTTCTTGATTTCGATAGCCGAATTAGCTGAAAAATTTCTAATTTTTTCATTTATTTGATTTTGATTATTGATGCTGGTAAAATTTTTGGCCAAATCTTTACTTTCTGTAAAAAAAATTTCAAATTCTTCCAATTTTTTTTCATCTTGTTGATTGTTACTTATTAATTTATTAATTTTATTTTGAATAAAAGTAATGAATTTTTCGATTTTTTCATACAAAACTGGTGAGTAAGACGTGAATATTTCAAAAATATTACTTGAATTTGTTTTTATTTCCTTATTGAATTCTTCTAAAATATTTTCAATATTTAATTTAGTTGATTTCAATACTTTATCATATTCCTTTGAATTTAAATATAAAATATCGTAAATTCTTTTATAGACATTATCTTTATCTTTTTTTTTTCTTCTTTCACTTGAGTCCTTTTTTGATTTTAATGTAAACAAAATTATATACGCTTGTTGAAAACAATCTAAATAAACACATTTTTTTTTAAATTCTTTAATTTTTTCAAGAATTCTTTCATTAAATTCAGAACATGATTTCTCATCTAAACCTTGGCCCGTTACACTTTTCATTAATACAATTTCGTCACTATTCTCTACAATTTTTCCAACCGAATGCATTTTCGATTGTATATACAAATCTTCTTTTATTTCATCATTTGTTGAACTATTATTTGTAGTTTTTTCTTCTCGCAAAAATTTCAATCTTCCTAAGTCAAAATCAAAAGCTTTAGAAAGCGATTCTCGAATCGAATTTACAATTTCTTTATTTGGTGAATTTTCTTTATGTGCTGTATTAAATTCAAATAGAGCTATTGATACAATTATAGGCGATGAAAATTTTGAACACTTCTGAAAAAGACTGCATTTATACATATTTCTAATGTCTTCTTCAGTAATTTTTCCTCTTCCTTTAGAAACATAAAATATTGCATCAATACACGCTACGGTATCAATAAAATTTTTGTTTGCAATTATGCTCGATTCTTGATCTGGCACACCAACTAAATCAACCAGTACAAATTTATTTAGTGAATAATGATCTTTAGACAATAATTTCTCAGGATATTCGATTGTAATATAATCTATTGAATCGTCCTCATTTAAATTGTCAAGTAAGTCTTTTAAATAATCATCTTTTTGTTCAACTGTAATTTCCTTTGTAAAATTTTCTCGGTTTTTACCATAACCGATTACTGTTATTGTGTTTATAATCGAAAAAAATATCTTTATTGGTTTTTTGGTAAGTCCATTGCCTCTGCTATTATTTGATGGTAAAGGATAATCGCTGTTTCCATTTATTAGAAAATTAATAAAATACGATTTTCCATCTGCTGGTCTACCAAAAAAGAAAATTGTAAATTTTTCTTCTTTAATTTGATCAGTCTTTTTCACAAGGTTCTTATACTCGTAATAAATATCTGATGTTATCTTATTCGAATTGGTGCTTCGTAATGTTTCAATTAATTCAAATAAATATTTTAAATTTGAATCATAATTATCAAACTGAGCTAAAATTGATAATATTTTAATTTTTTATTTAAAATGGTTAAATGTAAATTTTCAACAAAAATTTAATAAAAAACTTAATTATTTAAATTTTTGTTTAGGTCTAAAACTACGTTTAAATTATATAAGCTGATACAAAGTTTGCTTCCTGTAAAAAAATCTCTTAATAACCAGTCTTCCATTTTTTTAACACTTTATAATAATCTTAACTGACTTTTTGCACAAAATAAATATGAGTGATACAAACTATGTATCTGCAAAAATATATAAATGTCATTCAACTCTATTAGTGATCTGTTCTATCGAAATTAGTGCATAAAAATTAAAAAAAAAAAAGAAATTAAAGTTTTGATTTTTGTCGCAAAATTCAGGATGAAACAAAAATTTACACAATTGATTTTTAAAATTTTTTCATTTAATTTGAAAGTAAACTCTAAGTTTACCTCAAGAATAGCTCTTAACTAAAGCAAAATCGTTACTTTTTAGCTTTTTAGTCTTCTTTTGATCCATTTTATCGTTTTCCGTCTTCATTACTGTCAGTTTCTCGTTTATTTCCTCATTTTCAGTTATCATCTCTGTTGATATCTGCTTCATCTCCTCCATCTTATAGTTTTTCGTCTGGATTCGTCTCAACAACTCTTATAATCTAAAAAAATTTATTAAAATTATTTAAATAAAATTTTATCAAAGAAAAATTTAAATCTAAAATATTCTTAAAAAAATAGATAACTTTCTATTTTTATTGAGTTCAGTTTTTTTGATTGAATAGAAAATCATGGAATTTAAACTAGAATTGTTTAAGTGAACAATTTAAAATAAAAAGTTGTTGTAAAGCTTTTCTAAAAATTTCTTCTCTCTTCTATTAAGAATTTTGTCTATTTACAAGTGATTCTCCTTTTTCCTTATTTTCACCACAATTAGAAAATATACAAATAATATAACATTTATTATTTTCTTTAATAAAATAACGATAATCACCATCATTTTTAAGAAATCTTTCTACATGGTTTTTATCAATCTTACAAAAGCTATTGCTATTCGGCAAGTAAATTTCAATGGCCTATTTCTTTCTAAATCAACTCAAATTCGATAATTAATTTATCCTTGAATTCTTAACCATTTCTTCTGGCTTAATTACTGCATGTTCCGTAGTGCACTTTTTTAAATACGAATAAATTTGGTTCTGCCACAAATATACAGTAGTGTTCCGGATTTAGTAATTTACGATAATTTACCTAAAAAAACGTAAATTTATCAGATTTTACTTAAAATTTGGTAAATTTCGATCATTTTACGTAAATTAATGTAAAAAAAAAATGCCCAAAAATTGAAATAATTTGGCGATTCGAATGAAATGAAATGAAATGACATAGAAATGAAATTGCACTTTTGGCATTCAATTTCATTTCAATTTTTTGGACATTTTTTTTACATAAATTTACGTAAAATGTTCGAAATTTACCAAATTTTACGTAAAATTTGGTAAATTTACTATTTTTTACGTAAATTATCGTAAATTACTAAATCCGGAACACCATTGTTCGTTTTCATTTTTATTTTTTAAAATGTTTTTGTTGTTGAATCTCAAAAAATATTTATAAGTAGTTCATCTAACAAATAAACATTTACACATGATCTTTCGATATGCGAGTTAAGATCTAAAAATTTATTCATGAAAAAATAATTATCGAATATTGATGTCATTTGACATCAAGAGATTTTAAATCAATAAATTCTTTTTTGAAACCATTTTCAGATCTATTTTGACAATTTTTAACACATTGCCAACCATAATGCAAATCAAATGCATTTTTTAAAAAATTAAAATTGATTCAAATATAGTTAAATTTATATTTTTAGAAAATTTTCTTTATTATTCGAAAAATAAAGAAAGTGATCATAAATTTCATATTTTTTCTTACATTTGAAATAATTATAAAATAAATTTTGAATTAAATGCTGATTTTTTCAAATCATCAATAAAACAAAATGAAATGATTATACTTTTCCAAATGTGTTTTTAAATACTGTTCTACCATCAGTGCTTAATAGTAAGAAAAATTCATTATATGCCAAAATTTTTCTTATCGTAAAAAATTTTAAGTTCAAATTTTTTAAAAGTAAAGACAATAAATTAAAAACTCCATTCTAATTTGTTCTATCATTATTCTAAATTAAAAGTTTAGTTTTACTAAACGTTGACACTTCATCTTTACCAACTGCAAGCTTTCTATGACTTTATTTGTAATAACTGTTTATTAAGTCTAACAATCACCGAGCTGCAGCTATCAATCCAAGGTAGATTTCCTATTAGCACTTTATAAAGAAATTTAGGAATAAATGTTTCTGAAAATTATAGTGAGGACTAAGATCTTGTATTAGGGTTAGGTTAAAAACTCAAAATGATATTTAAATTTAAATTTAAAGAAACTATTCAATCCATTGTAATTAATTATCTAACTTCTCTTATTATGCATTTTGTGTGTTTTCTCAAATTGTTTACTTGATTGAGAGAGAACTTCATTCCATTAATAATTTTAACACTTTCATAGCCATTTATGATATTATTAATGTCAAAGAATAAAATCACCCCTCATTCTTCTTACTATGAGATCAGTCAACTCTAACAACTTGACAACAAAGGATGATCTTTGTTGCTTTTTTCTGAAATTTTTCTAGCTCAAAGATTCTTTCTCTAAATATGGGCACCAATAACTTATTGCAAACTGTAAGTTAGACAGTACCAAAGCTTTATAAAGCATTCTCAAAGAATCCATATTTAAATATCTGAAATTCTTTGCTATGTACAAATAATAAATGGATGCGTAGTTGAGTCCTTTTAAAGCTTTACATTAATTACTAACAAAGAAAGAATTTAAAAAGACGCTAAATTTTTTATAGCAACACTTTGCATGATTAGAATTTTTTGATTGTTAAAAAAAATCTTAAAATCAAGACTGATTTAGCATAGCTTAAATATAAAATTATCATATATATTAATTTTAGTCATGTGAATAAAATTAAAATATTGATTTTTTTTATTTAATTATGAATATTGTTTTCTATTTAAAATTTTAAGAAATAATTGAAATAATTAAATTTAAAGAAACTAGTGCACAGATTTCAAAATAATTCTTTACGATAACCAACTGAGATATTGAATTTCGTAATAAGAAAAATTTTCGAAAATCTTATTTAAATATTTAAAAATGAGCTTTCTATTTTGAATATTTAAATAAGATTTTTGAAAATTTTTCTTATTACGAAATTCAATATCTCAGTTGGTTATCGTATAGAATTATTTTGAAATCTGTGCACTAGTTTCTTTAAATTTAATTATTTCTTAAAATTTTCGAAAATCTTATTTAAATATTCAAAATAGAAAAAGCTCATTTTTAAATATTTATTTATTTATTAAACTTCGATTAAAAAAAAATTCAGATATATAATTGGTTTAATTTTTTTTGTTTGAATTACTAAATGTATCCAATCTTGAAATAACATTGAAAAAGTGTGATGTTTCAAATTTTTTTTCAGTTTCAAATAAAAAAATATTTTTAATTAATATTGCAAGCAATTTAATATATGAAATTAAACTCTTTACTGAAATAGCATGAGTTTTATTTTTATAGAGAAATTTAAAAAAAAAAATGAAAATTCTTTATTTAAAATGAAAAAAAAAGATAAATAATTCATTTAGTTTTAAATTAATATTCAATTGTTGATAAACTGGATCTAGTGGACCATAAGTTCACACATTATGCGAACAATTCTTGTTCTTGGCTTTGTGAACTATAAGTTCACCTAGTTTTTTTTTCACGAAAAGGTGAACCAAAATAAATTAGGTGATCAAATTTCAAATTAGGTGAAAAACTTATAGATTAGGTGAACAAATTGAATAGAATAGCTATTTAATAGAATGCCTAATTCTCGAAACTGTTTTAAAAATAAAAAATGAAGTTAATAATTTTTTTGTTTTTATTTTAATTTGAAGGAGTTTTAGACATAGCATTTGCTCTGATCTAGTTGACCTGGTATTACCCTTTCAACAATCCAAAATACCCAATTGCTTTCTCCTATTTAAATATTTGCCTTTAAACATTATTGATAAAAATTAAAGAAAATCAAAATTAATTTATCACCCTTCAAGTGTTTAATTTTAGGAAACATAGATTCATCTATTTCGCAAATTTTACCTACTCCGCCCAACTCTGAATTTTTTATCTAATTATTTTTTTTCTATCTTATTTTTAAATTTTTATTTATCAATTGAATTACTATTTTTTTAATATTACATTTAGTTTTTTTTTCAAAAAAGATGAAAAAATATCAAAATAGGTGAAAAATTTTTAGATCAATTATAAAAATTGGCGACTTATTATTTTTTAACTAAAATTACTAAAAAAATTTTTTTTCCTAAATTTGCATAGCTGATATCATTCTTATTAATTTTTCTAAATGTTATTAAAATTATAAATTGAACATAATTATACTTTATAAAAACTAAAAATCAGCAGATAGACGTTTAACTCGATTTTGAGCATCTTTTTAATCCAGAGAAGGATATTTTGTTCAATTAGATTTTTTTTTTGCATTAGAACAATATTTGGATAATTAAGAATATTATGATATGAATTTTGGAGAAGAATTTGAGTTCTGTAATCTGGTTTCTAATTAAGATCTCAATAATTCTTTGCTTATTACAATTTGGTTCATACAGGGGCAAAGGACAAATAAAAATTTTTAAAAAAATTAAATAAAAAATTATTTTTTTTTAAATTTAATTAAATATTTAAAAAAATAGCTTCAAATTTGATTTTTAAAATAAATTCATATTTTTAAACTTACTAAGTAATTTTATTATTACAGTACAATCCAAAACAGAGTTAACGAAAACTTTCTCAATGTTTACACATTGTACAAGCAGATTACTAATCTGCTTGTACAATGTGTGTGAATTGTCCGAAAAATCTTCATATGATAAACTGTTTCGGAGCAAAACCAAAGCAGAACATGAACAAAACCGAAATACCACAAAAACAAAACAAAACATATTTAAAAATCAAATCAAAACAAAACAAAACAAAACATAACACACTAAACAAAACAAAAAATTAGAAGATAGTTTTGATTTGTGCATCAAAAAAAAATTATTAACACGAGACTTTTAATTTTTTTTTTTGCATTTTGAAGTCTTTTTAAAATTTTTAAGTCTTATAAAAAGTATGTATAACCCAAACTCTCTTGTACAAGTGTTAGATAACACGTTTATTTGGTAATGTCACGATTATAAGTTATTAATTCGTTAAGAAAGTTGTAATGCGGCTCCTGAAAAATTGTTTTTCTACCGGTCCTCTTAAAATCAGCAACTTTTCGTGTTTCTTTGAATTTTTTGCAAATATTATAAATGGCAACTAGGGTAATGGATAATCCTTCAATTTCCATTTGTTTAGAAATTTTCCGAAAGCTTAAGCCTTCATTCTTCAAAAGTATAATTCGATGCCTATAACATTCAGGTACTCTCATTTTAAAAAATGTAGTAAAAAAATTTATTTGAACTTTTCAATTTTTCACTGTAATTTTATAATTTTATTTGCATAAATTATTCGATGTTTATTTGTTAAACAGTAAAAAACAATCAAAACATCTAAAACTAGTTGAAAATCATTTCAAAACATGTTTTGAAACATTTTTTGAACCGTGTTTTGAAACATGTTTCAAAATGTTCATGTGTATGCTTTAAAATGTTTTGTGTTCTGATTCGTTTTGTGCATATTCCGATCAAGTTATGCTTAAACGGAGCGTTAACTTTGTTTTGGATTGTAATGTATTATTTTTTATTTTTTTTTATATCTGTACCTAGCTAAAGCTCCTTCAGATTAAGTAAAAAAAAAATAATAAAAATAAAAAATAAAAATAAAGTTAAATAAAATAAAATAAAAATTAAAAACTAAAAAGTGAAGTAAAATAAAATCAAGAAATAAAAATTTTGAAAAAAATTTGTGAGAGTTAAATTCGATACGTGTTTACAAAATTAGAACTTAAGGAAAGGAAGACAAAAAAAAAAGAAATGATTAAAAGTAAAACCAAATATGACAAAATTAATGCAAAAGAAATTTTTTTTTTTTTTCTTAAATCTCCTATAAAATGTTTTTTTTTTAATTTCAATAATTATTATTTCAAATTGTTCTTTGTTTTTTTTTTTCTTTTTAAACTCAAATAGATACCAACCGATTAAAAACCAAATCAAACCAAATAAAGCCGACTCAAGCCAAACTAATTGAAGGAATCAGCAGTTCAACAGCGATGGAGAGTCTTCTTCTGGGTACTTTAAATTTTTTATTTTTTTTTTATGAAATGAAAGTTATTTTTATATTCATCTAGTAAAATTGATAAAAAATCAGTAATTTTAGTAAATGAATTAGCACACGGCTATAAAATTGATTTTTTGATAAAAATTATTGGATTTAGCAAAGAATTTTTAATAAGACACTTATTGACTTTTAATTGGGTTAAAAAAAGGATAAGAAAAAAATGATTAAATAAACAAAAATGAATGCATTTTTTGACATTTAAACAATTTAACAATAAATATGTATGTTTAAGTTTTAAAAAAAAGCGCACTAAACAAAGAGAAAACTTTGATACACAACATTTGAAAATATTAAATGCTTTGATGTTTATATTTTATTTTTTATTTTCAGCTAAAAGAATGGAGGATTTCGAATATTTTGAAAATTTACACAAAAGTTCTTAACTAATCAAGCTTATAGAAAACTTTAAGCAACTTTCTTACCAAAAAAAAATGATTTAAAAAAACGGTTTGTAAAGAAGTTTAATATAACCGAAGATTTTTACGAAGACTTATTTAATAAACCGACTTCTATAAAAATCAACAATTCCATAAAATTGCGGTTAGAAATTGGGATCCTGATAACAAAGAACAAGAAGAAGATTCATTTTTAAACGAAACTTTAACTCAACACGAAGAAACAAAAGCACATATTCCACTAGTACAAACTCAATTGGCATCAAACCAGCTAATAGTTAGACAGATAGCTTCAAGACAAGCTTTACCAAGACAATCAAAACAATCAGTTTCAAATGAACATGAATTAATCGAAACAACTGCGTCGGCACCCAAAAAAAATAATATAAATCTAATGATTGATATACATATTGGACGATGTGAAGTGTGATGATTATTTATGAGTGGTCCACTTTACAAAAGCTCTTTCCAATATGTATATCAATCATTAGATTCATATACTAGATTACTTGATATAAATAAAATCCAAAAACAAAACGTTGAAGAATTATCAAAAGAAAAAATGTCAATGTTAGATTTTTATTCAAATAGATTCAAATAATAAATTGATAACTCGACCAAAGTCAGAAAAAATAGGAGCTAAATCAAATCCTAAAACTCGTTATAATCCACTCAATAATTAAATCAAAATAAATTTTGCTATTATCAATTAATTAAATATAGTTCTAGGGATAATAGCCAATTAAAGCAAATTAGCAACTTCGACGATGCGTTAGAGAGATTTGAATCTTTTTAAAAGAAGCACCTTCAACAAAAACGCTTGAGAAATTCAGAGATTTTATTATTATTTAAATTGAACAAATTTTATTAATTAATTTTCAATGTTATTTTATTTTAATTTTTTATTGAAGAAAACAAAATAAAGATTTTTTAAATTTTTTACAGAAATAGAACATTTGGTATTTTTAATTTTGTTTCAAAAAAAACTTAAATAACGGCTCGTTACTCACATATATAAAGCTGTGCTTCCTCTAGTAGTTTAAAAAACCTGAAAACAAGAATTGTTCTAGTAAAAGATGATCAAAAGTTCATCTTACCTACAAGACCCGAAAAACTTTGTTTTATTCTTTAAAAATTTTGACTTTAGTGATAATTGACGTTCGTTTGATGCATATAAACAAATACTAAATAAATTTATAAAAAATTGAAAACAGAGTGTAGATAGTTTTTTGAACCACAAATAATATCTTAAATATCATCATAGCACAAACCCAAAGTCAAAATTAATAACTTAAAATTATTTTACCATTTGAAACATTGCACTTTTTTAATGTTATTTTTACATTCGATACATTTTGTAATTTTAACACAAAAAATTAAACCAAATTATATTTCAACTATATTGTGAATCAATGGTTAATTTTTTCAGTTAAAAATATTTTATCAAAGCAGCTCAACTATGGTGTTTAAACTCTTTCTTGTTAATAAATATAAATAAAAGTTATTGAATATTTTTAAAACAAAAATGAAACAAATGAAAAAAATTAATATCTTCTCTTTATATTTTGCCTATTTTTTAATAAATATTAAAATAAATATTTATTTTTTACATAGATACCACAAAAGTTATAATTTCAGATTAAATATTCCAAGATTGAGATTAACAAAAAATAAAAGCTTTTTTAAAAGTCTTAGATAAGTATTTTTTAAATTTTATTTATCTTTTTGAGTTAACACTCAAATGACTACCGTGTCATTTTTGACTTTTTTAAGGTTATTTTGCTAAAAAACTCGGGCAATTTTTTTTTTATGATTTATATTTTTTGATTAATCTAATTAACTTGATATTTGAAAACAAAAAAAGTGAAATTTGAAAAAAAAAGTTTACTTAAATTACCAGCCGTGTCATTTTTGACACGTCATTCATTTTGTCTACTTGAAGCTCTTTAAAAATTACATAATGTGACATGGTGTGCTTTTTTTGTCTGATTTTTTTGTTCTTAAAAATAAAATTGATTATTAAATTGAAAAATTAAAAATGTCACGACGAGAAGCAGTCCTAAAAGCCCGCAAGGAGTTAGAAAAGTACAAAAACTGTAATGATATTGAATCAGGGGAATCAGATGAAGAGATAAACAATGAAAATGAAAGTGAAGTGAAGATGAGGACAATGCTGACAAAAGTGTAATTTATAGCTCTGATGATGATGAAGATGATGACATTGATGACATTCAAGAAAAAAATGTCAAGTACGATTATGCAAAGAAAATAAAACAAATATTACCTGTACATTTTGTACAAAGCCAACATGTGGGATTTGTCTTCATGAGTAGAAGGTCGTAGCTGTTTAAGCTGTAAAATATGCCATTATAGTGGCAAAAAACTATAATTTTTTTTTAATTTTCATTTTTTTTATAATTAAATTTTATTTTCTATTCAATTTGAATTATTACAAAACTAAAAGATTTTTTTGATCATCTGACTATTTTGCATTCAAATAATAATTTAAATAAAAAAAATAAATTTTCTTAACAATTTATCAAAAAAAATTGCTATTTTTTAATTTTTCCGCTCTTTTATATTGAAAATTTAAAATCGTGTCAAAAATGACACGGTGGTTATTTAAGGTAAAAAAATTTTGGTCATTTGAGTGTTAAGGTTGAACAATCAAACAGTTGAACGGTTGAACAATTGAGCAGCATTGTATTCATAAATGCAAAACGACTAAAAAAAACCGGTGGTATGAAAATTACATGTCCAAATGGAAATTCCGGATTAAACAGAGTCAGATAAACCAGGTTTGACTGCATAACAAAGAAGTAGTGGTTTATATAGAAGCTAGAATGTGTGCTTCAGCTGCCAGTTAATTAAAGATTAAATAACAAGTAGAGACAGGTCAAGACTTGGATCTAAACACTAGAACTTAAGTTATGCTAATTTCAATTTAGATTTGAAATCATTTTCTTCACAAAACAAAATATTTAATATCTGACTTAAAATTTTTTTAATTATAATTTTTTTCTTATGTAAAAAACAAGCCGAAGAAATTGTTTATTAGAATGTGAATTAAAAATATTATCATATCTTCTATCTATTAATATACAAGAAATAAATAGTCTTAAAATTAATTTATTAAAAAAAAAATGTTTTTGTTAATCAAAGCCTGAATTTCATAATACACATAATTTTAACAGAGCAAATAATTTTATCATCGGAACAAAAAAATCGTAAAAAGAATTGGGCCAAATTCTTTTGAATTAATTTAAAAAAAAAAAAAGAAGAAAAAAAATTAATTTTCTTCATAATCATCGTCATCATGGCCTTCCGAACTGTATCCATTTTGCTGCAAATTTGTTCGCGTATGACCAAACGCATTTATAGTATTTGATCTTGAAAAAAAAAAAAAAAATTTTTTTCAATTTTTAAATTCTATTTTCCCTCTTACTTTGAATATGCCATCATCTCAAGATATTCTCTCTGAGCCTCTTCCTCCTCTTCTTCCAAAATCACTTCAACATTGCTCAACGCCAAGCTTGACAACTTATTACTAGGCCTGGCATCGACCGCAACTTCAACCAGCTCTTCGGGCTCATTTTCTGCCTCATTTTCTGCCTCAGCTTCTTCATCACCAAAATTCATCACCTTTCTCCTCAAGTTAAATTCGCCAAAATAATTTTTAGGCAAACGTTCACTGTAGTCCTTAATGTCAATTTCGTCCTCGTTCAAACTGGGCACTTCAGGGTCATTTTTGTTCAAATACCTATCAAAAAATATGGAATTGTGTTCTTCAATGGGAAATTGGAGCCTCTTGAAATCGTCAATGTTTATTTGAAGTCTATTCTCTTGATTTTTTAGCTTTTGTTTTTTTTCTCTCTTTAACTTTTCCTTCATTTTTTGCTGCTCCTTTTTTTTCTGCTCCAAAAGTTCCTTCTCTCTCAACTTCTGCACCAAAACTTCCTTTTCCTGCATTTCTTTGACCTGTTGCTGACGCAGCTCTTGCTCAATGACTTCCTTTTCGCGCAGCTGTCTCTCCAGCATCTCTTGTTCCTTCTGCTGCTTCTGCCTCGATTCGGCAGCCTTCAGCTTTTCTTCGCGCAAAATTCTCTCCAAATTTTCGCGCTCCTTCGCCTCCTGCTCCAGCCTCATCTTTTCCATGACCTGCTGTTCCAAAAGCTTCTTCTCAATCAGCTCCTTTTCCCTAAGCGCCCTCTCCAAGGCCTCTTTTTCGCGCTGTTCCTGCTCGCGCCGCATCTTTTCCCTCATCTGCTCCTCCCTCAGCTGCAGCTCGAGCCGCTCTTTTTCCCTCAATCTTTGCTCAAGCGCTTCCCTTTCCCTGAGCTCATGTTCCCGCTTAAGTTTCTCCTCAATTTGCTTGGCTTCCATTAGTTTTCTTTCGTAGGCTTCTTTTTCGCGCATTTTCTCCTCTTCTAGGCGCCGCTTCATCTGAATTTCCCTCAGGTAGCGCTCGAACATGAAGCTGCGCTCATCGTCCACCCTGAGCTCAAGGCTCTTGTCGGTCTTGGACAAGCACAGACCGGCGTCGTGGCTGTAGATGCCCGAGTCGGTAAAGCTTGGTTTTTGGCAATTGTGCAAAAATATCCTCCTTGGCTCACTGGGCTGAACATTTTTCTGTGTCGGGTAGGACATGGTGGCTGATTTTTCGTACACTCGGGACTCTTGGGGCACATTTTTTTGCGAGTAGGACCGCGACTCGTTCCTCAGCAAATTTTCCAGCACTCTGTTGTACTCGGCCGAAATGTCTTGGTCCAGAGGTCTCATCTGGCTGAATTGGTCGGCTCGGGACACGCGCCGGGAGTCAGGCTCGTGGGCCGACTTGGCCATGGTGGGCGCATGGCTGCTTGAGCGCTGCTTGGCCGCGTACACTTGGTGCTCGTGTGTGGCAGAATTTTTGTCATAGCTGAGCGATCTGGCCTGACCTGGTGTGCTATTTTGGTACTGGCTAAATTGGCATAGTGTTTGCTCCAAATTTTGCCGAATTTGTTCTTGCTGCTGGCGCAAGTTTTGGCGACTTTGCTCCAGAGCTGGATTCATGGAGTAGAAGTTTGTCTGGATCAAGTGTTCTTGGATTTTTTTCTGGATTTTTTCTTGTTCCAGCTGCTTTTGTCTTAGTTCTTGCTGTAAGTGTTCGACCTGCTGCTGAAGCTGCTTGAGCTGGTCCATGTATTCGGTGGGCGCCGACTGACTTGGCAAACTGGTGTACAAATTTGTTTGAGAGTACTTTTGAGCGTCGTTTTGGGTGCTTAAAAGTTTGATGCGGTTTTGTTTGTTGATGAGCTGGGCGGTCTTTTCAATTAAGTCATCGTCGTCAAGGAGACTTAGTCTGTTTTGTTTTTTTTGGCTTACTTTGGCCTCAGGAGCCGGCTCTGAGTACAAATATTGAGAGTAGTTGATCTCTGAGTTGAGGTCAGTATAGCTTGAGCTGTAGTAGTTTTGAGCATACTGGCTGAAGTACTTGTTGTCCGAGTTTACGGCTGGTGTGGTTGTGAAGGTGCGAATCGGCGGATTAGTCGCTATCGGATTTGTACAAGATACTGGTGCCATCATTTTTTATTCATTACGGTCTAAAAATGTGCAGATTTATTTTTTTGATAAAATTTTTTTTTTAATTAATTAAAGAATATTAAATGGACGATTAAAATTGATACAGTCAATCCTCCGTATAACGAGACCCTATATAACGAGAAACCCTTTATAACGAGCAACTTGGCTAGAACTGATTACGAGCTATAGAAAAAGATATAAAAATTAATTCGATATAACGAGTTTCGATATAACGAGTTTATAATGAAATACCGCTTAATCATTTTCTTAAGAATAAAAACTTCCTATAACGAGCTTGAACAAAAGAAATTTTTTCACACTTTTTATATAAAAAAAAAATAAAAATAAAACAATTAACTTATCTTCATGAATAGCTATAAATCACCAGAAAACATTTCCTATCTACCGTATTCCCTTGTTCGATAATGCAGCGCCACAACCTAGAACACATCATTGGCGCAGGCGCTATACTAAATCTCGCCCATGTTAAATTCAACTTAACTTGTGTTGCATGCGCCAAAACCGTATTTCGGGTTGTGGCGATGCACTATATCCAGGGTCTTGAGAATGGTGCTGCATTATTTAAGTTTAGCAAAGGGATAATATTCAAAAAAAAAAAAGAATTTTTTTTAATTAAGTATTTGGTGCGGCATTAAAGTTTAAAAATAAAAAAGAATTTAAAATTAAAAAATATTGTCTTGAATTATTTTTATATTTTCTTTTTAAATCATTCAAATAATGCAGCACCGTTCTCGGAATACCGTATCCCGAAATACGGTTTTGGCGCATGCAACACAAGTTAAGTTGAATTTAACATGGGCGAGATTTAGTATAGCGCCTGCGCCAATGATGTGTTCTAGGTTGTGGCGCTGCATTACCGAACAAGGGAATACGGTAATTGTTTATAAAAAATGTCCAATCTTAATCAAAAAAAAAGAAAGTGTATTTCACTTGAAACAAAAGTTGAAATAATAAAAAAACATTGCGAACAAAAAATCGCTACTTCAATTCTCGCAAAAGAGTATAGCGTCAACACATCGACCATTTCGACAATTCTCTCGTCTAAAGAAAAAATTTTAGAGCACTTTGAGAAGAACTTGTGCGGTACAGAAAAAAAAAGAATCAAATTATCGAGTTTCGATGATGTCGATAAAGCCGTTTTGTTTTGGTTCGAACAAGTTCAAAAGTATAGCAACGTAACTGTGAGTGGAATCGAAATTCAACTACAAGCCTTAAAGTATGCGACAATGTTAGGCCATCGAGATTTTAAGGCAAGTAATGGATGGCTTTGTAAATTCAAAGAGAGAAACGGAATTTCTCTGAAAACAACCATTGGCGAGGCTGGATTGGTTGATGAAGCAAGTGTGCAAAATTGGATTTCAAATTTTTTACCCGATTTAATCAAAGATTATGCGATTGATGATATTTTTAATGCCGATGAAACCGCTTTATTTTACAAAGCATTACCGAACAATACAAACGTGTACAAGAGATTTTTTGTTTAATATTGAAAATGTTGTGATTGAAAAATGTAATACCAAACAAACATCTATTAAAGATTTTGTAAAAAAACAATAATTTTGTATTTTTTTTCCTTTTTTATTTATTTTTTTACCAATAAACATTTTGAAAAAAAAAATTTTTTTGCCCATCTTTTGCAATGCAATTTCGATATAACGAGCAACGAAATTTCCGCCCAACTTGCTCGTTATATCGAGGATTGACTGTACCACAAAATTTTAGATAAAATAGCCCAAATTTTTTATTTTTTCCCCCAAATACAGTGGTGTTCCGGATTTAGTAATTTACGATAATTTACCTAAAAAATAGTAAATTTATCAGATTTTACGTAAATTAATGTAAAAAAAAAATGTCCAAAAAATTGAAATAATTTGGCAATTCGAATGAAATGAAATGACATAGAAATGAAATTGCACTTTTGGCGTTCAATTTCATTTCAATTTTTTGGTAATTTTTTTTTTTACATTAATTTACGTAAAATGATCGAAATTTATCAAATTTGACGTAAAATCTGATTAATTTACGTTTTTTTACTTTTGTAAATTTACGTGAATTTACAATATTTTACGTAAAATTTGGTAAATTTACTATTTTTTACGTATCTATTATCGTAAATTATTAAATCCGGAACACCACTGTATTAAATAAATTTTCCAATTATTAAGTTTTACATACAAAAAATTAATTAACACTAAATTAAATAGAAATCCACTATTTTTAACTTATTGACACTTTTTCTAAAAAAATAGCATTTTTAATTAAAATTTTTATTAAAAAATGATAGCAAATTTAAGAAAAAGTACCTAAATTTAGTAATAATAATATAGTAATGTTCCTCTTTTTTTGCCCAAAATTTTCGAAAAATAAAGAAAATTTACATAAATTAATTACAACAGATTTTACGTTAAGAGCTTTGGCGTCTTTTTTGTGAGTTAATTGTAACATGTAAATTTACTTGGCAAATTAAAGTTTGAGATTGATTTTAATCTATTAGTCTGATTTCGAAATACACCAATTCTACATATATTTTTTATTAAAACTGATATCTTTAACTTTTATAAGCCATATTTAAAAATTTTTATTTTTAATGACAATGGGGCTTTGAATTATCCGATAAATTATTAAAAAAAACTAAAAAACTAAAATTATTTATTTATTTATTTAAAAATTTAGTGCAGAGTAGATCGCTCTAAAATGGAGTTTCACTTGCTTTTAGAATTTTTTCTCTTTTAATTTCTCTTCTAATAATTTTTGTTTTTTTATTTTTCTGTCTCTGATTACAATTTTTTCCGATTACTAAAAAAAAAAACTTTTTTTTTTGCCAAAACAAAACCTCTAATGCATTTACTCACGAATCATTAAAAAAAAAACAAGAAAATTGAACTCTGAAAAAATGGGCTTTTTCTACAATTACTAGGACTATTCAACGAATATCAATTAGTTCGACTGATGATGATGGTTTTATTTAAATAAAAAAAGCTTAATAAATAAGTTTAAGAGACATCTTTGGATATGAAAAATTTTATTGGAAAACTACTTTATTTTTATTTATTTTATTTAAATTTAATTATAAAAAGACTTGAGCCTCATCAAAAGCAATTTATCACTAATTTATTACAAAAAAAATTTTCAAAGATATTCTCGAAATATTAATAAGATACAAGAAAAATACTTGAATAATACATCTGTTTTACTAAATTAAAAAAGGTTTGAAAAATCTATCATATTATTTATTTGTTAGATAATCTATACAGAGCTCCTTCAGAATTAAATATAAAAAAGTAAAATAAAATTAATAAAAGATTAATTGAAATAAAAAAGAAATAAGTTTTAAAAAAAGTAAAAAAAGTGTCTAAAAAATAACAGATTAAGACTTTAGAAGTTTGACCATGAAAAAGCAGCTTAGGTATAAAAGATGTAATTTTATAGATTATTTCTCTATCATTAAAGATAAAAAGAATGTGGCCAACTACTTAAGTTGAATAAAAATATTTTTTTAATAAAAATAAATTTTCTTAAAAAAATTTATTCAATAAAAAAACAAAAAAATCTTTTCCTTAAATTTGTATTTTTGTAAGGTAACAAATTTTTTTTTAGATATACAAATTATTTTTTGAATAAATCAAAATATTTATTTAATTTTATGAAAGAAATCATTTAAATGAGAAATATTTTTATTCAACTGCCTAAAAATTCTATTTAGAAAAAACAAATCTTTTATCTTTAAATTCTTTTGTTTATATAAAAAAAAAAAACTAAATGTTTACAATGAAATAGTAAATTTAAAGAATTCTTAGGCAATTAAGAAAAAGCAGTTCCAAAACTCAATTTTTACTAAAAATAAATTTGGCGTCTCATTATTTCACAATTAATACTGAATTTAGTTTATCTTCTATAGAAAAAGTTGAACATTCAAATTAACTAATTAAGAAGAATCAAATATAATTAGATTTCTAATAAAAATGAAACTTTCTTCTTGAAAAAATTCAAAAAAAAATTTTAATAAAATATAATTTTGTTCACATTTTTTTTATCTTTAAAATTTAACGACATCTGTTTTGTAAAATGTTTAAGAAAAAAGAGTTTATTTAAAAAAAACTCAAAGGACAATAAACTTTAAAAACTAAAAAAGAGGCTAATTGAGTTTGTAAAGGTGCCACACAGACAGTAAATATACTCAATACTAGACGAATTGTATAAGTAAAATTCAAGATTCCAAAGTTTAAGAAATAAGTGCTAGTGAAAGTTACAATAAAAATTCAACTCAAGATGTCATGGTTCAATTAAAACGCTAGCATAAATAAATTTTAAAAAATTTACGTATTTTCTAGTAATTTTCCAGTAAAAAAACAAAACTAATAAACTTTGACAAATGCTTTTTTTATTTATTTATATTTTTTTGATGGATGCATACGTCTTTCTATAGATTTATATAAAATATGGAATTTACTTTAACTTTTAAAAGTAAAAGGAATGTTAAATAATTCAATTGGCAATTATTTTTTTATAAATTTTAATAAAATAAAAAATTATTTTTTACTATCCCTTTCTAGAAACATATATTATTGATGACTTCTAACACTCATTTAATTTTCACTGTTTCTTTCCAAATCAATAAAATTAATCTTATCTTATCAAAATGCACGACCTTTCGGAATACTTAAAGAAGACAGTTTATAAATTCCTTAATAATTGAACTTGCTTATCAACAAAAAAAAACATTTTTTCTTAACAAATAATTACAAAAGTATCTTTAGAAAAATAATTTACAAAAATTAAAAATAAAATTGAATGTCAAATTTTATAATAAGCTAATCTAAAGATAAGACACAAAAAAATTTAAATTAAACATTATTTTTTATTACATAATTAAACATGTTTAATAAACGCTGAATCGCAAGTTACAAGAAATGAAAAGTTTATGAATGTCTGAATTTGAATAATGGATAATAATTTTGAAAAATTTGAGGCTTGAATGTTCGCCTAAAAAACCATAAATGAAATTTGGAATATTTTTCTCGTTGATTTAAACAAAATATTCTGATGAAAAATTAGTTATGTTGAGGCTAAATTTTTCCAAAAAAAATTAATTTGTCACGGAATTTTATTTTTACCTTAATGAATTTCAATTCGAATAGAGCATTTTTTAAAATGAACAATTAATTTATACAATACGATCTAATTGATTCAAAAGTAACATAAGCAACATTTCACCCATTTTTTGGATGCACCAAAATTTTCTTAAATTGTAAATTATCAGCAAAAAAATTATTTCATTTCAATATTATTATAATTATTATTTATTCATTAAACGACTTAAAGGCGATTTAAAGTAATAAAATTTAAAAAATAAAAAAAAAATAGACAAAAGTTAAATAGTTTCTAATAAGAAAAATGGAAATATATAAGAATAATAATTTAACTTTTAATTTTTTAACTAAAAATAAACAAAAGTCAATAAAAAATTATTGATAAAAGAACAAATTATTGGTAGTTTTTTATTAAGCAAACAATAAATCTATTTTGATAAAACCCTCAATTTTTGTTTCCTCAGGTACACCTGGCAACAAAAATCTAAATTTAACAAAGTATAGAGACTTTATCAAAGGAGACTTTTTTTGAGTTTAATATTAATATATCGATAGTTAAGTTTTTACGCTTGGTTACGATTTAATATTCTTTTGAGATTAGGAACATATCAAAAATTTTACATTTATAATCTCAAACTTCGATTAAAATAGACCAGCAGATTAAAAAAATTCAATAAGACCAGGAAAAAAAATCAAAAAAAAATCTTTAATGCTTAAGTTTTCTAATTTAATTTTTTTAAAAGAATACATTAGATAATAAAAGCAAAACACAAAACAAGATATTTTTTTCTAGTTAACCGAACCTGCAGTTAGTAGCGCATTTCTTCAACAGATCTATAAATATATTTTAATTAAAAACTTTGAATGAATAAATTTAATCAACTAAATTTGGCAAAATGAATGGCTATCTATTAATTAAAAAAGGTATTTAAAAATCTTTATTACCAAATAATGAAAAATGAATCAATTTAAAAGCAAGCAAACAAATCTTAGTTTTTTATGCGAAAATCGTTTAATCTTTTTTTTTTTAATATGAGAATTTTGTATTTAAATTTTTTTGTCTTCACCAAAATTTGAACATTTGTTCTATTTAGATAACCATCTAAATTTTTTTTAATTATTTTTATCACTTATTTAAAGCAGAAAATCATAAACAAAATTTAATTCCATTGAATAAACTTCTGATCATATTGAACAAAAAATAATCTTGAATTCAAAATTCTCTAAAAATCCAATTTTAAGTTGCGAACAATCAAAAAAATTTAAGATTAGTTGATAAGTCGCGTGGGAATCGATGTGATTAACAATTAGATAAAATTTTAAATTTTAAATTTAAAAGAAAAGAGAAAAGGTTTACTTTTTAATTTAATGACTGATGCGTAACTAAAAAGAAAGCATTTGAAAATGGAATAGAACACGATGTGAATGTAATTTAAAATTTTGGTAATTAAGGAATGCTAGAAAAGGTGAGAGATGCACATTGGCAAATTCATAATGAATCAAATTGGAAAGACAAGAAAACAAATTGAATAGAATTAGTTTGATTACAAAAAATAACTAAAATAATTGTAGCTAAGTCGATGCTTTGCTCGGCAGTATGCTTGAGTTGGCAAGAAGCTAAATGCATTTTCGTGCCGAAAAAAAATATGGCAAACAAATAGCCAGGTTTAATATTTGTAGACAACAATCTAATTTAGACAATCGATTTAAATGGAAAATATCATTTGGACCCATCGGCAAGACGATCACTAACTGAAACTTTCTTGCTTCACTTAAGCTTTATCTATCTAGTTCTGTTCGATTTAAATTTTAATTTAAAAAAATACAAAAACTAAAAAATCTTTTTTGGCAATTTTTTATTTTTAAATAGTTTAGATAAATTTGCCCACATGTGTTTTTAAAAATCTTCTGGTTGACAATTCAAAGCGATAAAATTAATTAAAATTTTCCAAATAATTAAATAAACTAAATGCTTTGAATATTTAAATTTGTTTGCTTTTCCGCTTCTCTTTCGCGGTTTTCCAACAATGCCAGGAATGCTAATTATCTGATTAAAAAGTAATTTTTTGTTCTATACACAATAATATTTTAAAATATTTTTTAAGTAGACATTTTGATAGTGATCGCAATTATTGCTCCTACATAAAAATATAATTAGTTATTTGAGGATATTGGATTAAGAATAAAATAAATTCGTATTTTTGAAAGCTTCTAAATTTTATTTTATTAAATTTAAAAGAACAATAAAATATATTTTTTTTCTAAGTGGTCCTCAATTTTATTTTTATGTTAAAAAAATTATCTACTTTTGATTCAATAAAAGAATTAGAAAATGGTCTTGAGCAATTCAATATTAGCACATAATTCAAGTGTTTTTATTTTATTCCAAAAATTATTGAACAATTTTTAGACTAACAAAAAAATTTTTACTGTATATCAATTGACATTAAGTTTATTTCAATAATAAACAACAGTTTAAATATTTTCATAATTTTTCATAAAAAAAATTGAAATTCCTGCATTTTAAGAATAAATTCATTTGAATTCGCTTTTTTTTTTAATTAATTAATTCGAACTTTATATTACCCAAATACCAACTTGAAATCCTGAATAAACGAGAGCAAAAAGATAATTTTTTAAGACCATTTTTTTATCCCAATAAAGAACAAAAAAATTCCTTTTTAAAAATTATTTGGAATCGAATTCTGTCGGTATTGACTTGAAACGAAGATTTAAACTAAATTTAATGATAAATTCCAATACAATAATATACTTAAAATAAAGATTATAGAAAAATATTGTGAAAACAATTGGTTTTAAAGAATTAATGATTAAATATTGAGTTAAATTAACTAAAAATTAAAAAAAATTATAGATAATTTTTTGGATCGAAAATCCCTTAAATAATCTATTATTTTTCATTTTCCCCTTCTTTCGGATGTTTTTAAGTTTCGAGTTTTTAACTACAAATTTCTATGAGAGGTATAAAATTTAACTTTTATAGTATTTGCCTTAAAATAATTAAATAATAAACACAAACTCTTGATACAATTAAGCGATCATTTTATGACAAAAAAAAGAGAACACATTTTAAAAAAAGAATTCATATTTTGTCCCTAAATTTTAAAATTTTCGATTTCTTAAGCTGGATAAATATAATTTTTGATGCAGGATAGAATTATAAAAATTAAGACATAGTTAAATTTCATACAAACTACCACAGGAAATGTTGATGTGATGATGTATCCGTGATGTATATGTATATGTATATGTGATGATTTGTGGATTATAGTTTTTGTCTTTCTAAGTAGTAGTAGTAACTGCGGTATAGTACTCATATTGAATAAAATAATTAATATCTATGATTATTTTAAAAGAATGAACAGATTGTTGATTTTTTCATAAATTAAGAATTAACCGAAATAATGTTTTGGTATTAAATGTTAAAATAATTTAAAAAAGATTTAAAATTTTTTTTTGATAATTTTAATCTCCAAAATTTTCTTACTAATTTTGATCTTTTTGATATTTTTCTTAAATTATTCAATTCAATTAATTTTTCGGAGAATTCTTTACATAAAAAAAATTTTAAAAACAAGACTTTGAATATTTAAATTTGTAGAAGTTGGGTCATCTAGTAAGAATTGTTTATTATAATTTTTTTTTCGATTTCGAAATTGATATTATTTGAATAAAATTAATATCAGAAAATTATCAGCAATAAAAAATTGCTGTTGAATTCCATTTAGTTGATTATTAATCACAAACATACTTCATTCATTCAACCATTAGGCTGTTAATTAGCTCCACAAGATTACCAGTTGCATAATAATTAATAAAAGTATTTAAACAAATATTTTTATTGTTGCATCGATTTTGTATTATATTCAAAAAATGCTTTTATTAATTTGTTTTTTTTCTTCAATGAAAAAAAACAAAAAAAAATATGCTAGTATCACATCAAAAATAATAAGCGTTTAAAAGTATTACAAAGAATTTTGATTAATTATTTTAATTTTGTTTGGTTTAAGAAAAAAAATTAATTAGAATTCAACAAAACCAAATAAACAAATTAAGTATCAAAAAATTAAGAAATTCCAAAAATCGAGATCTATTAACAAATAATCAGAAAAAAATTCAAAAGATCTTGTTAAATTTAATAATTGTTTTTCTGGTTAAATTCTATAATATTAAAATGGAATCATTTTTAATTGAATTTTTAGAGAAAATTCGAGGATTTTTTGGAGCAGATCGGAAGGAGTTGACCATTCAATATATATTAATTCAAATCTTTCAGTCTACCAGTTTGAAAATGAGTGAAACTGAATGACTCAGTGATGTCCCAGCATGTCCCTTTTTACTTTTTCTGGCAGAATTTTTTTCCCATCATTTTAAAAATTAAAATATTTTAAATTTAAAAAAAAAATTATTTTTACAGGATAACTTTAGAAGCAATTAATAAAAATTTAAAGATTGTTTTAAATGCAAAAGCTTATATTTTAAGCTCAAAGGCTCGAGATGCTAGTCTATTTTTTTCACATTTCACCCCATTGTCCCTCAATCATGATATATTTTATTAACTTTTTACTCTTTATAAAAATTTCTAAATTTACTTAAAATTACTTTAAATAAATTTTGGAATCATTAATTCGATCAAACGAATGAATTTATAAAGAATATTTTTTTCTAATCTAAAATCACTTGATAATATTTTCTTTTGAAGTCAACTTTTGATTACAGAACGCATAAACAACAACCTTGAGGAATGCCTGCTTAGATCTTGGTCATTTTCCAATCTAAATCAGGAAATTGTATTTCTGAAGTTTATGGAGTAATGGTATGAAATCATTTTTTCTTGAGTTCATCTTTTTTAACCAAAAAATAAATACAATTTCAATGCTTTTAAATTATTAGCTGAATTTATCTAAAATTTAAGTTGTTTTTAAAATTAAAGTTTAATTCGAATTTTAATTTAAATAAAGATAGTTTTCGAATGTAATTTCAAAAATAAAAATAAATCAAATATAAATTCAAATTTATCCTTTTTTCAAGATTTTATTCGAAAGCTATCTTTTTTTAAATTAAAATTCGAACTTAACTTTAATTTAAAAAACAACTTGAATTTTAGATAAATGCTTTTGATGAATTTTTGATTTTTTTGATGACTTGGTCAATGGTCTTTTCAAATTTTTTATTTATTCAAGCTTCAATTTGCGTTCAAAGCATATTCAAAAAGCTTATTCGATTTCATCACTAATTTTATTATTTTTTTTTAAAAATATAATTATTTAGTAAAATTCATTTAATTTTTTATTAAATATTTTGGATTACCAAAACTATAAGAAATGATTGCTATTTGACGTGCTATTATGTACTTGATTGACTCTTACAAATTATTTTAATAATAAAATTTATTTTATGTATTTTTTTTATTTAATTTTTATGTTGTTTATTATATAAAAATAATTTTATGACTTAAATATTAGTTAAATTTAGAGAGGTACATACAAAGTGAACATAAAAAAGTAAAAAGCCTTTCTTTACTTTTTTTACTTTGTCTAAATTTAAATTTATTTGGCCGTACAGAGAGTACACAACTGAACAGGGCCAAATAAATTAAATTTAGATTAAGTACAAGAAGAAAAATTTTTTTAAAGTTAAATCTCGATGTCTATCCATGAAAAATTTTAATTTGCTTGATGATAACATTTATCTTGTTAAAAAACTTAAAAATTAATTTTTACAATTAATTTATTAAATTAAAATTTTAAATATTTTATAAAATAAAATGGAATAGAAAAATTAGAAGAGTTATAGACTCATGGAATAAATTTATCACTGAAACAATATCAGCCAAAACAATCAACAGTTTCAACGAGAATTGACCATGAGATGTAAATACTAAAATAAGGACTACAAAGGCCATAAATGGTTAAGCGATTTTGGCCGATGGTAAAGAATACTTTACTGCAGTAAACTACTACAACTGCTTCTATCACAGAATTCAGAGTTTTTTAAAAATCTTTTAAATAAAATTTGGTTTAAATATATTTGTATTCTTTGTCAGTGTTGTATCTAAGCATTTGTATAGAAAATGGGTCTTGTCCAATATGCGATCACTTGATCACCAAAAATGTGATCATTTTAATAATGCTGGTTTTGTGAACAAGACTGATCACCAAATCGATGATCACACAATATGTGATCAAATGATTGATCACGAGAATTTAAACTACGATCACTAAAAAAAATCTACGGATCACGCTTGAATCTCAAACTTATAATATATATTGATCATCAAAATAAAAAATTTTCTCATCAACTTTTCTTGATAAAAAGATGTCACATTAATATTGCAATATAAATTATATGTGCTTCAGTTTTGAAATCTTTTTTATATAATCATTCTTACGCTTACTAAGCTTTAAAATTGGAACAGTTTCGTCAATTTTCTTCCAAATGCGACTGCTTTGTTCGCTGTCTTTAGACAAAAAAAACTTAAAACTTGGCGGACAAGGCAAGATAGTTGAAATTGATGAATCCTTGTACGCCAAAGTAAAGCACTGGAAGGGTGAGAATTTATTTAAAAAAAAATAAAATATTAATTATTAAAACTTCTTAAAAAAACAAGGGAAAGATCTTATTAGGCCACAAGTTTGGACGTTTGGTCTAGTACAAAGAAAAGATTCCTCGACGAATGGGTTATGTTGTCTCACAGTAGTTCCAAACCGGGAAGCCGAGACATTGTTAGAAATTATTTATGATAAATGTCTAACCGGCACCAATGTCTACTCGGATTGCTGGGCTTCTTATGCTAAAATCTCAAAACTAAAAGAATTTAAGCATCAAACGGTAAATCATTCATATAACTTTTTGGATCCGGACACAGGGACATGTACAAATAGAATTGAGAGTCTCTGGAACGCTTCCAAGCATAAATTTAAGGATATGCGAGGTTGCAAATGAACATACATTCAATCCTATTTGGACGAGTTTGTGTGGCGATTTAATAATGGCGTAAATAGTAATAGAACTAAAGCTTATGAACTTATTTTGGAAGTTGTTGCATATTTTTATAAACCAGGAAATAAGTTAGTATTACTTTAAGTTTTGAAATTAGTTAAAATTCGTTAATATTTAAAGGTTTAAATCACTAGAGAAACTTTTTGCTGATGTTAATGGTGACCCTAGCGAGGTAGCAAAGGTGCATTTTGTTGTTGATGATGACGATGATGATGACGACTCTAAGTCTATTGGCTCTGGCGTTAAATCGCTTTTTGGGTCTTTGATAGCCTCAGATAATGATTTAACTGATGAAGAGTTTGCTGAAGGTGAAGTGCTAGAAAATGAAAAAGGTTCTGATTTATCTGACGACGAGACACTTGCTCGCACTGATTCAACGTCTGTTACAGAAAATGACCTAAATTCGAAAGAGACTGGAGTTGACTCAACTGAAGATGATGAGGACGAAGAAATTAATTCAATTAGCAAAAATTTGAATGAAATGAGATTTTTAAATATTAAAGAAAAATTAAACGAATATCGTAAGCCAGCTTTAGAGCCTCATGTCGCTTCGGATCAGGCTAAAGAGAAAGTAGCAGCAGCTTTGAGCAAGCATACGAATCCGGTCTCATGCCCAATATGCAAGGCTTTGATGAAGAATGAACGCGGTGTCAAACTCCATATTGCTAAAAAACACAGTTAAATTTCATGTTATTTTTTTTTCTATATAAAACTTTATTAATGTGACAATATTAATGTAACATCTTTTTATCAAGAAAAGTTAATGGGAAAACTTTATATTTTAATGATCAATATATATTATAAATATTGCCACTATATTCTTACGTCTTTGATCACATATATAAAAACTTTGATCACATAAATAAAAACATTGATCACAAAAGTTTTTTCCTTAATTTTACTTTTTATATTTTTGATCACATATTGTGTGATCATCGATTTGGTGATCAGTCTTGTTCACAAAACCAGCATTATTAAAATGATCACATTTTTGGTGATCAAGTGATCACATATTGGACAAGACCCTAGAAAATTTTAACAAATTAAATTTGGTTTTGAATTGAAGATTAAAATCTTTTAGTTTTAAGAGATTACATTGTTTCTATACAATGTAAAAGATTGCTTATTCTACGTAATCTTTGTACAAATATTTCAAATAAATAACAAAAAGATTAATTTCTGTACTTATACCGAATACCCTTTCAATGAGATATTTTAATCTAAATACTAAAACCGACACCATCTTATCTTGTCATTAAATAAAAAGACCATGTTTTCAAAACTAAATTTTAAAATCAGGTTCAAAGGCAGTGCAAAAATTTATAAATATATTTTGAATCCAAAAGATGAGATTATAACCAAATTTATTTTTAATGACTTAAAATATTTTTTTAAAGTCAATTGTCAATTTAATTTTCTTCTCTGGTCGGCCTAAAATTGCGATGTGGTAGTGACCTTATTCACCTGAAATGATAAAAAATTAACACTGTGAATTAATTAATTTTGGGTCTCTAAAAAGGCGTATTATATATATATATATATTATTTTAATCAGAAATATTAAATTAAAAATAAAATTAAAAAATTTAATTTTTATGTATCTGAAATGAAATGAATTGAAAAAAAACTTTTTATACTTGGAAATGTAAATAAAAAATTATTGATTTAAATAATACCAACTCAAAAGCACTAACCAAAATTTTTATTTGATTTATCGCTTGGCATTTAAAATAAATTTTGCCTTTTACCGCTTAAACAATTTGAAATGAAACAAATGTTCTTTTTAAATGTAATACTAAATAATTTTTTGATGAAGCCTCCAGCAATGGTATAGAAAAATTTAATTTTAAATATTATAGAAGATTGTACAGAAGCATTGTGACACATGTTTTTTGCTTAATTTACGTTTAATTAATAGAATTTACGTAAAACCAAAAAAAGCCGAAAAGTGGACATCGTTTTCTTAATTTTTTTGTTAAGATAAATCTATAAATTTATTTTGATCAGATTTGAATGAAAGAAAGAGAAGATAAAAAGCAAATAAGTAATAAATTGAATAAAAAAGTAAAAATGAAGAAAATCAAGAAAAAGGACAAAGAAAAAGTAGATAAATGTCAAAGTAGAGGCTAAAAGCAAGAAAAGAAGACAAGAAAACATTCAAGTCATCTTTCAATTGTAATTTAATAAAATTTATGAAAATATTTTTTAGGTTTTTTTTACTTTTTTTGTTAATTTTTGACCAATTTTTATAACTTAAAACTCTAAAACTTATTAAAAATTAAGTAAAAAGAGTAATTTTGTTTTTTCAAAAAATTATCAAAAATGATCAAAAAAATTCTAAGATTTTTTTTACAAAAACTTACGAAAAATTATCGATTTTTTGGATCTTTTTGTTTTTACTTAAAGTCTAGTAATTTTAAGCTAAATAATGTAATTTGACGTAAAACTAGGTAATATCATGTGTCATAGCACTATTTTAGCTTTATGAGTGCTCCACTTTAATAAAATCGTTTTAAAATCAATTAATTAATTTATTCGGTATTCGAAAATAAAAAGAGATAAGTATTAATTATTTTTGTAAACAATGAAATATTTTTGTTAAAATTTTCACAATTTTACTTTATTTTTGTAAAATTAAATATCACAGAATGACTTAGAAAAATAGATCATAATTTTTTATGCATAAAAATAATAAAGATAAAAAATGAAAGCCCTTGAAAAATTAAATTTTGCCAATTATTTAAAAATTTTATTAAAAAATATAATCAAAACGATTTTGATTTTTGAATTAAAAAACAAAAAATTTAAATAAAAAAAATTAATTTGTGTCATTTTCTATTTGATTTAAATCGATTTTAAATTGTTGAATAAATTTGTCATCAAAGCCATTTTTACCTTTAAATTTAGAATTTTTTTCCGCTAATTGAACTGTCCTAGTGCATAGATCTTCATCGCTTTGTTTAACAAAATTTTTCATTAGATTCAAGCACGGCCTCTCTCGGCTCGGCTGCCACTCATTTTCCGCACAAATCGATTTGCTTTTGGCACCTCTTTGCTCTCGGAAACTAGATCGCTGATCAATGAACATGCTATCTCGTTTGCCGATCGAGCTTTCAGAGTTGAGACAACTCGATAATCTGTAGCTACTTTTTTCCAAAGGTGTCCTTTTTGGCCTAAGCGCCACCGGTTTAAGAATGTCCTGTCCTTGATTTTTCATGCCTGAAACCTGCTCAACTCTCTGCCTGCTCTCGCAGATGCGTTCTATGATCCGCTTGTCGGAAAAATTTTGCAGCAAATTCTCCTTTTTGGAAGTCTCCTCGTTGCTAGCCTTAGAAGCCAGATATTTGTTCAGTTTTTTTCTAAACTCAGCTTTCAATTGTGACTTTGAATCGCAAAGCATTTTTAGCCGAAAAGCACAACCAAACTTATTTTTTTGTTGGGTTTTATACTAAAGAAAAAATTTCTTTAGGTGGTTTTTTCGTGATTTTTCTTTGAGTTAGGCTCGATAATTTTGGCCCACAAATAAGCTAAGATTAAATCAAAACATTTTGTCAATAAGTTACTGTATGGTCACGGCTTATTAGATATAAGACTATGGCAATCAATTAATCACCATTTTTGGGTCATTAACAAAGCCCAGAATTTCTTTTGAACAAAAAAATTTTATAAATCGATTTTTATCTAGAATAATTGTTTTAATTTGACAAAATTCAATTCTTAATTAAAAGCATTCAAATAATTTAGATTAAAAAATTGTTCACGGTTTTTAAAGAACCAAATGAAACAAAGATATTAATTACACTTTCATCCTTTTTTTTTAAATATATTTAATGGGCCCACTCGAAATAAAATAAGTTGATTTAGTTTTTATTTTCTTTTAAAAAACCTAATACTCTAGAGCTCTGTCCCAGAAAAAGCCTATTTTCACAGTCTCTTAGTTCTACAATTCAAATTGAAAACTTTGAATTTTAAAAATTTTGATCATTTAATTATAGAAACAGTGTTTAATTAACTAAAAATGACTTCCTGACCCCGCCAAGAGTCTATTTCTCTTAAATTTAAAACGAATCAATTTACAAAGAAAAATAGAAAACTTGCAAAAAATATTCATTGCCTTAAAATATGAATCAAAAACCTTAAATGTAATAGAAATTTGAATATTTTTCTTTATTAAAGAGATTAAGGGTTTTGATTTAAGATTAGACTGTGTCAATAAAAGTGCCGAGTTAAATAGAAAGCTACACACAAATCAAACCCGATATGAACAAATTTACTTTTGTAAATATCTTATTAATTTCGAAATTTTTTACAATATTTGGTGACTTTTTTTAACTTTTAAGCGCTAATTAAATTCTATATAGATACTTTCTTAATTTCATTGCGTTAATAATGCACACAATTTAAAAGAGAATCATTAGAAAATATTTTTTTAATCAACTTTATTGTTTATTTAGTTTGATTTAAAAATATTTCTCGATGGAATATGCTAAAAATTAAAAACAATAAAAAAAAGGACATTTCATTATTTTGGATGTGCTAAATTTAGTAAAACGATTAATAAAACAATTGACTAGAATTCCTTTTGGGGTTAAAGATATGATATTTGTCAAATTAAATTAAAAATCTAAGAAGAAATTAAATTAGAATTTTAAATATTTAGAAAAAAATTTTTTTTTCAAAAACACATTATAAGCCATTGGTTCTTTTATTTAATTTAGCAACTAAGTTTTAAGCTTTTGGCAATATTTTTTAAAGCTAATTAAATCTTTATTTTTATTTCTAAAAAGCGCTTAAGAAATAATTTAAGTTTTCCTTTAGAGGAAAAATTAAACCTTTTCGAAAAGGCATTAAATTTCTATTTATATATTTTTTTTTAAATTAGGGATAAAAGTATTTTACCACTTGGAACTGATTTGGGTTTTCACACCGAAAACTATTTTTTTATTATAAAATAAAACAAAATTAAAACTTGAAAACAAATAATTGTATTTTTTAATCAATATATTGTTTTTTTATAATAAACAAAAAAATTGTAATATTTTTATTATTATTAATTTTATAATTAGGCAAATTTTGTCGGTGATAAAAATTTAAAAAAATAAAAGTAAATTAGTAATAATTAGAAATTACGTTTATTTTTTTATTTTTCTAAAATCTCCAATCTGCTCTTTCATTTTAATTATTTTTTAATTCAATTTAAACATTGCAAAAATTTTATCTAATTACTCGTGAAAATCGATTTTTGTTTGTTAATTTTTTTTCATTTCTAAAAAAGTAAATTTTGAAAATTAGGCCTGATTCATTCGCAGCTGCCCTGGGGAAATCCCCATAAATATATTCTAAATAAAATAATTAAATTATTACTTTTCGAATTTAAAATTTTTATTTCTTAAAAATTTTTAACAATAAATGGTTTCATTAAATAAACGAAAACTTTAAAAAAATAATATTTTAAGTAAAAAATGTTTAATGCTATTAAGTATGATTAAAATCGATTTAAGATTCGCTATCCTTTGACTAGAGGATAAAAGTGATTAATTGAGTCTTTTCTAAATGAGATTGTATTTTTTGATGGAATCTTCCTTGTTTGCTTTTCTCTTTTTGGCATCATTTATCATTGTTTCTTCATATACAACTTCCTCATCGTCATTCAAATCAAGTTGAGCGCCGAGTTGCTCGTCACTTAAAATTCCATTTTTCTTAAAAAACTTTTCCGAATCATTTATTGAATCATTTTCATCCGACTGCAATAGTGCGTACTTATGCTTCAGGCGCTTTGAACCTGAACCTGGCACAAGTCTAAGTCGGTCCAGAAATCCTTTTGGCTTTCTAAATTAAAAATTTAGAATAATGAAAAAACTTTTTTGAAAAATTTGCCGTAACATATTACAATCAAAGGTATTATTGCAGACAATTCAATTTTTTACTGGCATTTTATTTATTATTAAATTAAAAAATTTCAAAAATTTCAAAAACGAATATTCAAATGTAAAACAATCAATAAATAAATTAATAATTTAATATTCTTTTTTGAAAAATAAAAACTTGATTATTTGTATTTAGATTTTTAGAGCAATAAAAAACAAAACCGAGTGCTATAAATAAAAGTATATCGCAATTCAAAAATTAATATCTTGAAAGTCTAATTCGGATTAAAAAATTTAATTTAAAAATATACCCTCAAAGAATTTAAGAGAATTCTCCATCTCAATAAAAAAAATTTTAAATTAATTTTTCTAAATTCTATGATTTATAATTATTTATAATATTATATCTGGGGCACAATAAAAAAAATGATCAAGATTCTACAAAAAAATAAGTATTTTTTTACAATTGACTTTGGAATCTTTTTTTTTACCGAAATCATTTTTTTAGAATCCTGAAATTTTCTATTTTTTCACCATCTAACCTTTTTGGTGTAAAATTTTCCAAAATAAATTTTTTTTTATTTAAAAAAAATGTGATGAAAAAAATTTTAGATCAATTTTTTAATTTATGATTTACATGAAAGCCCAAAGATTTCAATAATTCTAATTTTGGTCTGAAGATATAATGATTAGATAAAGTGCTCTAAATCTGACAAATTGAAGTTCATGATCAAATGCAAATTTTAATTCAAAATTTTAAGTTTTAGATTTAAAAAAAAAAATTTTTAATCATTTTTTTAACAACAAAAGATTAACTTTATTAAGCATAATTTTTTTAATAAAAAAAAAATTTTATTAATTTTTATCTTAATTAAAAATAAAAAAAAACAATCAAAAAAATTTTCACTTTGCATTTTTTTTTTTAATTTATTTTTGTAATTTCAGCTCTGTTAATTTTCTGTTAAATTTAATTTTGTCAATAAGATTTAAAAAAAATATAAAAAATACTGATTTTGGTTAAAGCAAAAATAAAATTTTGTATTTTTTATAAACCAAGTAAAAATATAATCGTATACATTTCATTTGTACGAGTATACATATATAATCAAACCAAGTAAACTAATCTACAAGCTTAAGTACTACGGCTTAGGAGAATGCTTAATTAAATGGAAAAGAAGTTTTCTAACAGATCAGTCTCAAAGGGTAGTTTTTTTTTTTTTTTTTTTATGTCCCTTTCTATCCTAGTGGATAATGGGGAGGCGCTCATCTCCTTTTCATGTACCTTTTTTTTTTTTGAGCAACGGCTCCGACCTGACACAGAGGTAACTGCATCGAGTTGGTCATCTACACCGCTATTATTACCCAGTCGAAACCGGTACCCCTATTTTAATGATGAAAGGGGTTTAAACATTCGTCCCGTACTGCAGAGATATTTTGAAGATTTTTTCACCCTCAGCGGGTTTCGAACCCTCGATCCTCTGCTTGCATGACTAACACACAAACCATTCGGCTATGCGGGCTCTTAAAGGGTAGTACTTGGTGATACGAATTTTTTTAAAAAAATTTTTAAAAAATTCCTGTAGACCACCACTAATGAAATCCATCCAGTTTGATTTCGTATAAAGGGTAGTACTTGGTGATACGAAATCAAACTGGATGGATTTCATTAGTGGTGGTCTACAGGGATTTTTTAAAAAATTTTTAAAAAATGTCAAAATTTTGGTTTTTTTTGGACATTCTGGTTTTTACTATTTTTTACTATATTTTATATTTTAAAAATTTATTATTTCAAAAATATAGTAAAAAATAGTAAAAACCAGAATGTCCAAAAAAAACCAAAATTTTGACATTTTTTAAAAATTTTTTGTTTATTATTTTTAAAGAAAAAAAAATTTTGTAAGTTTTACTTTTTTTTCCCTTTTTTTACGTAAATTATGGTAAATTTTGGTAAATTTTAATTAAAAAGAGTAAAAATACGGAAAATAACGAAAATTTTTTTAAAAAAACTTATATACATTTTTAACTGATTTTTTTAAACAAAATATTTAATCTATTTAAAATAAAGGTTTTTTTTGTACATTTTGGTTTTTACTATTTTTACTATATTTTACGTATAATATCGTAAATTTACGAAAATACCGTAAATTTACTTAATTTTATTTTGGCAATTTTACGTAAATTTACGTAAATTTCTCATCAACTAAATTAAATATTACGAAGTGACTATTGACACAGTATGTCTCAATATAAATTTTTTATTAGAACATAGTGTGTCAATGTTCCAATTTTATTGACACAGTGAATATCATATTTGATAAAAATTGTTACTTATTTCTTTTTTGAATAAAAATAAATTTTGAACTATCAATCTTGTATCATCAAAATTTTATACCTAAATATCTAAATATTGAATTTTAAAAAAATTTGATCTTAGAATTTCATTCTTCGTCTTTTTCTAAAAAACCTCATCACTATCCAAAGCTAACTAAAGTTAGTATATTTTATAAATGACAACTTTTTTTCTTTAAGATTTAAATTTTGCATTGTTTTAATTAAAAAGCAAAGAAATGTACAAATAAAAAAATACAACAATTAGGAATATAGAATTTATAATACTACTGATTATTTTTTGAAAATTGTTATTTTTTGAACTTAAATGCACCAAAATAGGAAAAATCTATTTTTTTAATTAAAAATTTTAAAAATAAATTAGAAGTACAAATGATTTTTTGCCTTTAATCTAAATAAATCCAAGCAAATTATTTGATTTCATTTGGTTCAACAGAATGAAAACCTCTCTTTGGACTTAATGAGACAAAAATTGAAAAAAAAAATCTAATGAAAAAAAGCTGCCATATTTTTTTTGTTAGATTAGAATTAAATTAGGTTAAAAATGAAATTTCTTGTTATTAATTTGTATTAAATATATATTTTTGTAATATAATTCAACATTTTTTATTTATTGTGTCAATATAATTTTTTTTAATGGAACATAATGTATCAATATTCCAATTTTATTGACACATTTTGTGTCAATAGTGCCACTCTAAATATTAATCAATATTTTGAAATTTTTGAATACTAAATTTATCTTTGTTTCGCTTTAATATATTTTATTCAATATTAAACTATCATTTAAAGCGTTTACTTGAGCCAAAATTTGGATAACTCAATCTGGATTTTAATTTTGTCTTTAAATTTTTCAATAAGAAATCAATTAGAAAAATAAAAGATTTTTTCTTATTCGAACATTTAATATTTAATTAAAAAAAGAAATAAAAAAGGATTATTTCATAATTTTATTGATATTTTAATTAAATTAGTTTTGATTATGTGATCATGATCATGAACTTCAAGTGCCCCTAAATCTCTGTAAACTTTAGTCAGACATAAATTTTAGGTCTTATTACTTCCGTCAGAATCTCCCAAATTTTTGGAAATTTTTTTAAATTTTATCTTTGATTTTAATTGAATCATATTAGAGATGATGTTTAATATTAAGGAAAAAACAAAAAAATGCTTCACTTACTTTTTATATTTGTTGTCATAGTCTTCCATATCAATGCTGTCATTCAAATAGCTTTCATCTAGACCTGAATTTCCCAAAAGCCTCTTAGACCTTTGCTTGTCTATTTTAATTCGACGACAGCACAAACAACAACAGCACAGATAGTAAAAAAAGTATTTAAAGATAACTTTAAGCGTTAAATAGACCAGGAACCCGATTAGCACAAGTACCAAAACAGTCAACGGAATGTTGTATTCTAAATAAAATTTTTTCAAAATTATTATAAAATTTTAATTTAATTTCAATTTTTTTAAATTACCACAATTGTTTCCATCTGTCAAATCTGATTCATAGTTCAAAAAATATCTTGAATAATTAGGCATCCAATATTTGTTACAAATGCATTTTCTGGAATGCATGTCACATGTGCCATGACCTGAGCAAGAATAAGTGTGGTTTAAGCTTTGGTCAAACAGTCTATCATCAAAACATGTTGTTTGTCTGATGCTTAATATTTTTACGTTCAAAAAGTCCAGCACCTGGTTCTTTTTGTTGTCCAGTTGCTCGATTGTGCCCATCAAAGTTTGGTTTTTGAGTCCATTGGATTGAATTCGTTCGATTATGGTTTGGATGGAGTCAAGAAGATTTTTGAAACTTTTCTGTTTTTTTCTCAATTGGAGCACAATAGGCGCACTGGGGCAAATGTGGCGATTTTTGTCGCCCAAGACCAAATCGTCACTGATTCCGCTTGGTATACTCGAATTTACCAAGTCAGTTACCAAAAGCTCGAGGACAACACTGCTTTTTTTTTCTAGGTATGATAATCGCGAGTTTATTAGCACTAATTTTGGACTAGTTAATTTAAACTCTTTGTTTTGGAGCAAAAAATTCTGCAATTTGTTCAGAAATTCGATTTTAAGGCCCTCTGAAAGCAAACTTGGCTCAATATCAAGCTCAATTTCGATCATGTTTTGGTTTATGTGAGCCGGATTATGAGCTTGGGCTGACACATTTTCATTAGTTGAGCCATGTACGAACACATGCACAAAGTCTTGACTAAATTCACCCTCACTAGACCACACTTTTAGCACAAATCTATACTCGCCTTCGACCATGTTTTCATACACCACCACTGGTGCTTCATTTGTACCAGCAAATCTCTATCAAATAATTTTATTTTTAATAAAGAATTTGATGATTTCAATGGAACATTCAAAAAGATTAAAACTCTTTTAAAAAAAATATTTTTCTTTTTTCTTTTTTCTTTTTTCTTTTTTCTTTTTTCTTTTTTATTTTTTTTATTTTTTTTTATTTTTGGTTAAAAATTGTTTTTGTAACTAAAATTAATTTTTTTATCACTAACAAGTTTACTTTAAAAAAATGCTACATGAATTTGAATTTTTAATAAAATAAAAACTTATTTGATTGAAAAAAAAATTTTTTCATATAAAAAGCTTTTTTTAGCTTAGAATTATTTCCAAAATTATAACAAATTTTTTCACCATAATCTCAATGCTTGATTTGAACAGTGAAACCAATAGTAGTTTTCTTGAAAGAATGAACACTCAAAAAGCTCAAGCAATTGCTAGATAAAGATAAAGTCCAAAAGTCATTTTAAGATGTTTAAATTAATTGTAGTTTTACACTGAAAAAGTTTTTTTATAATGAAAAAATCTTTAATATTTAAAAAGTATTTTTGTCTTTATAAAATCTATTTATCTTATAAATCAATTTTATGTCTTTATAAATTAATTTTACACAGATATAAGTAGATTTATACTGATGAAGTTAAATAAGGGATTACAAAATGTATATGCCTTAATTTTTGATGAATACTTTTCAAAATTTTTGGGCTGTTGGGTCCCATTTTTTTATAATTTAAACTCCAAATTGAATACTTATATATTTATATACCGGAAAGTTAAAAAAATTGAAGCAATGAACAAAAAAATTTTGTTCTATAATAATAACAAGCTTTTTGAAAATTTTTTGAATTATAATTTTATTTTAAAACAATATGTTCAAATAATAATTTTTATTTCCGCCATAAATTTTTTCAAACATCTTTTTCTATGCACATTTTTACTGAAAAAAAAATTTATTCAATATTTTTGGTTAAAAATATGGCGCCCAAAAGGTGGAATCGAACCACTCTGTCGTTAGACAGCTACAGGTTTGAAGCCTGCACACCGGACCACCGAAGTTCATTTGGGCATTTATATTAAGATTTTTTTTTTCTTTTATAGATAATTGCTTCTAGTTTTTAACATAGAGTAAAAAATTTTTTAAAAATATATTCTTATAAAGATGTCAGAACAATAAAAATTTAATTTGATTATTTTTTTAATCAAATTTAAAAAAAAAATTATTTTAAAATATTCAGCACACGCATAACAGACGTTTTCTGAAAAAGATTGTTTTAGGCTTACGTGATAAAATGAATAATTACTAGGTATAGATAAATCCCATTAATCAATTTTGAAATAATAAATTATGGGATACCATTGGGAATACAAATGTCAAAAATCATTATCAAAATAAAAATGGAAAAAAGAAGGCTATGGGAAGGCTATAAGCCGTTGGTTACGTCTAGTTGGATCAGAAGATCCGAAAAATTTTAAATTAGTTTGTAAAAAAATTGTATTTAGATTAATTTTCATTAGATTTAATTATTTATGAAATTAATTTGAAAGTTTCTTTTACTCTTTAATGTTAAGTTTATTTTTTCTGCTGACAAATTAATTTTTTCAAAAAAATATTGCTGACAAAATATTTTAAATTAACTAAAAAATAAAATATTTTAAATTTATTTTTTTACAACAAAAAAAGCAAAAAAAAATAAAAACATTCGATTCAATTTCTAGCTGCTATTTTTTTCTTTTTTAGCATTGATTTATTTAAAATTATATTTCGAAGAGTAATTTTTACCGAGGAAAAATTGCAAACAAATTACTGTGATTCATCTTAAATAAAACATGGTAAAAACATTTTTTTTACTTAATCTCATGTAATTTTTGATTTTATTAATTAAAGTTATTTTCAGAACAAATTTTTAATGTATTTGCGTTTTATTAACTCTTGAAATAAATTTTTTTCAATTACTATTTTCATGTTTATAGATTAATGGAAAATTTTTAATACTTTGTAAAATTTATTGTCTATGAACAATTACGAGAGTTTATTTTTCTCAAAAAAATTTTTTTTATATATGTCCTCTAAATCATCTATTCTTTATTTTATTCCATAAAAAAATTCAATGAATTGAACGTTCACCTTTATTATCCTAAGAAAAATCTTAAAAACAATTTAATTGTACAAAATTTGTCCTAGAATTCTTTTGTTTTGATTTCAGAAAAATAATTTTTTTTTACTTTTAATATTCAATAAATTTTTAATTCTAAATAAAAAAAAAAAACTTACACCAAAGGCAGGACTTGACGGATCCTTGCTCCATTCCCATTTACTAATATGTTTCTCCAGCAACAAATTGGTCAAAGTTCCATTAAGTACACACAAACGCGACGGATAGTAAACATTTAAACTAGGCCCAGCATTAGCTTGTAAATTGCTAGTAAAAATTTTTGGCGGATCAGTAACTCTAGTGCTTGCCAAAGTTGTGCCATCTTTTTCAAATTTCTTACTTCTAAATCCGATTTCTTTCCAAATTTTCTCCCAAAATGACTCTTCATCTTCTTCGGCCTCTTCTTGCGCAAGTGGCGCTGGACGCCTGCGGCTCTTCGCCAGATCATTGTCCGACTCACACTTAAAAGTCTTCATGTTGCGTCTAGTGCCAATCTCACATTGACAAGTTCCATGCTTTCTGTAGTTGTTTCGGATCAGGCACTCTTCATTCTTGGGACATGGATCAATGTACATCTCGCATCCTTTTGTATCTGGCAAAAACTCGCGGCATCTTCCATCAATTACATGAAAACCATACTCACTAGGACAAACGCACTCATACACATTCATGTTTTTGTTCAGTCGGCATATTTCATATGGCTGGCAAGAGCTTTCTTCTGGTGAACATTCGTCCTGGTTGTCTCTGTTGGTCAAAAAAGATTCCAAGTCTTCCTTTTCTTTGCTGATCAGGCTTTCCAATAGACCATTTTGGATATTTGGTCTCGACTTTACATTGACCAAGTAATCAATGGGGTCTTTGGAAGACTTCTTGGGGTTGACTCCAATCTGGCACGAATTTTTCGCGCCAGAACATGTGATCAGGAAACAAATTGCTGAATTTTGCAGGTAGGCAAAATTGCATGCCGCATCTTGGCAACACGAAAGGACACATTCTTGCAGCGAGCTTGTATTCAAAAAGTTCTTTGTGCCAGTTATGCCAGAGAGAATTTTTGTGTTGGAACTCACTAAGCCTGGCGGATACTGTTCAAGATTTACACTCGGATTGCAAATGTCTACAGAGATTGCTTCGGAAGAATTTAAGAGAAGTTGGAAGAAAAACAAATGTTACCTTGGGTGCTCATAAAGGGAATCAAAAGGCACACAAAAAATATGAGTTTCATCTTTTATTGGGATTATAATTTTGGTTTATGAAAGTAAAAAACGAAATACTGAAGTGAATCTATAATTAAAGTGTAATTTGCATATATAGAAAAAAAAAAAGATTATTGCAAGAGATGAGAGAGAGGCAAGATTTGAACGGGACGCATTTGAAATTATGTATTGAATAGAATTTGCAGCAGAATTTATGTTTATTTATTTTCGATTCATCAACTTTGAGATTTTTTAAATTAGTCATCGCTAGGCGCCTTGAGCTGATCTAAATATGTCTTGTCAAATTGGATTTGTTTCTACAAACAATCAGAAGATGGTGAGGGGACAAATTTTGACAAGGCCCCAAAGAGAGAGCAATTGTGCACAGGACAGCTAAATTACCATTATCCAAAATAAAATTTAAAACCAACAAAGACAAAATTTTTTGCTTTAATAATAACACGCTTTTTGAAATAAAATTTTATTTTAAAAAAATATATTCAAATAATAATTTTTATTTCCGGCATAAATTTTTTTAAACATCTTTTTCTATGCACATTTTTACTGAAAAAAAAATTTTACTGAATATTTTTTGGTAAAAAATATGGCGCCCAAAAGGTGGAATCGAACCACTCTGTCGTTAGACAGCTACAGGTTTGAAGCCTGCACACCGGACCACCGAAGTTCATTTGGGCATTTATATTAAGATTTTTTTTTTCTTTTATAGATAACTGCTTCTAGTTTTTAACATAGAGTAAAAAATTTTTTAAAAATATATTCTCATAAAGATGGCAGAGCAATAAATTTAATTTGATTATTTTTAAAATTAAATTAAATTAATACTTCTTGATCTTTTGCTTGGCTCCTAGGATTTAATTATAAGATATTTTTTATTCTAATAAAATTTGCTATTTTTTCTGACAGCTTAAATTTTGAGGTCAAAATTTTTAAACTTAGATCTGGTAATTTTAAGCATTCTATTTTAATTTTGAAAATTTAATTACTAGCTCTATTAGCCCAAAGCCATTTAAGTGTAAGGTGAAAACCAGGGTTGTTTAAAAGACTCAAGTCAAGTCCAAGTCCGGAATTTGTAAATTTTTGTTTTCTAATTTTAGTGACTGATTTTAACTAGGCCGCAACATTAACTACCTGGAACAAAAAATCATGTTTTTCGGACTTTTTTTAATTTAAAACTCTAGATTTGGACTTTATTTTGAGACTTTAAATAACTCTGATAAAAACTAAAAGGGCCAAATGTCCAAGGAGTATCTTATTATTTTTATAATGCTTTTCTCGCAGCTAAAAATAGGAGACTTTATTAATAAAGATAAAACGCCAGCGATACATTATCATGATCAAAAAAAAACATCCAAAAATATTTTTTAACAAAATTTAAATTCAAATTTGTTGACACAAAAGAGATTTTTTTCTCAAAAAAGCGTTTTAGACATACGTGACAAAATGAATAATTACTGGGTATTGATAAATCCCATTAATCAATTTTGAAATAATAAATTATGGGATACCTATGGGAATACATGTGAGAATACATACGTGAGAAATCAAAACCAAAAAAAATTGACAAAAAAGAAGATTATGATAGTTTCTTTTATTTTTTTCGTATTCAGTTTAATATTTTACCTCTAACAAAAAATTTTTTTCAAAATCTTTTTAGAGACAAAATAATTTAAATAAAGTGAAAAATTTAGTTTTAAGAAAAAAAGACAAAAAGACAAAAAGAGGAAAATAATGAAAAAACAGAAAAAATATTTGAATGATTTTAATTTTGGCATTGTGAATTTTGGTACAAAGAACAATAACAAAAATCTTAAAATGAAATAAATGTTTAACTATAAGTCTAAAAATTTTTCAGCAAAATGTATTAGCTGATACAAACTTTGTACCACCCAAATTAAGTCTTCGCAAAAACTCTGCAAGTTTGCAAAACACTAAATGTATTAGAAAATCATTAAAATTAAATTGCAGAATTATTGCACAGACTAAATTTGGGTGGCACAAATTTTGTATCAGTGGATACATCTTGCAGAACAATTTTTAGACTCATAGTTAAACATTTATTTATTCAAATTTACGTAAATTTACGTAAAATTACGCAAACTTATTTTAATTACCTAAGAATTGATGATTTTTAAAAGAATATATGTCTGAATTCTCTATATAACTCTGAATTAAGGAAAACATGAATTCAGAGTTATATAGAGAATTTCTCGGTGATTATTTGATGCCTTTTGGTGTAAAAAAGTTTGATAATGAGTTCAATTTACACCAAGACAATGACCCAAAACATAACTCATTGTTATGTTCATCCTTTTTAAAAACAAATAACACAAGTTGGGTACTTTATTTACTAAAATTCATCATAAAGATAAATAATCTAGGATTAAAGAGATAAAATCACCTCCGAAATCACCAGATATTAACTCAATTGAATTTTTATGGAATGAGCTATAAGTTTTTGTAAGAAAAAAAATGGTCTTATCCGATTGTGATTCGATTACTGCTATTAGAGAATTTGAAAAAACAATCACGCCATTTAAATGCAAAAGATATATTGATCACTTAAAAAAGGTATTATTTAATGAAAAGATATTTGTTTTATATTCCTTTAAAAGTTTTTAATTCTTAGGGAATTAAAAAAATAGTCATTGAAAAAAATAGTGACTGGTCGGATCATTAATAATTGCATCACAGTTATGTTTTTTTAACGATTTTTTTTTCTCGTTTTTTTTTACTAAAATTTAATAAAATTTACCATTTTTCCAGTTTTTTTTAATAAAAATTTACGTAAAATTACGTAAAATTTTGTAAAAACCAGAGTTGTTTAAAAGTCACTAGTCTCAAGTCAAGTCCAAGTCCAGACTTTTTTTTTTCTCAAAAGTCCAACCAAAGGCTTTAATTTTTTTTTTTTTAAAGTCCAAGTCAAGACTTTAAAATTTTGAATACTGAAAAAAAATTTATGCTAAAATTGCAACAAAATTCTGATATATGGCAAATCTTTTGCATTAGACAACCCAGGAGTATATAAATTTTTTGATATAAAGCCTGATCTAGAAAATTAAAAGAAAAAGTCTGGACTTGGACTTTTTTTTAATGACTTGGACTTTGTTTGGGACTTTTGAACAACTCTGGTAAAAACAGTTTATCATAGCAATACTGAAAGTTTGAAATTTTTTGAAATAAATTAATTTTTTTTGGAAAATTAATCTGAGTAAATTATATATTAATATAAAAATTTTTTGTTTCTTTTACACTCACATTTGTCCACATTTGTTTTCTGGTGATGTTTTTTAATTTCTTTAAAAAATATATAAAAATATATTCTTAACTAAAGCTTAAAAAAATTAAATCAAAATATTTTTAAACTCAGCATGGTCGAATACCCCCAAACAAAATCAAAAAGAAAAAGATTTTGATACAAATTTTGATTAAAAACTTCAATAAACTTTATTTTTTTCAATTTTTTTAAAAATGCCTCATTTTGAGCACTTTTTTTAAGAGAAATAAAAGAGAAAATAAAAAAAACTCTCTACAGCCACAAGTAAAAATTACTAAGGTATTCAAATTTTTTAGTTTTAAGATTATAGGACCTACTATGGCTGAGTTATAAGACACTTTCGGGTATTGGTCAAAAAAATAAGGGTCAAGGACGATTGTGGACACAAAAAATAGAACTTGTCGAAATCAAATCCAGTATCTAATAAAATAACCATTTTTCTGTAAAAATTAAAAAAAAAAATTTGTAAATCGCATTTACCAAGCCTGAGATATTCAAATTTATCGAATATACTCTAAAAGCCAAACAATTCTTTAAAGCCTTATATCTCCTTTATTATACAAGAAACCTATATAATGTTGTATACTGTTGATCTTAGAATTTTTTCCTCTACAAAATGATATATAGTATTAATAAATAATATTAATTTACTTAAGGTAATACAATTAAATATTTCAACAATTCAAAAGATTGTCTGAAATTCTCAAATGTTCTTTAACTTTTTCTTTTGAATGACGTGAAAAATAAATTCCGTAAAAATTCCGTAAATTTGGCAAAACCCTAGTATCAATTCAGCAGTGTATATCAAAAATTGTGCACATTTAGCTAAGAGCCATGTGGTACAATTTCATTAATTTTTTACTATTTTTTCTTCCTTTTTGAAAAATTTCTCAACATAATGTTTATTCAGCAGATTAATTTTTGTTTAATCACCAAAAAAAACTCATTCAGCAACTTAATATTTAGTATTTAAATAATTAATAAAGCATGAAAAAAATGTTTGTTAAATCTTTATTTGCTTTGAAATTTAATTTAATCCTTGGCATAAAAAATGAAAAAAAAAAAGAAGAAAAAAAACTCATAGCAACAGTAAAGACAAAAAAAGTGTCGAGTCAAATTTACATTTGAAACGAATATTAAAATAGCCCCTAAATTAAACTAGAAAAAATGCAAATCGACGATAATTATTTCTAAAACTAAGTCAATATCTTTGAGAGAAGATAGACTTCAAAAGTGAGCCATCTACTCAGCTGCAAAATCATGAAAAGTGACAAAAAAATTTTGCTTACAGACGTAAACACTTTTATAACATGTGTATTATGCAAAGGCTATCTGATCGACGCCACCACGATCACAGAATGTCTGCATACTTGTAAGACCCTTGACAAAAAAATTTTTCTCTTAATTTTTGCCCAAAAAGTTTGTAAAAAATGCATTGTCGAGTATCTCGAAGAGAACACCAACTGTCCCATATGCGACACTCTTCTGCACCAGTCTCATCCGCTGCTCTACATTGCCCATGATCGCACCCTCCAGTCAATAGTCTACAAACTAGTGCCCGATTTGGAGCGGGCCGAGCTGCAGCGTCAACTAAAGTACTTTGACGACAACCAGCTCGAGTATCCACGCGAGCTCAAGGAAAAACTCGAACAATTCAACCTGCTAACTGATCTAAAATTAGGCTCCATAAACTGTGATAAAAAAGCCGAGAGCAATGGCGAAGCCAAGACAGACATGAACAACTTTCACCGCGACGATGAACAGATAGCGCTTAGTCTCGAGCCGCTCGACGGCCTCAAACACTTGGAAAGAAAATTCATCTTGTGCTCGTGCCACTCGACCATAAACCATTTGAAAAAATTTGTCGCCCACAAAATCTACTCCAACATCGACCTGTACAAAGAACTGGACATTGTGTGCAATGATGAAATACTGGGCAAGGACCACACTCTTAAATTTATTCTCGTCACCAAATGGAAAGATAAAGTAATTGAGATAATTTTTTTATTTTTTTTTTCAAATTTAAGAAAAAAAAATTCATTATTTTTTTTTTAATTTAAGGAAAAAAAAAATCATTATTTTTTATTTTTTTTCAGATTTAAGAAAAAAAAAATTTCATTATTTTTTTTCTAATTTAAGAAATAAAAATTATTGTTTTTTATTTTTTTTCAGATTTAAGAAAAAAAAAATTTCATTACCTTTTATTTTATTTTCAAATTTAAGAAAAAAAAAATTCATTATTTTTTTTCTTATTTAAGAAATGAAAATTATTGTTTTTTATTTTTTTTCAGATTTATGAAAAAAAAATTTCGTTATTTTTCATTTTCCTTTTTTTTTTTCCAATTTAAGAAAAAATTATTTTGATTATTTTTCATTATCTTTTATTCTTATTCTAAAACTTAATTCAGGTTTAATTGAGAATGTTAAATTGCGTGCATAGAAGGTTTAGAAAATGAAATGAATGGGAAGCGCTATTTCAGCTTCACTGAAAAGAGCCTAGATTTTAATACATCGTGCAAATCTCAACGTTATTCTTTATATTCAAAATGATTCAATGAATTGTCCTGTACAAAGAACAGGAAAATTCTAATAATGCATAATATATCTATTAATTTTAATTGTTTTTTATTTTTTTCCAGAATTAAGAAAAAAAAAACTTTTTTATCTTTTATTTTATTTTCTAATTTAATAATAAAAAATTCATTGTTTTTTATTTTTTTTCAGATTTAAGGAAAAAAAATTCATTGTTATTAATTTTTTTTTAGATCTAAAAAAAAAAATTTCATTACATTTTATTTTATTTTCAAATTTAAGAAAAAAAATTTCATTATTTTTTTTTTTAATTTAAGGAAAAAAAAATCATTACATTTTATTTTATTTTCAAATGTTCAGAAAAAAAATTCATTGTTTTTTATTTTTTTTCAGATTTAAGGAAAAAAAATTCATTGTTATTAATTTTTTTTCAGATTTAAAAAAATTAATTAAGAAATCGTATTAATTAAGAATTTATTTTCAATCCTTCAATAAAGTTGATAACATATGTCCTTGTAGCTTTCGGTAAACTTTCATAAAAAAACGCTTATCACTTTCAACAAAAGCTATTTTTATTTATTATCTTCAATATACAATTTTTTACTGGCTTGAAGTTTTGACATTAGTTAAAAAAAAATGAGCAGTGAGCAGAAACATAGCAGTTCGATCCATTCTTAAACTAAGGTTTGATACCCCCTCAAGCATTTTATACCACGAGGCCCAAAACAAATTAAAAATTCTTACAAGTGTGAACTAGCTTTTTGAATTAAGCGAAAGATATGTCAGGGTTGGAGTTACAAATTCTGTCCCATTACTTCTATGACTGGTAAATGAGTACAGACGAGGTTTCGAATCTAGATTTGTTAACTTTCGAACTCCATTGAGTAATTGCTACCTTGTCATAGACTCTTTTTTCTCTGAAAACTAAACCGAAATAACTTTTGTGTCTATTTTCTGCCTTTCAAAAACGATTCTTTTTTTTTATTCTGATTTTATTTTGTAACCATCAAAGTATTGAAGCAGAAAAAAATGAGTTAAAAAAATGAGTTACTAAAAAAAATGAGTTAGCAAAATAACTAATTCATTTAATTAATTAACTCATGTCAAAACTTCACCCCAGTCAATTTTTTAACCAAATTTGAGGTTTTTTTCACTAATTTTTCACGCTCTTAAGTTACTCTGGGATATTCATTGATTATGTTGTTTCGAAGCCATTTCTTAGTGTCATTTTGAATATAAAGAATAACGTTGAGATTTGCACGATGTATCAATCATGCAAATCTAGGCTCTTTTCAGTGAAGCTGAAATAGCGCTTCCCATCCATTTCATTTTCTAAACCTCCTTTGCACGCAATGTAACATTCTCAATTAAACCTGAATTAAGTTCTCTAAGAAAATCTACTAATGTCTCATAAGATTAAAACAACTCATACGTGATAATCATAATGTAACACCCCCTCTACCCCAGCCCCTTCCTCCTGGGTCTCTGCTCCCTTTTATTTTCTATATATATTTGTTTTATTTTAATTTGAAGTTGAGTTTTTTAGTTTTTTCAATAAAGTTGTGAAGAAATTAAAATTCTTTTATTTAGTAGCGCCACGCTACTAAAATAATTTTACTACTAGCGAAATTATAAGCCATTCTTTTCATATTTATGAAAAAAAATTTTCATTAATTTTTTGAAAAAAAATTTCATTGTTTTTTTTTATAAATTAAGAAAATAAAATTTCATTATTTTTTATTTTTTCAAATTTACGAAAAATAAATTTTCATTATTTTGGCAATTTGAAGTTTATGATCAATTTTAGATGCTCAAAATGATCAAATCAAACTAAAACTATTAAATAAATTGTCAATTCTTAATAGAAATAATGCAGAGATACATTTTTGGATTTAACATTCTATGTTATATGAAAAAATAAGCTCTGCAATATCAAAATACACAATGCAGAGTGCACACCACCCAAATGATGATATTTTAAGTGGATAATTTTTTTCAAACTTTTGCAGATTTTATCTTTAGATTTAACAAAGTATGTTGAAACCAAAAATTTACCTCTGCACTAATTCTATTTAAAAATTTAAATTTATTTTATAGTTTTAGTTTGATTTGATCATTCTGAGCATCAAAAATTGATCATAAACTTCAACTTGCCATTATTTTTTATTTATTTCAAATTTACGAAAAAAAAAATTTTCATTATTTTCTTTTCTAATTTAAGAAATAAAATTCAAATTTAAAAATAAAATTAATTTTTTTTATTTTAGGAAATGCCGATGAGACTGAACTTTCGGCCCAAGTTGGTCTTTTGAGCCATCGAGATAGAGTTTACGCCCGGTATTGTGATTATAATTAGAAGTGTAATATAATAGTTAATAAACTATTTTTTGAAGTATTTTTTGTTTGGTTTTAGACAAACACGTGGCTGTCGATTAGGACCGTTCAGCTCACAACTAAGCTGCACGTTCGTGGCGATTTATTTTTTCCTATATTTTTTTTAAAGTGATGTTTTGCTTGGAGTAAAAGCAGTCAGAGTGAAAATAAAAAAGAAGGTTTTTTAGTTTTGTATTTTACATTTGTTAAATAAAGACAATAATTGTTGAAGATTTTTTTCGCTTTTTTTTCAGCTTCTGAGTGTTGGGTAAATTTGTTTTCAATCAATTTTTATTTAAGTTCAAATTAGATATTTATTATTTTTTTTTATTTATCTAAAGTTTAAGTCACATTGACAATTTTGTTATCTATATAAAATAAATAAGAGACTTTAATTAATAAAATAATTCCAATTACAAAATAAATTTGAGTTACACAAAAATATTCACAATTGAAAAAAAACACAAATTGGTCATCCACAGTCATAGTTTGCTTTTAATAAATTATTTAATACGCTATATAAGCTTACTGTAAAATACCGTAAACTCGTGTTCACGACTCTAAGAGTTAAGGCCAAAACCTCCGCTTTTACTCTAATTGAAATTGTCTTTTACTCTATATGGCAAAGGATGGGATTTTTTATTTTTTTTAAATTTTTTTCCAAAAACTCAATCTTTGGCCATAAAGAGTAAAATACAATTTCAATTAGAGTAAAAGCGGAGGTTTTGGCCTTAACTCTTAGAGTCGTAAACACGAGTTTACGGTACGTAAATTTTCGTGAAATAAATGAGGTTTACAAAATTAACCTCATTTATTTCACGAATTAATCACGTAAAAGTGATGATTTGACATGTGGGTTTTTACGTAAAATTACAATCGTAGAATTTGGTAATTTACGTAATTTTACGTTAAAAAGGGTAAAAACTAAAAGGCCAAAAATTCGCCGTTTTCTAGTACTTTTTTAATAATTTTGCTCAAATTCAACAAAATCAAAGTTTCAAACTCGAGAAAAAAATTTACGATATTTTACGTAAAATTTCGTAAAATTTGAGTTTAAAGTGGTAAAATTTCGTAAAAAGTTATAAAAAATCGTAAAAAAGTTAAAATTAAAAAAAATTATTGGAAGTGTTAAGACCCGTGTCTTGACATCACTCTTTTCTTCTCTCTAGTCCTCTTATAAATGTTAAGTTTGACTGCAGCTTAAGCACATGTACTTACCACTATATATACCACTAACTACTTGTTATAACTTTGGATTCCATTTAATAAACTATTTACTAAATTAAATTGTTTTGTTTATTTCTTGGCTTAAATCCCTAAAGTCCAAACTTGAGACTTTACAGAAGCATGTTAAAAATTTCATTAGTTAATAAATTTTAATTCAAAATTTTGTCTAATTTTCTGGTTGTTTTTTAGCTGAAGTGTTAACAACTGAGCGGGACGTCTTCAATGAATTGCTTGCTTTTTCAAAGGCTTTTTCAAATGTTCTGTCATGAGGTACATATCGTGCCAAGTGTTCTTTATTATAAAAAGTTAGAATACTATTTAAATTAGTAAATTGAGTAAGAATAAATACCTTTTATCCCAAGAAATTTTCTTTTATCTGCTGATCTAATTATTAACCAATAATAGAAACCAATCGTTTCATTTGGGTTTTGAGCGAAATTTTCCCTGATTTTAATCCTAAATTGCTCAGTGAAATCTTTTTGGACGTCTTAAAAAGGGTTTAAAAAATTATTAATTTATATAGATGGAAAGATGATAATAAACCGCAAATGTTCACCGCAAATGTGGAACCAAAAATGCGTATATTCTTATTTTTTTTGGTATAAAAAAATAACAGGATAATTTTCCTTTTTTCTTTTTGGGATTAAAAAAAATGGAACAATTTTCTTATTTGTAAAAACGGGATAGTTTTCTTAAATAAGAAAACGGGATGAATTTTTTTATTATAAAAACGGGATAGATTTCTTAAATAAGAAAAGGGGATGAATTTCTTTATTATAAAAACGGGATAATTTTTTGGGGATGAAAAAAAAACGGGATGATTTTACTATTTACCCTTTCTGAACTGCATAAAATAAAGACTAATTTAGTGTCTAGGATACATAAATTTAGATTTTAAAAATTATATTTTTTTGATGAAATACCTGTCAGAATTGGTTATATGAACTGTTTCATTGGAGGTTGGCATCTAAATACCCTGAAAGTCTTCCTTCGATTTTTTGTTGCTTTTTCGACTTATTTTTTGATTTATTTATTTGATTTTAAGTTTTTTTGAATACGCTTGAATTTTTTTCATTTTTTAATTATCACTTACATTATGTTTTCATTACTAAATTTTCAAAAACCAACAAAACATTTAAAGAAGACATTTAAAGTAAAAGTATATTAATTTCTCAAAGAAAAGTTTAAGAAAAGAAAAGTAATAGGATACAAATAAGAATATGGAATTTTAATTTTTTTATTTAAAATTTTTTTATTATCTGTATTTATATTGCTTTTTTTAAACTGAAATACTCACTAAATTTATTATTTGTCAAAAATATTCATACCGTAAGCCCTTGCGCATAGGCGCAGCAGTTAATACCAGGCCCTACAACTACCGCAATGCGGCTAATCCCAGTCATTTCATGTAAAAAAAAAATAAAATTGAATTAAAAAGATTTTTCGCGCCTAAGACAGGGGCTGGCAGACCTATCCGACAAAGTCACTTCCGACAAGTCACTTCCGACAAGTCATTTCCGACAAATCACGATCCGACAATGCTTATTCCGACAAAATAATTTCCGACAAGTCATTTCCGACAAATCACGATCCGACAATTTTTTTTTTACAATTAATTAAAAAGGTTTTGGTATAATAAAAATTTTATTGGTTGATTAAAAAAAGAAGTAATAAAAATAATTAAATTTGTATTATAATGTTAATTATGAATAAAATCGAAATAGTTGCCTATACTATTAAGATATTGAATGTGATCGGAATCGTTGTATTTTTCGACTATTCGTTTGATTATTTGATCACGAATGCGTTGATTCTTTCTTTGGGTGTTCGGTACGCCATTATCGATGTGATTTAGATCACGTTCCACTTTATCTTGTACTTAAACCAAATGCTGAATAAAAACTGGTGTTTGAGGGTGAGAAATTGCTACTCTCTTATTGAAAACACGATGCCAAGCTTCTAAGCAATTAATAGTTCTCGATGAATCGGATAGAACATTGTCGTACATGTTCCAGACATTGATGGCAAATAATGGTTCTTTACGGTCCTTTTTTCTCCGTCGACGACCTGCGCCTTCCTGAGGAACAACTTCTCCGATGTAGTTGGTCTCAAAATAGTCATAAAGTGGGTCTAATTCGGAAGGGATATCTTTCTCGATTAATTCAAAAACATTGACTACGTCGTTCACTGGTACAAAAGCAATGGCAAACAAATATTTCATATGCTTTTTGCAGTTGTCATTGAATTGTTGAGTTGATTCTTCATTTGACACTGGAGCTTTATATAGACTAGAGAGACCAAGTAACTGAATATGCTTCCATATATTTTGCGTAAGATGAAATAAACACGCTTTTATATTTGATTGTGTGAAAACCGAACGTCCAGCATTCATTGCACCTTTTTCAAAATCAGTCATAATCGTCCTTGGTTTAAGATCTGGTTTAATTTCTAAAAGTTTTTCGTAAACCCTGGTATATGATAGCTCTGACTTGCGCTGTCGGTCGGCATTAGAGACAATATTTCTAATGGAAGTCCACGAGTTTCTGTATTTACAATTGTCGATGGAGCACTACGTGAATTGGATGCTGATTCCTTTATATTAGAAGATATAATAGCGGCTCTGATGCAATTTTCATTGCCTATTTGGTGACCAAAATGGGTATTTGGTTGTTTGATGATAGTGTTTTCATATGTTTTTATGGTTGCTAAGCAACCAGAAGATTCGTTTTCACAACAAATCCAAGATTTATATCCTGTTATCTTCGATTCATATTTAAATCGATACTTTTCACCTAAGTAACCAATACAAAGTTTCCCTTTAGTGGTTTTAAACTCAAAAAAAGTATTATCTTGACTTTGAGACATGAAATGAATTTGTTGACAATACTATTATTTATTTTGTTTATTTATTTATTTACTATTTTTGGACAATTTTAAAATGACATTACTTAAAAGAGAATGACTTTATATACCTTTTTAATTGATTTTTAAATAAAAAATTGTCGGAAGTGACTTTGACAATAAAATTTTTACTTAATTACCTTTTTAATTAATTGTAAAAAAAAAAAAATTGTCGGATCGTGATTTGTCGGAAATGACTTGTCGGAAATTATTTTGTCGGAATAAGCATTGTCGGATCGTGATTTGTCGGAAATGACTTGTCGGAAGTGACTTGTCGGAAGTGACTTTGTCGGATAGGTCTGACTACCAAGACAGGATCCGGGATTTACCATGTGGTAAACCCAGGAATTTGTCGTTTTACCGCACCAAAAACTGATTCATAACCGCGAAAAAAAAATTAAAATAAGCATTTAAATGTCCTTATAGGTCGATTTTAATTTAAAAGTTTCGAAACAACCGCATGCGGTAAAATTAAGTTTTTAAGGAAAAAAAAACATTTTTTAAAAAAAGAAATAATTTAATAAAAATTGGTTCAAAAAAAAAGCGTAGAAAAAAAGAAAAAAGAAAAATTGCAAAACCAACTTTTTTAAATTTTTTTCTTTTTTTAAAAAATGTTTTTTTTTCCTTAAAAACTTAATTTTACCGCTTCGATTATTCAAAATTCTTGTTTTGTTTTGTATTTTTTTTATCAAAAAATTTTCAATATGAAAATAACAGAATCTTTTTAGGATTTTAAATAAAAAGGCTTTTAAAATTTAATTTTAATTTAGTTTAATTTAATTTTTTTAAAGCCTATTTTAAATAAGTAAATTTAAAAATATAATATAATATTTTAACTGAGCGTTTAAAGATTGAATTTTTCAAAGGCATGTATGTTAATCTTTGTTAATCATACTTAAATTTAGATGCAGCTTTGAATGGATCCTATTTCTCCCTTTTAACCTCTTTTTTGAAAGAACATATTTTTTGAAAACTTAAATTAGATTGATATCTTGAATTTTTGAATTTGATAATCATGTCGAAAAATTACTAACCCTATTTCTAGTGTTCAAAATGAATGCTGAAACAAAAGTCTCTAATATCATTAACTAAATTCAGGTGATGCATTGAATCGGATTATGAAATTTTTTAAAGACTTTTAGAAAAATTTTTTTAATAAATTTTAGTCTTTAATTTCTATGTTGATTTTTTGATCCACTACAAAAAAAATAAAATTTTTTTGATACTTAAAAATATTAATATGAATGAATTTTTGTTTCTTAATGCTATTCTGATTAAAAAGGACAATGCTTTTACTTTTGAACTTTTTGTCCAAAAGTAAAAACATTGCGTTCACTAAAGATTGATTAAATTTTTCATCTATTAGAAGAATTTAAAAATTTTAAAAAAATTTAAATTTGTAATAGGAGACACCAAAAAAAAATTTATTCAATAAATCAAAAATTTCTTAAGATAATTTGTAACACAAATAAACTTTCTATCCTAATTATACATATTGAATATATACTCTGAAAATTAATTTGCCATAAATTATTATTTTTTTCAATAATAAATACTTTTTAGAAAAAATTTGCTTCTCTTGTCATAAAAAACAATATTTTTGTCAATATTTTCAAAACCAAATGTCTTAACTGAATGACCAAAACAAAAGACTTTAAAAAAAATTTAAATTTGTAAAAACTAAACTAGATCTAAGACCAATTGAACAAACTATCCACGTTTTTCAAACTTAATCACTTACACAACAAAAGCCAAAGATATTACTAGCTATCATAGATCATGTGTTTTTGTAGGATAAAAATAAAATTAAGAAATTTTTTATATTTTTATTTTATTCGCTTAAATCAATCAAGACCCGCCATGAATATTGTTCAAAAATATGTCCAAGTATTTCGACAAGCAAATGCATATTCATTGTACATACTGTTCACAATGCTTGTTGTATACATGCTGAACCAACTTGATAGATACGCTTTATCCATAACCAGTGTGGAAACAGCTCAGTCTTTGCATTACGGTGACAAATCTTGCTTGTCATTACCCGGAGTTTCCAAAGAAACTTCAAATTTGTGCAAAAACTTGACCCAAGCTACTTGCGAACAGTTTGTAGTCAATGGCACCAATGGTACTGCTGAGCATGTTTGCAAATATGACTACAATGGCCAAGGAATTGAATACCAAGTAAAATAAACTCCAAAAAATTAAAAATAAAAATTGAATAAAAAAAACTTATTTTTCTTAATTTATAGATTGTTGCTGGTCCGGCTTTTATTTTAATATTTACTTTTACCGGCATTGTGATATCTCTGTTTGCGGATAAATTCCAAAATCGCCGAGTTCTCATTTTATCTGTTTGCCTTATTTGGTGGTCTGTGATGACAATTCTTACTGGGCTCACAAACAGCTATTGGCAATTGTTGATTCTCAGATTTGGTCTAGGCATCGGCCAAGCTGGCTGTAATCCTCTGGCCACTGGCTTAATTTCGGACTACTTTAGCTTAGAGCTTAGAGGTGCTGCTCTGGGCATTTACAACTGGGGTATTTACACCGGATATTCACTGGCATTTGCCATCGGAAATCAAATTTTGAAGCACTTGAGCTGGAGATGGGTTTACTTTCTATGTGGTATTCCAGGTTTGTTGGTGGGACCATTGGTTTTTTTGAGTGTCAAAGAGCCTAAGAAAGAAGTAAAGTATGAAGAAACAGAGCCATCGTCTTCTTCGCAAATTGAAGATGAATCGAACACCCAAAAATTGGTCAAAGCTGCCAAGGAATTTTTGAAGCCTACTTTGTTGCTGCTTTGTCTTGCTGGTTCGATCAGAAATGCAGCAGGATATGTATGGGGATACAATAATAATACTTATTATAAACAGTTGGGCCAAACAGCAGATCAGATTTCTTCATATCTCGGAGTGATTCCGCTTGTGTTTGGAATTATTGGTTCGTTTGTGGGAGGTTTTGTGTCAGACCGAGTGGCCAAAAAGGCTCAGCCTTGGACTCGTATTTGGGTACTGGTTCTCAGTCAGGTATTTTCATCTAATAAAGTACTAAGCATGATTTTTATTTTATTTTTCTTTAAGATTATTGCTGCTCCGTTCACATTTGGTGTACTTTTTTTTGACCCACCATATTCGTATTATTTTCTAATACCCTCTTATATTTTCGGTAAGTAGAAGTTAAGATTTTTATATCATTTCCCAAATTTTTTTAATTTGTCTTAATCCATATTGTTCTTAAATTATCTAGTAATAAATCTTTTAGGCTAAAATTAGAACTATCGAGACCTCTGAGTAATTAGGTATTGTAAAACTTAAAAATTTATTGTGAAAAAAAAAATCATATTTTTGTAAAAAGCATAAATTTTAATTTTCATTAAAATTATTATTTTTTTTCAACGAGACAATTTGTTTTGACAAGTTCGATGCCAAGAAAAGAAGGAATCAACTTTAGCCTGATGGGGTTCTCATAGATAAAAATATTTATTCTAAATAAATTCATAAAGTCCGGCCCATAATTAATTAAACCTCAAAATTAAATAAAATAAATTTTTCTGTTTCAAATAATTAAAAAAAAATTTAATTAAGTTCAATTGAAAATTTTTATTTTTAAGTTATTTAGATAAGCTCAAATCATAATCAAAATTAATTAAAAATTTTCTAAATATGTTTGTTAACTGGAAACTATTTTTAGAAGATATAATATTTTAAATAAATTTTTCATTTGAAAATTAAAATTCCTTAGTTGAATTCACAAGTATTCAATTTTTAAACTTTTGAGAAAATTGGAATTTTGTATTTAGCAGATGCTTAAAAAGATTTTTTTAAAAAAGCAAAATAAAGATCAAAAAATTAAATAATATTTTATAATTTATATCAATTCAATAGAGTATAGAGAAAAATTTTTAAATTTTAATTCTTTAAAATTTGTATTGTTTTAAAAAAATTTTGTTAAAAAAATCAAGATTTTTATTTTTATTTATTCTATTTCTCCTAAAGGAGAGACCTAACTCGTCAATTATGTCTTACTTATAAGATAAATTTCTAAGTTAAATTCCAATATTATATTTAAAAAATTTTTATCCAAAAAATTCTCAATTTTTGATCGTATTTTTTCCCATCAGTATTTTAAAATTTAATATTAGTCAAGAAAAATTTTTCTTTTTTAACTATTCAGAATATTTGTGTTCGACTAAAATATATAGAGATAAATTTTATAAACAATTACAAATATAAGATTATTGCATTATGAAACATAGACTTTATTTAAACAAAAATGTGCCGATGAAGTTTAGAACATGAATTTATTTTTAAATCCTAAAAAATTTAGGAAACAATTATTAAAATTTTAAAGGTATTTCAATTTACAAAATTCTGTTATATACTTAAATATATTTTCTTCTTTTTTTTAATTTAAAAAATAAATTTTAAATGAAAAAAATATCAAATTTTTTGAAAGAAATATTCTGCTCTCTTTCAAAAAATATCCATTTGAGTAATTTTTATTTTAAAGCATTCTAAAAATTTAGATTTTATTTGTGAATCTTTAATTTATGAAGTTTTTTTTTCATTAATTCGTCAGTATTTTTAATTTATTGATTAAATAAATCAATGTAAAAAACTTAAGCGATATTTCCAAGCTAATACTCTCAAAATGTTTAAAAATCAAAGATTCAAGAACTTTGAAATAATGGAACATTGAGTAAAAACTTTTGTCACTTACTCAAAAGATTAATAATTTTAAGCCACTCATTTAGAATTTGAATTGAATTTTTAAATTAAAATTTTAAAGGTAAATAAAAAATTTATTGATTGTTTATAAAATTTAGAAACAAACATTAATTATTTTTACTTTAAACATTTCTATGTTATCTTCAATCAACTAACAAAAATAATTTGCACATGAATATTTAGCGACAAACAAATGCAAATTATAAAAGATAAAAATTCAACTCTTTTAAAATAATGTGCTTATTGGAAAATTAAAATTATGTTTAACAAATAAAAAAAAAATCCTAGTTGTAAATTTAGATTTTAAATATTTATTTTTAATTAATTTTTTTATAAACACCTTTTTTAAATTGATTTATATTTTTAAATTATGAGCAAATGCTTCAAATATTTTCAATTTTTTTCAGAAAAACTTCAAATTCCTGGAATCTAAATTAAGGATGCAAAATTTTCTTTTTCTGATGGTATCAGATATCGAAACTGTACTTAAAATCGTTTTGAAAAATACGAAAACTCTTTTAAGAAATTTTTTTATTATAGAAAGTTTTTATTTTAAGAAAAGTATCAAAAGGATTTACATCGTTACTTCGATACTTTTGAAGAATTTCAATGGTTTTATTAATTTTAGATAATTTAATGCTTTTACCTATCATTTTATTGTCAAAAGAATCTATTTTATTACTTTGCTTTATTACTTTCCTTAAGTTAAGTAAATTTGACATACTAAATTTAAATTGACGTCTATCATTACATAGAAAAAATAATTGAAGCAAAAATTTTGTGAATTTAAAAAAAATCAGTTTCTTCCATTCGACTGAAATCTTTTATATTAAATTAAAAATTTAAATATTTTTTTTATCAAAAATTTTGAGCAAGAAAAATTAAGTTTATGTCGCTAATTGAAAGCTTTAGTCAAACAAGACTTGCTCATTTAAAGTGAAAAAAGTTTTTTTCATCGAAGATTAATGCTAAATCAAAGACAAAACTTTTTACATAAATTATTTCAATTAATACTTAAATAATTTAAAATAAAAAACATAGATAAAATTTTTGGAATATGATTTATGTTATTTATTTTAAAATTTATCCAAAACGATTTCAGATTTTTAATTTAATCACAAAATTAAATATAAAATTATATTTTCAAGAATTAATAAGTTGAATTTTTTTTTTTAATATTGCAAGGTGTATATTATTAGAATATTTTAAAATATATTTTATCTATTAGAGCTTAAAATTCCACAAAAAACAATGACAACTTCATCTCTCACAAAATAGCTTTCTTTTTTCAAATTTTTACATTTATTATTTAAAAAAAGAACAAATATAAAGCAAAAATGTATGCTGAAAAATTCTGCAAAAAAGTGATCCTGTCAGATGTTTTTTTTAAATGCATAATATAAAATTTGAGTTTACCAATATTAAAGATATCAAGCTTTATATAAATTTAGAAAATACTATTTAAAAAAAAACTGCTATCATTGATGGAAACTTAATGTTGATGCTCATGATCATGATCACATGATCAACACTTAATAAATTAAGGTCTCAATAAAAATGATGATTTGAGCTTTTTGTGTTGGTTTTTTTTAATCAAAAAAGTAAATGTTTGATATGTCAAATAGCATAAAGATATCTTTTTATTAAATTAATTTTTAATTGATTCTTACACAATATTTAAATATTTGTTAAAATAAATTAAAGTCAAACAAAGCTAAATTTTGTTTTAAAAAATTTCAAACTGTTAATTAAAATGAAAATTTTATCAGAGAAAAAATTTTTTTAAGATTTTTTGGTCAAATTTCTTAAATATAGTTCAGCTCACGAAATCACAATTTTTTTGGGGGCCACTCGAAACATAGAATAAAAAAAAAGTAGAACCGAAAATTGGTATAAAAAAAGGTAGACTCAATGATTAATTTTTAAAGAACTATTTATTTTAAATATAATTTTGTCTAGAAATAAATAAATACATTGATTCCTCCTTTTTCTTGTTTCAGTTAGTTTAGAAGCATGGCAATTTTTGTTTGATCTCAATTTTGAAATTAATGGAAAATTTTGGCTCATTTTAAAAAATTTTAGTTTTATTTTTTAAAAGAGTTTATATATTAAAGTATATAACACAAAGTTTTGAATTATATTTTTAAATGTGTCGGCAAAATGAAAATAATTTTACATTTTCATATTTTTAAATTTTTTGTGCAATATTTCAGAAAAAAAAAACTCTTTCAAATTATTTAGTTACCAAAATTAAAAAAAAAATTTATAGAAAATCTGATACTAAAGCAGTACATAAATACGTTTTAATATGTCCTCATTTTTTTTTCAATTGAATTAACTTGTTAGAAAAAACTTTTAAAAAACAAATTCAAACTCATAATTTTATAATTTATTTAAAAAAATTCATATATCCAATGACCGGGATGAAAAAATAATAATAAATAGAAAAAAAGGTTAAAAATTGTAGAAGAAGTCTAGTTGTTTATCAGTTGCTGCAGGCGCCTTGCTCAAATCAGGTGTTTCAATGTGATCAAAGTTTCTGGTGTCACCGGGATGGCTAACTTCGGGCAAGAACGGAGGCACCAATTTTTTCTCACTCACCTCAGTCCAGTTGGTAATCGAAATAAACCACCTGTGTCTTTTCACTTCTTCTGTTCCCATGTTTATCTTGCTCCTCTTGAAATTGAAGCCCGACTCGCCGAACAAACTGTCATTGCTGTTTGTCTTGGAGTTGGAGCTGCTTGCGGTAGACTCGGCCGCATCTATGTCCGGCAAAGCGAGATCTGGCTCGGTCAAAAAAACAACTCCGTTCACCGACTCGCTGAGATCGTGCTCCTTGATAACAAAATTGCTCTTGACCACCCCGCAATTGCCGCTGCCGAGTCTTTTTGTCGGATCGGGGTTGAGCAATTTTTTGATAATGTCCTTGGAGACAGAGTCGAAGTGGCGGGGCCACTCATACTTGCCCATGAGAATTTTTTCGTACACTTTGCTCCGGTTGTCCTCGTAGAAGGGGGGCGCTCCGGCCAAAAACTCGTAAATCAAAATTCCCAGCGACCACCAGTCGCTGGTCAAGTCGTGGCCTTTGAGCAGTATAATTTCTGGCGCCAAATACTCCGGCGTGCCACACATGGTATAAGTTTTGTTGGCTATTTTCTTACTAAAACCAAAGTCGGTCAATTTGACATGGCCGTCTGAGTCCAGCAAAATGTTCTCGGGCTTCAGGTCCCGGTATCCAATTTGCATGGAGTGCAAATACTCCAGGGCACACACAATCTCGGCAGTGTAAAAAGTGGACGTTTTGACATCAAATTTTTGCTTTTGCTTGAGCAGTGTGTACATTTCGCCACCGGGCAAGTATTCCATGAGCATGTACAAAAATTGGTTGTTGTGATGGGTCCAGAGAAGGCGCACTATGAACGGATGGGGCTTGATGGTGGACAAAATTAGTTTTTCATTTTTGACATGTTCCACCTGCTTGAGCCGGACCACTTCCGGTATGCTCATTATTTTGAGCGCAAAGTAGTCACCCGCCTGGTTTTTGGTGAGCATGACGCGGCCAAAAGTGCCAGTGCCAATTGTCTGCAAAAGCTCGAACTCTTTCAGTCTGGAGCTTTTCTCCTCGTTTATTTTGGATATGGACTCTAGTTGGGTGATGTCACTGAATCTTTTTTTCATGTAATGAGAGGCCGGTTTGCCAAGCGCCGAGATGCTGTTGTGCACATCGCTCTTGATCACCACTGGCACCGGCTTGGTCCTGCTCTTTTCCTGGTGGTTGATCAGTGGCAGCAGGTTGGGCGCGCTCTCTGACTCGTGCAGCTGGTGCAGCTTGTTCATATTTACATAGCTATTTACAAAAGAGTGCGGGCCAAGCGAGGACGCCGAGCTGCTGAGCGACTGCTGTTTGCTCGAGTCCTCGTAGATCACGGGAATGGGCTGACGCGGCGCCGACACCCCGCTCAAAGTCAGATATGGAAGATTTATTCTCTGCTCAGTCGGCTTCGAATTGTTGCTAGATGACATCACTTGCACTTTTTTCCTAAGCTATTAAAAATTTAAAACATTTCTAAAAACAAATATCAAGGTAAAAGATAATTGCGTCTGAGCAAAAAGTCCTTCTTGAAAAAATAAAGAAAAAAATACACTTAAAAAATTTTTTTTTATAAACAACCATTTCCTCATTTAGACACCTTTAGAGCTACTTTGAAGTGATTGCTTTTTGGCCACCACCTTAATGATCTTATCTCAGCATGCCCCCCCTCTGAAAGTTGTGCTCAAGTGTTTTTTTTATTTAAGGCGAAATGTGGGTTGGCGTGTGCCTAAGTGTTGTGGTCGAGCTTGTGCCAGAAAAACTGCGCACCACCGGCATTGGTCTTTACTTTTTTATTATTTCTAACATTGGCGGAAACATGCAGACAATAGTGCCATCAGTTCAAAGTGCAATCAAGAATGCGTTCAATTTGACAGACCTGCAAGCGTTCAGAGGTAATTTTTGCTAGAAAACAAAATTTGACACTAGAAAAAAAAAGTTTTGATTTTTGAAATTTTTTTAAATATCTTTTAAAGATTAAAAATCTAATAAACATATTTTTTTTTAAGTTAATTAAGAATCTAAAATTTAAAAAATTAAAAAAAAAGAATTTTTTTTAAAGTTTTTTATCTAATGAATAAACAAAAAAAAATTTTAATTTTGAAATTTTTTTAAATATCATTTAAAGATAAAAAATCTAGAAATTTTTTTTTTCGATAATTAGCAAATTATTTAAATTATTTACTAGCTAAAAAATAAAGAAAAATAAATTTTTTTTAATTATTTAATTTTTAGATTCTTAATTAACTTAAAAAAAAATTCTGACAATTATTAAATATCTTTAAGTAAAATTAATTTTTTTATAGTTAGTAATGTATTTTCAATTTTAATAATCTTAGCCGATTTCTAGTGTTTTTTTCTGCAAAAAGTCCTTAAAAATTTAAACTTTAATTTTAGGAGCTTTATATATATTTTTTCCTGGCGAGTATGTGATCGGCTCAGCGCTATTCTTGCTCACTTTGTTGGTAATCAAGCGGGACTTGCGACGCCTTAATGAACAAGGCTCTAGTACGTCAATAACCAATTTGCTCTACGACGACTACAAGTCGAGAAATTCAGATGAAGAATAGTTTTTTTCTAATTTTTGATTGCAAAAATGTATCTTGAAATAAAAATTATTTTTAGAATTTGTTTTTTTTTTGTTAGTTTTAGCACTTGAGTCGCATTGACAGACACACTTTGAATTAATGTTCAAATTAATTTGCTTATTAGTTTCGAAATTAAATTTTAAAATGTGAAATTTATGATTTAAATTTAACATCAATTTAAGCTAATCGTTAATTTTTTTAAAAATAGATTTCGTTTATCTAACAACGCAGACTAGAATGTTGTTATTTTATTTTTTGAAAAACTTGTGAATTTTATCAGCTTCACTTAAAATAAACTTTGATAAATAAAAGTAAAAAAAAAAATTTTTTAACTCAATTTGAATAATTTTTCATTAAGCTTCAATATTTAAAAATTAATGGAAAAAATAAAAAAAATTTTAAAAACAAGGGGGCATCCGGGATTGAACCGGAGACCTCTCGATCTGCAGTCGAATGCTCTACCACTGAGCTATACCCCCTTCACATTTTTTATTAAGATAAAATTCATTTTTTTAATTTCAATGACATTTAGTCGAGCAAAAAAAAGTGCCGAAACTCGGGATCGAACCAAGGACCTTTAGATCTTCAGTCTAACGCTCTCCCAACTGAGCTATTTCGGCTCATATCTAAACCTGGAAATTAAATTTTAATTCTATCTGAAAATTTTAATTCGAAAAAATAATTACTTTTTTTGAAATTTATTTATTTAAGAATTAATTGCTTTTTGACACTACTGATTAAAAATTTATTAAGAAATTCCAATTGGAAATAAAATAAACAGATTAAGAATTTCAATAAAATCATTGCTAGTATTTAAAAATTTTAAAAAAAATGATGTTTAAAAACTTAAAATTTTTAGCATTTTTTTCACATAACCACAAGGGGTTACATATTGTTCAATTATCTGAGAGATTTTTTTTCTTAAATAAAATGAATTAATCTATTTATTGAATTTTAAAAAATTTAAAAATAAATCTTTTATCACAAAATTATAAAAATGACCTAAAAATGCCTCATTAATAAATGATAAAAAATTTATTTTAAGAAAAAATCTTAATCTTAATTTGAGTTCCTTTTTAAAATTCTTCAAAATAAATTATTAAGTAAATTTTAGAAAATCATAAACGCCAACCTTCTTTTAAAGCGAAAAAACAAAGTTTTTCGAATTACTGTCAAAATTTGAACAATAAATTTTACAATGTTGACATAACAAAAGCAAAAACCATACAAAATATTAAAAAAAAAATGTATGAGACCAGTCATTATTTCACCAAGATGAAAAAAAAAATCTTTTTGGATTACTAATAAAAATGCTAACAGTATCATAAAGAATTTATTTTGATAGATTCCTCATTTCCCCTTAAAAACCAATCTATTACAGCTATTTAAAGGATTAAAGAAAATTTCTAATGTTTGTATGAAATTTTTTTTTAAATATCTAATGGTTTATGCTAAGGTAGATTAAAATACTTCACATTTAATAAGCAGGTAAATGCAGGTAAAAATGTATTTATTCCATTAAGCCGAAAACTTAATAACAAAAAATCTCATAATTGCTTTAATGAAATTCTAAGTATGAACGACTAGTCTAATTTGTTTGAAAATTTCAAAGAAGTGGTAAAAACATGCACTAAGCAATGGTTTATGGTAATGAATTTTCCAAAAAAAAAAACTAGAATAGATTTCTGCTGCTTTATTTCAAGACTATTAAATAATAACTCAATTCAACAAATTAAATTTATTTTTAAACCATAAATTATTAAAAAAATAAAGCAATAAACTTTGCTAAAATAAATTTTGCCATCTAATCTATAACAGTGTTAAAAAAGCTATTTTGAAAACCAATTTTCAATTTAATTAAATCCTAAATATTCAAAGCCGACCTTAGGTGACATTTTTTAATTAAAAATTATTTTTTAGAAACGGGACTCTTTTCGAATATTTGGAATATCTAATCTCTAGCTAAAATTTGTTCTAGTCAATTTAGGAATAATCAAATTCAGAATCTGATGAGAAACCTGATTTTTAAAAGAAAATAATTGGGAAACGAGATAAGAAAAAGAACAGTTTGAATTTAAGCTCGAAAATAATTATTTTCAAGGCCATAAAAAAAAAGTTCGTAAAAAATAAAACATCTTAAAATTTGATATCCTAATTTTCAATGTTCTCTTAGAGAAATCTTTGGAATTTTTTCAGTTTGTAAGCTTCAAAGAAATTAATCAAGAAAAATTTAATATACTAATTATTCAAAAATATTCCACCTCTGTGTTTTTTCTTCTAAAGTTTATTCGTAATTTTTTTAAGAATTTTTAATTTAAAAAATATTAATTCTCGTAAGAGGAAAAAATACTAAATTTATCTAATTAAACTTAAGCCTGAAAAATAATTGACAAACTTATATGAAGACAAAGATTTTTTTGCCAAAGTTATATTTCTGAGTAAATATTAATTTAAAAAAATAAAAATTTGTATAGAACATGCTTTATAATTAATTAAAATTAAAAAAAAAACTTTTATGCCAAATATTTTCTGTAAAAAAAAATTAAACAAAAAAATCTTTGAATTACTTAGATTCCAACTAGGGGCACGAAAGTTTTTTTTTTAATTTTTTGTGATCATATTTTTTATAAAAAAAATTTATTGACAATTTATCTTTTAATAATAAAGGATAAGCAATATGATACAGATATGAGCCGAAATAGCTCAGTTGGGAGAGCGTTAGACTGAAGATCTAAAGGTCCTTGGTTCGATCCCGAGTTTCGGCACTTTTTTTTGCTCGACTAAATGTCATTGAAATTAAAAAAATGAATTTTATCTTAATAAAAAATGTGAAGGGGGTATAGCTCAGTGGTAGAGCATTCGACTGCAGATCGAGAGGTCTCCGGTTCAATCCCGGATGCCCCCTCTTTTTTTTTGAAATCTCTTTTCAAATTGTCAAACAAATTCTAATTTGTTTTATCCTTTTATTAAAATTAAATTTATACCAAAAATAATGAATTTTAAAAATAATTTTTCTTCCTATAAAAACGTCTGTGAATGGGAAATTTTTTTCAAATTTAATTTATCTTAAATTTATTCGAGTGAACAGAAATAATTTCGGTAATTTTTCTTAAGAAAAAATTTCAAGTATTCATTATTCGGAAAAAGGAAACAATTTGAAAAGTGTAGAGCAAATAGATTTAGGTGGGTGCACAGTTTCCTGATAATTAAAGGAAATTAATTTAATTTTAGTTAAAGATTATTTTTTTATTAAAGAAAGTTTCTAAAAAATCGCATAAAATTTTCGTAAAATTACGAAAATAACTTCTTTTTCGTAAATTGTAAAAAAAATCTCTTTTTAACGCTATTCTTTGAAGTTTTTAGATTTTGTTATTTTCAATATTATTTTCAAAAAGGTTGTAAATTTTTGTATATTTTGATACAGTAAAAAATTAGGCAAAAAATCGAATTTGAAGTAACTCAGTAAAATTTTATTAGATTTTAAATTTTCTATAGTTATTTTAGAATTCTTTTGTTTTTTACTTTCTTTTTGAAGCAAATTTTCGTATTTTAACGAAAAATTTTTTAAAATTTAATATCTCTATCAATACCTCCCCACATCTAACTATTTTCAAAATCTTAAGCGTTCAATTTATTTTATTTAGGTGGGTGCACAGTTTCCTGATAATTGAGGAAAACAAATTTTATTTTATTTTAAGATTAATTTTCATTAAAGAAAGTTTCTAAACCGCCGATTTCAAAGAAACTTTTTAAATAATTAGATAAGATGTTTAAAGCACGAATGCTGTGTGAGCAAATACAGGTTGAAAAACTGAAAAAAAATCACAAAACTGTCAATAAAGTCAATAAATTTTGTTTTAAAGAGTCAATTAAAAGGCTCAAAATAAAAATAATGGTTAAATAATTTATTAATTGTTTCCAGAATTTATTTGTTATTGAAAAAAATGGAAAATTTCTACTCTTCTCTCGAACCTAAAAACGCGTCAAGTAAATTCATTAATCTAGATTAAAATAAAGAATAGATTATAAAGAATTCAGATTTATTTTAAAAAAAAGTATTCATCCAAAATATGAAAAAAAAATGTCAAATTAAATCAAATTTATATGGCATGACTCTGAACAAATAAATTAAAAAAAATTATTTCACTTCGAATTTTTTTTTTTATGACAGCACTTTAAAAAATTCAACTAACGGTATTAACAAGGCAAGATGCTAAATCTTTGAAAGGTAAAAAAAATATTTTTTTTTATTTCTTATTTCAAATCGAAAATTAATTATTTATTTTGACCGAATTTTACCTAAATTTCTGTAATTCATGATAATCATTTATAGCCAAAAACTAGAAAGGACTTTTAGCCCAAAAAATCTTTAACAGATATGACACCTCAAATGTTTAACTCTGATTAATTTTGTCTTATATTCCTATTATAAAAATGTGAAAATGTGATAATTAAGCTATAATCGCTGGATGATCAGCAAAAAGAATAAATAATTTTCTTTATAAAAATAAAATAATCATTATTACTAATCTTATATTTTTGAATCCTTTTTGTAGACTAAGTGCGGTCTCACGAAGGCATCATATAATTTCTCAAAAGTGTTGATTGACCAGCACTTGAACACTTGCTTGAGCTGTCCTAAAATAGTGCTTGCTTTGTTTGCAGCCCATGATGCTTGGTGATTCCATTTTAGGGTCACTTGTCAAAAAGATGCCGTAATCGTGTTCCATTGGCATTATTTGTATTAAATTTGTTTCCCTGTTCCCCTGTTGGATTTATTTTTGTTATTTATTTGATTTAAAGTCTTAAAAGATTGCTTGCCATTTTATAATATTTTGTAATTTTTTTTTTTCAATCAATTAAAATAATTAACTTTTTTATTATGTTTCAATTTTGGCATTCATTTTTAATACTTAAAATTTTTTTTATTAAAAATTTTTTCGGGATATAAAATTTTCGGGATAAAAAAACGTGATAAATTTGTCTATTACCGTCTTAAAAGTGATGTAAAAAAAAGAAATTTAAAAAATTAAAAATAAGTAAAAATAAGTAAAAAAAAAAGTAAAAAATAAGTAAAAATAATTTAATAAATAAATATGTTGTTTATTTCAAGACTAATTAACGAAATATGCTTTTTATTAAAGAACATAAACTTGAATTCTAAAATGCAGCCGATTTCTTAAAGCTAGTTTAGGAGGTTGTCCATTAAATTGGAAACTTCAAGTTTCTTGATCAGCTGCGATATCTTATCAATTGCTTTGGCAAATTCCATAAAAACTATTGCAAAACCGCGATATAAGACTTTTGTGACTTTTTTGATTAACTATTTTGGGAGTAAAAGTCAAAGTAAAGTCACGGACTTATTTGAGAAATTTTTTTTAAGTTAAGTCGTTAGACCTGAATCTATTTAAAATGCTTTCTTTTTTAATATAATAAATTTATATTTAAAAAATTCCTTAATAATCAGTTTATTTTTTTTTATTTTGTTTTTTTTCCTAAATAAAAAAAAATAAATATCTAACAATTCAATCAAGATTTTCTAGCTTATCCGAAATGGCATTAAAATTTCTGTCTATTCCAGCCGGGCATGCTTCCGTTTTTTGAAAAAACATTATTTAACGGAAAAATTTAACGATTTTAAAAAAAAATAAATTTTTTTAAAAAATATAATTTTAGATCATTTTGTACAATTTTATACCTGAAAAACCATAATTATAAAACAGTTATCATCGTTTACGTTATTAACGTTTTTTTTATTGATGTTTTTTGACCAACATTTAAAAATTAAAAATTTTATTTAATAATTTATTTAAAAAATTAAAAAATTTAAATGGCGTTAACCTCGTTAACCCCCGTTAATTAACGTTAACGATTTTTTCTGATTTAATCAGTAATAATAAATTTGAATTTCGTACAGTTTAAATTTTATTGACTTATAATATTGTTAGCGGTTAACTTAGGACTGGACTTAGACTTTGGTATTGGAAAGAATAGACTGGTTTTAGAAACTTTATTAAACTCAAACCTTGAGCTAAAAAATATACAAAAACCATTTCAAATCTAAAAATTCTCTTTTATATATCCTTTGAATATCATTCTATTTTCTAAATTGTCTCCAAGTTAAAAATCAATTATTAGTTATAAATACAGCCTAGTAACTCCGAGTTTAGTTTAAAACTAATTCTAGCAACAAGACTAGTTACAAATTATAACTAGTATGAAAGGTCCAATATGACCAGGGAGTATAGTCAGCCTAAGCTTACAGCACCGCCAACAATATTTTATTATGACTAATTTTGTAAATTCCCAACAAAATTAATAAATAATGAACACATTTATTCAACCAAAAAAAATTTCTTAAACCAAACAAAACATAATTAAAAAAAACAAAATATATGTTTTCAGAATAAAAAATAAACCGAAATTATTTTTTATTCTAAAAACAAAGACTTTAATTTTTTTTTTTCAAAGTCCAAGTCCAGGCTTTAAAATTTTGAATTACTTAAGAAGAAATTTATTCTAAAATTGCAACAAAATTCTGATATATGGCAAATCAATTTGCATTAGACAACCCAAGAGTATATAATTTTTTTGATATGAAGCATGATCTAGAAAATTTAAACAAAAAAATTCTAGACTTGGACTTTGAAAAAAAAATAAAAATGACTTGGACTTTTTTTGGGACATAATTTAAGATAGTAAATTTATTTTTCATTTTCAATAAAAAATCTTCAAATTTTTATTTTACAAATTGGCAAGTTTTTTTTTCTATTTAAATTTTTTTAAATTTTGAAATTACGTTGATTAATTTAAACTCAATACTTAAGCATTTGAAACTGCTGACATTTGAAATTTAATTACGCAATTATTTCTAAAAATGTAAAATAGAAAAAAAACTTGTCAATTGGGTTTTTTTTTTAGCATACTTATAAAGAATTGTAATAAGATAACAAAAATAATATGACAAAATATTTTAAAATATTTTAACTTTTTATTTAAGAATAATTTTTTCAAACAATAATATTTTTTTAAAGACAATTTAAATTAATATGTATTTATTTTAATTGAAAAATTCAAATAATGTAAAAACATAATCGTTGACGTTAATTAACGGTAGTTAACGGTGTTAATGGTATTTAAATTTTGAATTTTTCCAGAAAATTATTAAATAAAATTCTTATATTTTAATAATTGGTCAAAAAAGAAATGAAAAAAAAAGTTAATAACGTTAACGAAAAAAACGGTTTTGGATTTGTCAAAAATAATATTTTATTTTTTTTATTTTTACTAATTTTAGTTAAATTAAAAAATTTTGCAAAAAAAAAGAATCGTTAAATTTTTTTTAACGATTGATAACGATAGCATACCTGATTCCAGCATCATCACGACCTGTAGAAAATCTTTTTTTGAGACCAGAACACATCAATAGACCACATAGAACAAGACTAACAGTAAAGATTCTTAAGGCAGTGAACAAAATTTATTTGAGCAATTCAAGTTTTCAATGAATTGTTAATAAGTCTACCATGACAAGGACACCAGCCAGTTGATCAAACTTGAATTTGAAAAAAAATTTAATTGCGTGTTATAAGGACTGATATCATTGGAGTCATTTAATCGGATGATCTTAAATGGAATAATCATGTCAGTCAAGCTGTGTCTAAAGCTAATGCTTTACTTGCTATGCTCAAAAGAACATTCACTTTTTGGAATGTCACTACTTTCCTACTCGGTACAATTTACGATTACTGTCTTCGGTCTTTTTATTATTATTATTATTAATATTATATATTATTTTAGAAAGATATTGAACTAATAGGAATAAGAAAAAAATTGAAAAAAACTTTATTTTTAGAATGTATTTATTAGAATGAATTACGTTTTACAATTAATACAAAAAATAAAAAAAATTAATTTTTCGTTTCGATTTTCAAATAAAAGCTTAGTTATTTTCTTTTTTTAAATTCAAAATTGAATCGCATTAGGATTCAAAATTGCATGTAAATTCAACATTCTTCTTGGTTTAAATTTAAACTCAAATTAAAAAAAAAAATTAATTATTCAAAAGGAAATTCAAATGCTATTTATTTACAACACTACAAAACTATGTTTCCTTAAATTGACTTGAATAACTGAATAAAAAAATAATTTTGATCTGTGAATTTACTTGGTAAAAATTTAAATAATCAAACATTGACTTTTCCATGTTTCCTAAATTGCTATTCAACCAAATTCAACTTGCACAATTAAACACACTCTCATCTCATTGCCTTTTCTTTTATCAAAACTCAACAAAAGAAATAAATACAAAGAAAAGGTGTAAATAATATAATTAAATTCGAAAATTCTTTAAAAATATTTTTGCCTGCAAAAATTTAGTCAAAAAAACTTTAAAAAAAAAATAAACATTCAAATTTCTTAATCCTAGCTACCAAGTCGAGCGATGACTCTTCCAGAATACGGACTTTACTCGAGCTATAAATTATCAAATGACCAATTGCTCAATAGATCAATTAAGTTTAAGCAGCAATCGCTGATCAAAGAACACATGGCTTTGTATTACATGAACAAAAAGGCGCCCAAAGCAAACCGGAACGTCATACCTATCAGCACCAACAATTGGAGAGATGACGAAATAGAAAGTGTAGAACGAGAGAGAGCAATAAGTCGGGCAGGACAAAAAAACTCAGCCATCAGTGGCATCAAGGTTATTGGCAAGTCTCTAATGACCGACAACGAAATCCGCAAGGCAAATCAAAACAATGTGCACGAAAAACTTTTGAATCTGAAAAAAAAAGATCTAGACAGTCAGCTGAAGTACAATTTGACAAAAATAAAAAGAGAAAAGTCCATTTTGATAGAGAAATACATCGATTTGCAGGCCAAAAATTTCAAGTTCATCCAAAACATCGAAAGCCGCAACATGTCAAGACTTTCAGAGCCAAGAAAAGTAAATTTGTCTTCACTGTCCACATCGGGCGTATTCAGCCCGAGTTTGTTCGCGCGAAGTGTTCAATCTGCGCCAGCCAAAATGAGACGATTGTCCCACGTGTCCTTTGATTTATTCAAGGCCGAACAGAGCGACTTAGAAAGTCGACTGTCTTCGGCCTATGACTCCTACTACGAGCATGTGCCGCATAGGCTCACACTCAAAACTCCTCAGTCCTACCAGTCTCACTTGGACAAGATAAAAGAGAAATTTGTCGACCAGAAGCTTAGATTTAATTCCAGTGTTAAAAAAAAGCGAAAAAATAAGCATTCGATGACCTTACAAGATTTGGACAGAACGCTGGGTTTTTTTTGGCAAATAATTTTATTTTTTGGAATTTGTTTATTTTTTTTTTATTTAGCTCAAAAGAAAGGGGCATGTGACAGTTGTTTGAAAAAAAGAACTTGTTCCAAATTCAAGCACCACAAGTTGGCCGAGCACAATGCTGAAATTTATTTGTCTAATAAATTGTTGAATAAATTGAATGCCTTTAAAATTAGTGAGAAACAAGTCGAGTTCAAAGGTGATCAAGAAAATAAAATTTAAATTTAGTACAAAATTTTTTTAGTCTAATTGCTTTTAAATTAGTCTTTTTTTTCGAGCAGCAAAATATAATTATTGGTATATTTGGAGTCATTTTCGAAAAGTCAAAATTAAATAAAATTAATTTGTTCAATAAAATTTTTAATTTTTAAAATAAATTTTTTTTCGTTATTTTCCTTATAAATTTTATTAATGTTAAATTTTCTATTGCTTGATAAATTCTCAACTCTCCTTTAATTTTTCTTGAGTTGAATAAAAAAATTTTTAAATTTTTTTTTCGAAAAAGATCCTGAACAAGAATTTTTTTGACAATGAACATGAAGAAGTCCAGTAAATTTATTATTCTTAAACAAATGGCAACATTTTTCAATAATACTAGTGTTGGTAATCGACTACAATCGATTCACAAATTTAATAAATCGATTGATTTTTTTAGTCGACTATTTAATCGATTAAATTTTTTTAGTCGATTATTAAATCGATTAATTTTTTTTAGTCGATTATTAAATCAATTAACTTTTTTGGCCGATTATTAAATCGATTAATTTTTTTTAGTCGATTATTATTTTAGTCGACCATTAAATCGAATAATATTTTCTAGATGACTATAATACTTCTAATTTTTCTCGAAATTAAAATTTAGGAAGGCAAAAAATGTTATTTTTTAATAAAAAAGGTTTTTTAATTGATTTAAAATTTAAGATTTAAAGCAAAATAAAAAATATTTTTAATAAAAAATAAAAAAATATTTTATAAATAATATTTTTTGCCTTCCTAACTTTTAATTTCGAGATAAATTAGAAGTATTATAGTCATCTAGAAAATATTATTCGATTTAATGGTCGACTAAAATAATAATCGACTAAAAAAAATTAATCGATTTAATAGTCGACTTAAAAAAATTAGTCAATTTAAAGTTAGTCGATTATTGAATCGATTATTGATAATCGATTGCCAACACTAAATAATACTTTAAGAAAAAAAACAAAAAAAACTCATCTAATATTAAAAATCAAACAACATAAAATTAAATTAATTATTAAATAATTTGATAGCTTTTCCGGTTATCTTTTTTACAAAACTAAAATATCTTTAATTAAACAGAAATTGTCAAACAAAACATGCAAAAACAAGTTAAATTTAAGAAGACGATCTTGTTAAAAATTATCCTGTAAAAAGGTTTTAAGCATCTTTAATTAAAATGAAGAGACATATTTCCATGTTTAACAAACCATGTTAAACCATTCTAAGAATTGTGCCATTTGAATACAAATCTATTTTTTGATTTCAAAGAAAGAAATCTAATTAATTTTTTATTCAAACTCAAGAAAAATAAAACTTGAAAGGAAAATAACGAAAAATACTATATTTTTAAATTTTAAATTTTATTTTTAAAAAGTTATTTTAAATTCGTTGAAAATATCAAAAATTTTAAAAAACGAATTTCATTTAATTTTGACTTTGCGAAAATGACTCGGTATACCAATGATTATTTTTTGTTTCACCGAAAAAAGAATAATTAGAAAAGCTATTTGACTAAAAATTATTATTTATTTATCAGGAAGACAATTGGCGTTTGAGCACATGTACTTGTCCATCGTGGTTTAAACATTACATGTGCAAGCACATAATAGGAATTGCCTTTCGAGATAGATTATTTACAGAATTTCCAAAAGAGGCCTTGACAGTAGGACTTGGTCAAGTTGCGAGTGTTGGACGACCACGTAATATGTCAAAAGCATTGCAAAAATAATTTTTGTTATATTTTCTTTCATTTTATTTTTTTATATTGACAAATATTTTTTTTAATTGACAAATATAAAAACTAATTGACAAAACATTTATTTAAATGACATTTATTTTTTCAGATTGACACTGTCAGTTATACTAGTCACTAGTATAACTGATAGTTTTAATTGACAAATATTTGTTTTTTAATTGACATATATAAATATTAATTGACATAATATCTTGATCGTGAAGGAGCTGAAGTAATCTGCCAAAAAACAAACGAAAATCCTCTATCTGGTTTCTTCTCTAACGAGGAAATCGAGAAGTCGTTTGCTGAAGTGAACAAAATGATAACTTGTGATAATACAAGTTACAAGCGTAACATTGATGCACTTGATAAATCGGTAACTGACGATACCAACTCGAAAAATGGCCGCCTAAGTATCGGACATGGTTTTGAGAATTTGCAATATAATGTTAATATCCAAAACAATGGTAACTCAGGTATTCCAAATACAACTAAGCAAACAGAACATAAAAATGAAATCACAAAAATTCCAATTTCAAAGACAAAAACTGATCAAAAACAAGCCAATACACAACTCTCACTACAAAACGAACATCCTAAACAAAATCCGACAAAAACTCAAATACAGCAGTCAAAAATAGATGAAAAAAACAAAAACAGGAGATTTTCTTTCGCAGTCAAACCTACGTAGAAAGTCACTCATTCAATCCATAGATCTACGGCTCAATCAGCATCACAAAATAAAAATGAACAAAAAAAAATCATCAGCTTTATCAAAAAAAAGGTTAGTAATTACACATTGGAACTGTTCTCATCTTCCCAGTAGAGTGTTACTATTGCAAAATTTTTTGGCTCAGAATTCCCCAGATATTATGTTGCTAAATGAAATAAAAATAGATGCAAATGAAGAAAATATTTTTTTGAACTACAAAAATTACCTATCAATAATCAAACCTAGAAATAAATATGGCGGCGGTGTAGCAATTTTAGTTAAGGAAGGACTCGATTTTGCTCAAGACTTATCATTTGAAAACTTCTCAGCAGAGCTACTTTGCATCAAAATAAAAATAAAAAATGACTACTTGTTTATCTTTAGCCTATACAACCCACCTAATAAGATTCTAAATTTTGAGCTTTTTGAACAAATCAGTAAAAACTGTAAAAACTTTATTCTTGGCGGTGATTTAAACGCTAAGTCCAAGCAAATAGGATGTTTTGGTCAAAACGAAAATGGAAATATTTTAGAGAATATAATAAATAAGTTAAACATGTCAACTATAAATGACAAGTCACCCACTTTTAGCATATTTAGTAGAGAATACTATGAATTACTTGATATATTTTTAGTCTCATCCGATCTCTTAGACAAAATCAGTGATTTTAGGGTTTTGTCAAAACATGATATGACAAGTGATCATTTCCCTATTGAAGCTTGCATATCAATTGAGCATATTATGACTTCTGAATTGATTTCAAGAAGGTTAAATTTCAAAAAAGCAAATTGGTCATATTTTCAAGAAATTCTTAGTGTTCCGATTTTAAACCCAGATAGTGTTGACGACTATAATAATATAATCTCAAAAAAAAATAATAAGTGCTGCCCATAAAAGTATCCCATTACAGTCAGGGAAAATATATAAAACTACCCTACCGCATGAAATTGTAAACTTAATAAAAGAACGCAGGAAAACCAGGTATTTTCAAAGAACTCGTTCCCAATTAGCAAAGCAAAAATTCAACTTTCTAACCTCTCAGTTAAAAATCTCTTTAAAAAAATTTTGGGACAAAAATTGGTCTGACTTTATCGATAAAATGGGCAAGAATCCCTTATCCAGCAGGCCTTATTTTTTGATATCTCAAAAGCTTTTGATAGGGTGTGGCATGACGGATTAATTTATAAACTAATTAAAATGAACTTGCCTGACTATCTTATCCACTGGATAAAATCATTTCTTGATTCCAGATCATTCAAAGTAAATGTAAATGGTCATATAAGTGATGAATATTTAATAACTGCAGGTGTCCCCCAAGGTTCAGTAATTAGTCCTCTTCTGTTCAGTATATTCATTAATGATATTCCAAAGAGAAATAAAACTAATAGTGAATACTCTCTCTTATTTGCAGATGATCTAGTGACTTTTTTTATTTATAAAAAAAAGGGTAATCTAGAAAATAAGATAAACAAATATCTAAAAGAACTAGAAAAATGGCTCTGCAAGTGGAAAATGAAATTATCATTAGAGAAGTCTTGCTTTATGGTATTTTCCAAGTATAGTAAGGAAAATTCAAATCTTAACTTAGAGATATATGGGAATAAACTCGAAAGTCAACAAAATGTAAAATTTCTTGGCATTAAGTTTGACCCAAAATTAACCTTTAACTCTATGGTTGAAGATATAAAAACGCTGCAGCTCAAGATTAAATTTAATTAAAATATTATCAAACAAAAAATGGGGCTTAAATACTTATACATTAAGTAATCTCTACAAATCATTAATAGGCTCGATATTAGACTATTCATTTCCCTGTCTAAACTTATTTTCA